>JAVLVB010000616.1:0-12513 GCA_032876305.1 Orestias chungarensis | reverse complement strand
TGCTCTACCTTCTTCATGTCTCACTCTATAGTGTTAAGTTATTTAAGTTTTTCTATAGTTATGCTGCTATAGGCTTAGACTGCTGGAGGACAATCTGACCACTTCTCTCTCTGCTACTTTCTTCCTTTGTCCAATCTACTTAGTTACCGTTATTTCAACCTTGTTAACCTTTTGTTTTCTCTTAGTGTTCTTCTCTCCCTAGTAGCCACACCTGGGCTGGAGTTCTGTTAGCTGAGACAGCTTCTTGGATGAGAAGATGGGCTGAGATGCTTCCAGTGACGTTCTACAACTGCTGCTATAAACTCTATTATTTCAGTATCCTGTGCTTCTAATTTAGTTTTCTGTCTCTTCAAACCTCCAGTCGGTCGTGGCAGATGGCTGCTTGTACTGAGCCTGGTTCTGCTGGAGGTTTCTTCCTGTTAAAGGGGAGTTTTTCCTCTCCACTGTCGCTACATCCATGCTCAGTATGAGGGATTGCTGTAAAGTCAACGACAACACAAGCCATTGTTTCTGTCTGCTGATTCCAGAGGAGTGAATGCTGCAAGTCAATGACTCCATGAATCTGCTGGGGTTCCTTAGATTGGAAATTCTTCTTGATTAGAGACTAAAGAGCAGTCAGTCATGCAGACAAAGTACCGGTGGTGTGAAACTGAGAGAATTAAAATGAGCATCCCTCCATCAAGCAATAACGCACAGCTTGAACAAAGGAGAATTCATTCTTTGGCTCAGTTGTTTTGTTTAATTAGACCTTTAATTAAAATAAAAGCACACAGGAGCTTTCAATAGCATTAACCAGATCAAACACTTTCCTCTCCTCTTTGTGTCTAACACAAAGAAATTCAATTAGCCTAATTAGCTTTGGTATTTTGTTCTGTCAAACAACTTAAGGATTCCTTTCAACAGGTTCACAGGCCACTAAGAAATCAGAGCAGTAACAATTTGCTTCAACATTTACTGTTTGGAACAAAGTTCAGACTACAGTCAGTGATTAACACTGAGTTGACTTCTGATAAGGAAGGGTCCCATTTGGATGCAACAGTGACCTCAAACAAATCAGAAACAGACATTTACAACAGTCTGATGTGTTTAAAACAGATAGCAGAGCTTATAGTTGGCAGCATAATGAGGGGACTTGTGGTTTGATCAGGCTAAACTCTACTAATCTCCACCCAGGGATGGTAATGCTGGTTCCAGCTCTTAAAACTGGTCTGGTTCACTGCTGGACGGGAGGAAAGAGATGGAGGCCGGCTGGTGGGAAACAGCAGCCGAGCAGAAGACTGTAAAACTCCCGTTTAGTTTTGAAAATGTTACCTTAGGTGCAGTGAAAAGAAAAGCAGAAAAAGAAGTCTAGCACCAACGTCTGGCTGGAGCCTCTGTGTGAAGCGTACTTGGTGTCTTAATTGTTTCCTTGTTGCTTTGACTGAAAGTTACAAACTTTAGCAGCAACCTGTGGAACGATCATCTCATTTATGAAGCTGCTACGTCTGCCTGGCTGTTCATGCTGTTGCATCTGAAGATCCAACTGTTTTACATCGATGTTTCTGGATCCACCTCATGATGAGAGATTGTGATCCAGACAGTAAAATATGTCTATATCCTGTGTAGTTTCTAAGCTGCATCATTACAGCATGGAGAAGATCAACCTCACCTCTTCTTGCTCTGGAGAACATCACACTGGTTGTCTATGTGGTTCTGGACCGGCTGGTTTAAAGATGTTTCCATGATGATTAAATAAGGTACAGGACTTTTGGCAGTGTGGTGGAAAATGGAATTAGCATTTCCAAGAGTGGGCCAGCAGAAAGAAGCATGGAGTGCTTTATTATAAATTTACTGTGGACTTAGTAAACCACAGAAGAGCAACAGCAGCAGTTAGTCATCACTAACTGGGAAAAGTTCCCCCAGGACTAGTTCATCTTCGTTTAGAGGCGGGAACCTTGATATCAAAATGATATGTAACCTTTACTTTTATCAGAACCTCCAGGCTGGTCTCTGCCTCAGGTGGGATCCAACGTAAGCACTGTGAGACTTGTAGCTCGTCTGTTTGAAATGTTTATTTGTGGCTCTTAAAACTCCAAATCCAGCAAAAGTCAACATGTACATCTCCACCAAAACCTTGAATAGCTTTAAAATCCTTTCATGGTTGCTATTACCTGTTTCTTGGACATTTGTTTGCTCCAAATCTTATTTCATTTGCTTTGATACACTAAACATCCATTAGCCTTTATCTTTACATTTTTTATTAGACTCAACCCACTGAAATTGTTCCTTCAGGTTTATTTGTCTGTTTCAATGGAACCTTATAAAAGAAACATCTGTACAAGTTCATGAAAATTGATGCATGAAAAGTGTTTTCATTCGAGCTTGAAATTGTTCCAGTATTTACAAGAGGTATTCTTCAGGTTAACGTTTCTTAAAATGAACATTCTAGTTTGAGAAAGCAATGCAAGACAAATCAAACATCTTTACAGTCAGACAATAAAATAAAAGGTGTGCTGAGTCATGGTGACGTTCAAATTCAGTGCAGAAAGATGATGGTTGCTGTTCTGGAAGCTGGAGTGGTCTTCACTGCTCTGAAGCAGGTTGTCCTTTTTTAGGCTGATTGTTTCTCTGCAGAGACTCAAACCTGTGGTGAACGTGTTACACGCAGCGTCACGTATTTAAGCAGCAGCTGAACAGAAAACCTGACAAATGAACTCAACAGTAGAAGCATCCAGCTCTCCTCAGCCCTTTCTAGTACAATGTGTTCAACAATCTCCAAAAGATCTCTGCTCAGTTTAGTGTGGAAGAAAAGCTTTTGATAAAAAATCTCTACCGAGTTTATTTCCTTTTTGACCAACATGTATTCATTTCTAACCCCAGAAGCCAATAAGGCGCTGAGCAGTGGTGACCGATGATCTGTTTCTGATCAAATGTTAGATGCTTTCTTTTTTTAAACTGGTGTACCAACAATTCTGGGTTATTCAAGTGAGAAAGAAGAATCTGGAAGACAACAACAATTATTCAACTTATATTAAATGTTATCGTCAGATACCTTGAAGGAAAACGTTGGAGATTTTACTGTTTTACAAATCAGTCAGGATCAAGAAAATGTAGCATTGTGACAAAAAAACGATGTAAATGTGAAAACCTGCCACAAAAGATGACAATTAAATACAAATAAATCAAAGTGACCCCTTCAAGTTAGGATGTAGTAGAGACACTTTTGCCTGGTCTGTGTGGACATGTCTCAGTTTTATTTGATTCTTCTTTGTAATGCTGTTCTAGTTGAGAGGATCTGCAGTAAACAGCAGCTTTCAAGTTAACAACAACAACAAGCCAGAAAGTCTCTTTTGGATTAAAGTCCGGGCTTTGACTGGATCAGTCCTAACATCCACTTTGTTGGGTTTCTAATTGGATGTTCAGGTTGTTGTCCTGGTAGAAAATAGATGTTCTCTGAGGCCGTACTTCTCTTACAGAGGGAAAATATGAGTCCACCAGGATTTCTCTATATTTTGCTGCATTCATTTCATTTAATGACCTTTACAGTTCCTCTGCTGATGAGAACCATCCTAACAGCATGACACTGCCACCCCCATGCATCACTGTGGGAGGGTCTACTGCAGTATTTGGTGTCTTTGAATCATAGCTCCTTATCTAATAACTCTGTTCCATTTGACCTTTATGAGCTACATTCATGTTTCCGCTCACAGAAACAGACAGTTGTTTGTAAAGTCTCTGCCATCTATGCTGTTAATGCTTGTAGGACATTCTAAGACCCCCTAAAACCCTAAAAATCTCTTTCTAACAATGATGTTTTTTGTTTTGTCAAAAAATCCAGATTGTGTTGATAATCAAAAACCCCGTTACTGGATTTACATGGTCATCTAAAACCAAGACAGCTGTGAAAATCCTGGGGTACATACATTTGTTGGTCCTGTCTTTAAATAATGTTTAATTTTCTGAATCTTACAAAAATGACATTTCAGAGCCAGTCAAACTTGATTTCAGTCGTCTTAAGAAAGTCATGAAAGCCTGAAACAGAGGCCTGGTAACATCAACACGATGTTTTAAAACTGTTTTAAAACAATGAAATGGTTTTTTTAGCCTTCAAGTCTACAAAAGTAAAATAAATGAATCAGTTTTAGGAGCAGTACTTAGTTAGGGGTCACTGTCAGGGCAAAGTTAGCATCCAGAGAGAAATAATGAAATATGCAAACATGTTGATTTATACCAGTTTTTTGCCACATTGTCTTTATGGCCATTCTGTACAGTCCCAGTTTATGTACAGGTTTATGTTTGGTAGGACCTGGACAGGAGGCAGCAGTGCATTGTGTTGATTGTGATTGCATGCGTTCCCTCCGTCTTCTTCATTTCACTTCTGTTCTTCCTTCTCAGCTGATTATGACCATCAGCGGACTTGTGGAGCATAGCCTTCCTTCATCAGGCCCTCCTCATAGTCAGTCTGGCAGAGAATCATGTTGTTCTTCAGGAAAAACTTGTCTCCCACACAGAACCTGCAGAAAACAAGAGGACACGTTATTTAGAAGAGTCTTATCCTTATTGCCCCACAGTAGGCCTGACTTACTGCAGCCTGTGGCTCTAACTTAGCCTCAACTATTGAGACCTTGATTGTAATCGTTGTGTGTGACTGGTAGCATTATGTTACCGTTCATATGAGACATTTTTACTTTCAGCTCAGTCAGACTGTTGGTTCTACCTCCAGCTGGAAAGGTTTATTTTATAATAAGACGCACAGATAAGTCCTGAAAAAAGACATTTCTCGGGTTTCACAAGTTTCACTTTTTTTTCTTTTAGGTAAAAACATAGACTCTATTATCATCTGTCACTTTAAATGAATCTGTCACAGTTTAAATTCTATTTAATTCAGTTGAGTTCATGTATTCATAAAACATTGCATTTAATGCAGGGCATGTCAGTGTCATACATATTTGTCTGTAAGCTGAATTCCTAGAATCCTTTGAGAAATACCAGCTTTCCTGAGAAATACCAGATTTTTCTGAGTTACTACAAGATTTATTGAAATGAGAAACCCAATAATCCAACTAGGCAGATAACCAGTCATTAATTAGTTATAGTATTTCCACAGACACAATCAAAAACAAGCAATCGACAACAAGAAGAGACATTTGTGTGGATGTGACATTAGAAAGTTCTGGTGTTCAGCTTAGTGGATAAAAACAGATGTGGACAAACTTTAAACCCTCACATGTTCCCATCCATTTAGATTAGAAAGCATGAGATCTTTTCACTCTGGTTTCACACAAATCTGATAAACACAAGAGTGCAAAACTTTAAATAAAACAAAATAAACGACACGTATTTTTTTCAGGCCCTTTTTTATTCTGAGGGCAGAAATTGAACGTTTTTGTTTTCCATCCTTTTACTAGTGATGATTGTTTTATATTCTAGTAAATACTTTAATAACATGTTTGATTAATAATGAACAATT
Source organism: Orestias chungarensis (assembly GCA_032876305.1). Taxonomy (NCBI): domain Eukaryota; kingdom Metazoa; phylum Chordata; class Actinopteri; order Cyprinodontiformes; family Cyprinodontidae; genus Orestias; species Orestias chungarensis. The sequence continues at coordinate 7,064 of JAVLVB010000616.1, read as the reverse complement.
TTGGATGCTGAGGACTTTGTAAACCAATCTTTGGGTAACTCTACTTGGAAACGACCGTTTTCTATTCATGGTTCAGTATTAATGGATTTGAATATAACTAATACTTATTTCCTGGTTGATGCCTAATCCCTTCTTTTTTTATGACGCATATCTAAAATGCCACATATATGAGTCCTTGATGCTGATGGCTGTTACACCAAGAGCATGCACTGGGAAGATGGTGGATGTTAGCTTGTACTGTACTGTCACAAAGGTCTCTGCGGTCATAAAACAACACTGTGGTGAACTTGGTTTTTCAGCAAACGATATGGGCGGATATGAGTGTTTCTGGAGGGAATCTCAAGTATTCACGGCTTTTGGTTAGTAGTTATTGCGTTATCATGTGTTAATGTTGCTCCACAGCTTGTTATCTCTGCTCAGACCCAATCTGACGTTGGACAGGGACATTACGTTAGTGCCAGAATGACAATAAAGACTCTATTAGATGAGTGTCCTTTCACAATAAAGCCAGGATGGCATTTACCACTGCTCTGAATATTTTCTGTCTAAGTTTACTAAGAAAGATGATGAATTTTGATGGAGCCCAAGCTTTTTTACCAGTTTGGTTGTTAGTGTCAGAATCTCCTTTAGGTCGTCTAATGTGAAGTTTCCCCTTCATCAGCACTGACTTTGCCTTCTTCTGCCACCCAGCTGTGTTTCCATCAACTCTAACCTTCAACCTTCAGCTCTTCTGTGGCCTCCAGCTCTTCAGAGGGAAACAGAGCCGGATGATGAGGCTGGACGACAGCTTCATCGATTAGCTGTCCCCAGGGGTGATCTGGGGCCAACTGCTTGCAGGATGGAATCTCATACCTGGAGCCTCCATCCTGTCCTCTGTCCCAGAAGCTCTTGGTGTTTGATTTTAACAATGCAGAAGTTTATCTATTGCTTGTCTAGGTTAGAGAATATTCAAATCTCGAATAATTTAGGAATAAGAAAACAGATTTAAACAAGTACTAGTGTAAATGTCATATTTTCACTAATATAAGTAATCCATCTTTCTTAAGTAATGCAAAAATAAAAGAGAAATAGTTTTTGTTAGTATTTATAATTCATGTAAAGTTATTTTTCTATTCTTTAAGATGGTTCAGTTCTACATGCTATAGAAAGTAGAAAATGTGGGTTCCAGTTCATTCAAACTTCAGAGTAAATGTCTAAATGATTTTAAACGATTTTATTGTACGGAAGATGAAGAGTAATGTGCTGCCTCAGTTTTTACCCAGAAGATGAAACATGCAGATTATTTAGTTTGAAATATTCCCAGAAATGTTCGAGAAATTATAAGAGATTTCTCGTTATCCAGTCTAACCGCTGAAAGATTGCAGTTAAACACTGTTTATTTACACCTTTAAAGATTTTAGAGTTTAAATCAATCTGTAATATTTAGTGAGCATATTGCTACAGAGTTATTAGTTGGTATTGCTGACACATTTCAGCCATGTCAATGCAGAGGATCCCAGGGGTTTGCAGGGCTTAGGGATCACAAACTCCTCCGACAGTTAAAATCTGAGTAGTACAGTGTCTACTGCCTATTTACCTGCATCCTAGGTTAGTATTATTAATACCCTAGGTAAACTTTTTCCATGCTACATCATCTTTCACATAAACCTCTCTTTCAATTGCATGAAGGGAGGATCAGACACTAACTGGAAGAGTTGAGATCGTATGTAAGATACACATGTAACACATTTGTTTAGTCTTTCCTTTTGTCCTTTAAGAAAGGACCAAAAATTGTCATGCAGTTCACAATCATTTTTTATTGTAAAAAATAACTATTACTATAAGCAGCTCACATAAAAATCTCTTGATAAAAGTCCATTAATCTAATGAAAAATACTCTATTTACCCCAAAGGGAAATAAAATGTTGGAGTTTCTCATTTAACTGAGAAGTTGATGTAGATGGTGACGGCTCCTTCTGTAGCGGCCCGTTTTACAACTGTGCTGAAGAAGCTTCTGACTGAAGATACTCTGTTTTCAGTGTCATGAAGAGGATGTTCAGGGTTGTCTCTGATTTTCTTAATTTAATGTAAAATAAAACGATGTTTATCCTTCATCCTCTCTGCTGTTCTGATCATTGCAAAGTAAAAATCCTGAAGAAACTGAGAGGAAAACAGATCCTGCTTCCACCCAACCTCCCATTTCTTCTGTAATTTTGCTCTTATTTCCATCTGCAGGAACACAAATAGCAGTGATAGAAGAGTAACTGCACCAGGTTCCCACACAGCAACGTACCTTTGATTGCAGAGCTGGCATGCAAAGCAGTCCAGGTGATAGACATTTTCTTTCGCCCTCATCACCATCTCAAAGGCTGGAATCAGCTTGCTGCAGGCGGCACAGTTTCCTGTTACACCAAACAACCTAAATCACAAACAACATGTGGTTTAATCCAAAACAACATTCACAATCACAAGTGCTTTATTTATTCCAGAACCAAAAGAAAATCATGAAATGTTTAATGTTAACGATAGTTGAGTTCTTAGTCGCCATGAATTGTTTATTATTCTGAACTTTTGGGCCAACATGAATAATCTGAAGCTAAAAGCTTATCAAGGCTAAACAACTAAATGATTCTTAAGCTGTTCTTCTTAAATATTTAGCTCTGTTTTCCCACAGCTCACATGTTCGTCTTATTAGAACAGCCGTAAAGATTTAAGAATCAGTTTATTTCTAAAGAGCCAATTTACAACACATGTCCTCTTTACAAGAAAATCTATTAAAATCACTGAAACATTATAAACCAATCAGTTTAAAACAGCAAAACCAGACATTGTTTAAAACAAAATAAAACAATAAAGGGACTAGTGAAAACAGAGATACAATAAAATAAATAAATAATACAAAAATACATTTAATTTTATGTCTTAGGCCATAAATGACCAGGATGTGATTTTCTGAACTTGGTTACCTAAATTAAACCCACATTTATGTCTTGTTTGTGCCGGCGGCCACAGGCTGTACCACAGAAGAAGATGGAGGACTCTTTCCCTGTTGTTCAAACACCACCTGGTTATGTTGTTGACTGCTCCAGGGACAAGTGAGCATTCATTCATTATTTAGATTCTTACTAAACATCAACCTAGACTCAGCAGCCCGGGGCAGAAGTAGCAGAGCAAAATAAGCTATTAGGCAAAGTTCTCTGTTAAAACAACCCAAGTGTACATGGATGTGAGAGCCTGTAGAGAACAGAATCGAATAAATGATCTCAGTGTAAGATAGTCAGGGTTGGTTATTAACCTTCAGACAGCGAGTGACCCAGAGGCTGAAACAATCATTGTCAACACACCTCAATACTATATGAGATAAATCAGCAGACATGATGGGAAGGCAACAATAATTCAGTAGATTACTGGGGAGTTCATGGAAAAATATAAAAATGCAACTTGTCTGTAAATAGTCTAGAAAAATGAGGAGTATAAATTTTATTCAGTCAGTCTGAAATTGTTCAACTCTCCTTTAAATACACGCTAGCCCTGCTGTCACCGTTTAAACAAGCTCAAGATTTAAAGCCCAACATAAAAAGTAAAGGCACAAATTTAACAAAGGAAATACAGGTATAATTTTATCACGCCTATTAGGAGTTATTGTGTCTCAGGCCTCTATTTACATTAATGATATGATCACAGAATCTTTCTTACCTGTCAGCCATAATCAGATCAAAATAAAGATAAAAATATATCACTTTATGTATGATTTTAATGAAATGATTAATATTGTAAAGAGCCTTGTGACGGCAAATGTTCTAAACTGGCTCTTTATAAAGAACCTGAAGTAAATTAAATGAGCTATAGGTCTGTTATTATTATCTATTATAAATTAATCAGACAATGTTACATTGTTTTAATTATATTATTAATTTAACGTGAAATAAAACGTTCAGCATTTATTTTCCTACTAGAGGAGAAACTAGACAAACTATGATTTTTAATGCTTAAATACTCTTTTTTCCATTAAATCATTGTTAATTGATTTGTTTTCTCCCTTCTATGAATAGGAGTAAATGCTCCCTTACTTCCTGATTGTTCTTTATTTTAGGCTTGTGTGAAGCTGCATGCTTCTGCCTCTCAGCTGCTGGCAAACCTTAAACCTCAGTTGTTGATATGTGTGGTCGATTTACATTTTGAAGGAACTAAAAACTTGATTCGTTTCCTTTGTTAGAATAACAACCTCAAATATTTTAAGTGTATTTGTTTATTGTCTTTGTCAATAGGATCAAATAAAATAATAAGAAACACGTGTTCAACAGTTTCATGACCTCTTAGCTAAGTAAGCTCCACTGTTTAGGATTAATATGCCAGAGTTGAGCTTCACAGTTTGAATGAAAACAGGCTACAACATTTTAGATTTATCTGAGGGATTTGTAGCTCATGGCGCTGATAAATGAGGCTGATATGTTTTCCAATATTGCCTGATAACCTCTTGAATTATAAGGATTTTGGATTCAAACCCGTTACCTTTACAGGGACTCATTTTCCCACTGAACCACAGCGCACTGCCCATTTTAAACAGAACAACATATTAACCATTATGATTGTCTAAAATCACTTACAAAATAATATTATTAAAATCTTTTACAAAGTGAAGACTTTTAGATTGAACCTTTTTTATTCAGACACAGGGAAGCAGTAAAATGTAGAAGCTATGTCTCACCTCCTGTCTTCATTGCCACATAAACTGCTCTAGCCTCGGCCAGCATTCATCAGCTTCTGTACTAGAATTTGTTTCCTCACAAACCATTGATCATCGTCCTATTACTAGGCAAATGACAGTTAATTACCCACTACATTAACCACCAGGACCCAGGGACTGACGCCCGGTGCCATCAGTCAACATGATGAATGTGGCAGGTTCAGTAATGCATGGCCACTCTCCCATCCTGCCTGGCACGCACACAACGACCCCCAGATCACATTTTAAAGCATCAAGACCAAATCTATGGCAATTTGCATAATTACAGACTCAGGGTTAATAAGAGACAAATGATTTGTCACATCTCTCCTTTAATGGGAGCGTGGTGTTAGTGTCCATGCCTGAACAATGCTGCTGATCTACCTGGAGAAGGTTTAGACTGTCTCTGTGAAATCATCCCAAAATGATGTGATTGATATTATAATAACATTTAGGAGGTCTGAATGGAGACAGTATCAGTGCTGAGGGAGGCTGAGGTGGTTTTATAGGTAGTTTATGTAATTAGTTCCTCTCCAACATTCAGAGATCGTCAATGATTAAACAATTAGCAGACGCCTGACCTGGGAATTGTCACTGGGATGAGATTTACCCTCACTTATGAGCCTGCCCCTTCCATCAGCTCTCATCTAAACACAGATCTAACCTAACCAGGAATTATGGGATGTATCGTGATAAGAGGTGATAATAGAGGAGAGAATATAGAGATCAATTATTAGACCACATAGAGAAAGTCACCACAGTTCTGAAGCTGTCTCTTTAAATATCCACTTTAGTTTTCCCTGTTAGTACAGATCCAGCGACTGAGGCTGAGTGGCAGAGCAGCTTTGTGTAAATGGAAGGTTGTAGGTTTGATTCCTAAGCTAAAACGACACTGAAAGTATTTCCTTCCTAATATTTGTCCCAAAATGACTGAAGCCCTGCTATGATAAACGCACAGGTTTCTAAAACAGATTTATACCTATACCTCGACTCGGCCGGTCTAACAAATAGGCACAGGGATGCTGCCGAGTAGCAGAGATCACAGGTCATTAGAAGGGTTTAGTTTTAGTTCCTGGTGCAGAGAGAGAAGATAGTACAGACAGTTTTACTTGTTTCAGCAGTAAAAAAGGTCAAAGAACATGAAAACAATGTAAGACATTAACAACTGAGAACAACAAACAGGAAATAAACCTTCAAAACCTACATTTACTTTCTTCTTCAACTGTTGATATTCACTCCAGTAAAGTCATTGTATTCACTAAGAGCTCATAAAAAATATGGTGTTCCATAGTTTTGTATGAAGTTTGTGAATGATTGCTTAGACTTAGCTGCATGTAGTATAAACCTTTAGTTTATTTTAAAAGAAGAGACTAAAATAGCTCTGATCATCATGTGTGTTTTTCTTCTTTTGTCTCCTGCTGTATATCGAATAATCAGGTTGTTACATGTGCCAGCGCAGTTTGGCTCTAGATGAAAAGTATTCAGAGATGGAATTACCGACTTTATAAAATCAGACAATGAGTCTTTTTCTGCTGGCTAAAAATGCCCAAATGTGCCCAAAACCTTTAAACGCGACTGAGACACTTTAGAAAGATTTCCAAACATCTTCTCAGTGTGAGAAGGAAGGTTGGGTCAGTGGGGAATATTGTAACTACTACTCTTTAAAACCTTTTACTCCTCACTTTAAACCCGTTTAAACCTCACTTTAAACCCGTTTAGTCCTCACTTTAAACCCGTTTAGTCCTCACTTTAAAACCTTTTAGTCCTCACTTTAAACCCGTTTAAACCTCACTTTAAAACCTTTTAGTCCTCACTTTAAACCCGTGTAGGGGTTTAACTTTAACCCTTTTAGTCCTCACTTTAAACCCTTGTACTCCTCACTTTAAAACCTTTTACTCCTCACTTTAAACCCTTTTACTCCTCACTTTAAACCCGTTTAAACCTCACTTTAAAACCTTTTAGTCCTCACTTTAAACCCGTGTAGGGGTATAACTTTAACAATTTTACTCCTCACTTTAAACCCGTTTAGTCCTCACTTTAAACCCGTTTAGTCCTCACTTTAAACACGTTTACTCCTCACTTTAAACCCGTTTAAACATAACTTTAAACCCTTTTAGTCCTCACTTTAAACCGTTTTAGTCCTCACTTTAAAACCTTTTAGTCATCACTTTAAACCCGTGTAGGGTTTTAACTTTAACCCTTTTAGTCCTCACTTTAAACCCTTTTACTCCTCACTTTAAACCCGTTTAGTCCTCACTTTAAACCCTTTTACTCCTCACTTTAAACCCGTTTAGTCCTCACTTTAAACCCGTTTAGTCCTCACTTTAAACCCGTTTAGTCCTCACTTTAAACCCGTTTA
>JAVLVB010000615.1:344794-371969 GCA_032876305.1 Orestias chungarensis | reverse complement strand
TATATATATATATATATATATATATATATATATATATATATATATATATATATATATATATATATATATATATATATATATATATATATATATATATATATATATATATATATATATATATATGTTAAAAGTTATAGTATGGAAGTAGTCACAGTAAGTAGTAAAAGTGGTTCTTCATTAAAGCTTGTTTTGCATTTTACTTTTTTTGCATTTTACATGTTTTACAATACATTGTTTGGTCATTTATTTTTGCACAATTGAGTTATTTTGTCATTTAATCTGATTTCAACGAGAAACGGTTTCAATTAAATGAATATTTTAATCAGTGAATTATAAATTAAAGTTCTCAGACTACAAGCACAATCAAGTAAGTTTGCATGAAAGCAAAGATTATAATATTTATGTCTTCTACAAAAGTTAAGTGTTCATTCCAGGTCTTCAATCAAAACATATAAAGAAACATATTTTCCTTTTTATAATAGGTATTTTTACTTCTGTTAAGGTTAAGGTTTCTCTCATGTTTGTCATGACGTTTATGCTTCTGACCCACATAAACAGAGAACTCTCAGGAGAACAATTATAATGAATTTAAGTACTGGTTCGGACCGGCTTAATCTAAAAGAGACGTGGAAGGTAGGATGGACTCTGAGATACAAGGGTAGACGGAGACGAACGGTGGAGGGGTTAATTATTGACTTGATGCTGTATGGGCCGATGAAATGTGGTGAGAGTTTGCGGGAGACAGATTTAAGGGGGATATCTCGGGACGAAAGCCAAACCTGCTGACCAGGAGAGTAATTGGGAGCTGGAGTACGTCTGCGGTCAGCGTATTTCTTATTGAGAGGAGGGCTTATTGAGATCGTTGGAGGGCTGCGATGGTATTTCTCCAGACACTGCGGATGTGGTGGTGGACAGAGGTCACCGAGATATCCCTTTCGTCGGACGGAAACAGTGGTGGCTGGTACCCTAAAGAGATCTCAAAAGGAGACAAACCAATGGCAGCAGAGACGTGAGAGTTGGCAGCAGAGACGTGAGAGTTGCGTACTCAAAGCAGGGGATGTGCTGGTTCCAGTTGGTTTGGTGGGTAGACGTAAGGTTGCCTCGATCTCCTTGTTAAGTCGCTCTGTCTGACCGTTGGACTGGGGATGATAACCAGATGTGAGGCTGGACTTGGCCCCCAGAGCTGAACAGAAATGTTTCCAGACCTGAGAAGCGAACTGGGGGCCACGGTCAGATAGGATATCGACGGGTATGCAGCGAAGCCGGAAAACATACTTGCCCAGGAGTCGGGCAGTCTGGAGAGCGGATGGTAACTTGGGTAATGGGACAAGGTGGCAGGCTTTAGAGAAACGACGATAATGGTGAGGATAGTAGTCAGTCCCTGAGCGGGTGGAAGACCGGTGATGAAGTCAGCAGCTATATGGGACCAGGGACGCTTGGGGATCTCGAGTGGTTGTAAGAGGCCGGAAGGAGGTCTGTTGCTGATCTTATTCATGGAAAAGATGGAACAGGCTTAGACATATTCATAAACATCTTAATGGAGATTGGGCCACCAGAATCGGCGAGAAATCAGAGCTATGGTCCGACTGGAACCAGGGTGACAGGAAAAACGGGATGTGTGGAACCAGTGAATAACTTGAGAGCAGACGGTAGATGGTACATACTTGGTTCTTTGAGGTGAGGTCCGAGGATCAGGTTCTTGAAGTAGGGCGTTTTGGATTATACCCTCGATCTCCCAGGATACTGAGCCAACCACGCAGTCAGGGGAAATGATAGGAGGTGGGTCAGAGATGATTTCGTCCGGGGAGAATTGACGAGAGAGAGCATCTGGTTTTAGGTTCCTGGAGCCGGGTCGGTAAGAGATGGACAGGTTGAAACATGAAAAGAAAAGGGACCAGCGACACTGTCGGGGATTGAGACGTTTAGCAGACTTTATGTATTCCAGGTTGCGATGGTCGGTCCAAACCAGCACCAGATGGTTAGCACCCTCCAGCCAATGACGCCACTCCTCAAGCGCAAGCTTGATGGCTATCAGTTCACGGTCTCCCGCGTCGTAATTGCGCTCGGCCGGTTAAAGACGTCGGGAGAAAAAGGCTCATGGGTGGAGTTTGCTGTCCTACTCCGATCTCTGGGAGAGGATGGCTCCAACTCCCAGGTCGGAGGTGTCTACCTCTAGAGTGAATTGACGGGATGGATCTGGTTGTAGGAAAGAGGAGATCTTGTGGGGATTAGAGCTCTGGAGATGACGGGAACCAGGGGTAACAAACACTCAGGCGTCGAGTAGCTGATCCACCACTCCTCTTATACTGGCTCAACTCATCAATGCCAACCGGGCGCACGTGGAGTGGCAAACATTCCAGTAGAGGAAGAGCACGGATGACCCCCTGTGGACAACTGGAGAAGTGCTGAAACACAAACAGTGATGAGTCCAGGTACAGGCAGGAGGTGGAACACCTGGAGGGCTGGTGCAGAGAGAACAACCTCTGCATTAATGTAAAGAAAACCAAGGAGATGATTGTGGACTTCAGAAGGGGCAAGCATGCCCACCTCCTCGTGCAGATGGGAGGAACTGCGGTGTAGTGGTCAACAGCTACAGATACTTGGGTGTGCACCTGAGTAACAACCTCACCTTGAGCAACAATACTTCCACACTAGTCAGGAAGGCACACCAGCGGCTCTGCTTCCTAAGGAGGTTGAGAAGAGCTGGACTCGGGAGCTCAGTCCTCACCCCCTTTTCCGGATGTGTGGTGGGAGAGCGTCTTGTGCTCCAGCATCAACGTGTGGCATGGAAGCAGCTCTGCTGCAGATAGGAAAGCTCTGCAGAGAGTGGTGAAGGCTGCACAGAGGACTGTTGGAGTCAGCCTCCCCAGCACAAATGAAAAAAAAAAATTCTCATTAACCTGCACTGTTCAGTGTTATATCACACTTTAAAATGTCACTTTAATATGTCACTTTAATATGTCACTTTAGTAACCATCCATGCTGCTACAGAAAATTTTTTACTCCGAATTTTCATTGCTACTATGTCCGAAGTCCCATATTGTAGATTTTGTGTAGTCAAAATCCTATTCTCTTATATTTCTTATATTTTATTATATTATTCTTATTTTGCAGCTATTTCACAATTGCTCTCAGGGTGTAAACTGGACCGTGGGATTAAAATTTCGTCCCACCTCATGTACCACATGTGATGCGATGACAAATAAAATTCCTTGATGCCTTGATTCCTTGATAGTGGATATCCCAGGAATCACCAGTGTAGAAAACCAAACTTTAGATAGTGAAAAAAAAAAACCCAAAACCAAATAAAAAACTCCACACATAGCAGACCACACCCGTGAGAAGTTCCCAGCTGCAGAGAAATACAGATAACAACAAATGTCTGTTTAAAATTGCTCAGACAAATTAGTAAATTACACCTACAGCCCACACATCCACTCCAAGCAGTTGTTTGTAGAGATTCTACTTTACATCAGTCATCCACTCACTCTGGCACTCCAGTCAAACGTGATAATGTTGTGTTCCGAGGTCCTTCGCTGTTTGTTCTTTGCTGTCGCCACTCACCATTCAGCCACCAGATAGCATCAGCCTCACCTTTCCCGGAGTTGTGTGCTGTCGTCCTGCACACCTGAGTCCTATCTGTTCATCAAGCAGTGAGTACAAGAGGAGCTGAAGGCCAGTACTCGACGCCTGAGAGTTAGCCAGTAACGGTACCGCTGAGCCTCCTAGAGTTAGTCTCTGTTTCCCCTGTTGATCTGATCTCTTAGTGATTCTTCCTGTTTTTTCCTGTTGTTAGGTTTTACCTGGAGACTCCCTGGAGCTTTCTTGTGGCGATCTACCTGGTTTTCTGGATAAAACCATCCTTGTGACGCTGTGGAACAAACCCACTGGTTGCCCGAATTCCCGAACTCACCACCTCCGTCTGCTTGCAAGTTCCGCCTGGATTCTCCGCCTGGCCGTCATGCAGCTCCTCTAACTCCTGTCTACCTTAACCTATCTGTTCGCCCTCCATCGCACTTCATCTTCAAGGACCTCAGCAAACCCCCACAGGCTTCGCACCCCACTTCTACAAGTAAGATCTTTCCAATATCTGTCGGCATTGCCGTCTCCGACGGCATTGAACTCACCACCTCCTCTCTGTGTTTTTTCTTAGTAAGCCGACCGCTCCGTGAGCCCCGCCCCGCTTCTCTCTGGATCAGACCTGTTACTTCACCCTGTTATAATTATATTATATTATAATTTAATAAATTCACTTTCACTATAACTTTCTCTCCTGTGTTGTGTTCTGCATGTGGTTTTGTAAATAATCCCATCATAACAGATAATGCCCAAATAACAGTTTTTCTGCCTAGTTATGCAAGGGTGAGCAGAACAATAAGGGCAGTTAAATAAATAAATAAATATATAGATAGAAAGAGATAAGATGGCTAAAAACAAAACAAAAACCAAGCAGCAGCAGTGTTCCTGCGGCCAGCTGGACCCTTACTATGCCAACAATAACCCTTCTGGTGTTGCTGAATAAAAGCTAAGAAGAGCCAATATTCCTGTAATAATAATAAAAAAAAATATTAATTAGTTTTTGCAATGTATTTAACAGACACTACATACCAGTAAGCGATGCCTATTACACAATAAAGGGAGAGGTAGGATTAAGGTCTGTCAGCTAGCTGCTGTTTACCTACAAACTAGAAACTTAATATTAACACCAAAGTACGAACAATCCAGGTGAAGACACAGGAGGAGATGGGAGGAGATCAGAGGACTTATAAAAGTTTATTATAAATGAATACAAGAGAGAAACTCCCGAATGATATGAGAATGATCCTCACAGCTGAAGAGTGAGGTGTAGGGTAGATATGATAAGTTTCATTAGAACTCTTGCTGGATTTTGGTAGTTTTTTGAGAATGATTTTGAACAGGAATTAAGGAGTAGGGTTTCTTACTGGTATTATTAAGGGAAAAAGTCCGAAGAGGGAGGAGAGGCCATAGGAATGGTTATAAAACCCTTAGAGGAACCCCCGCATAAACACTAGATGTGAGTGCTTAAAGTGAGTAAGCCAATGAGAAGAGAATTGCGGGGATTCAGTGATGATTCATCTACAGGGAATGGACTGTGACAAAGTAAAAGAGACGCGAGGTCAGTACTGTTACTAGAAATGGGCAATAGTTAAACTGAACATCGATACTACATAAAGTGAGTTCATAATCTGGCATCCCAGAGATAATAAGGAAGGGAATTTACTTACTGATCAATCAAAGCTCTTTTACACAATCTTTATACATTCACAGACACTCACCGTTTATGTATTGAAAATATGAATTTTATGTTTAAATTCCTTCTCAATTCATTTGGTGTTTTTGGCACAATCAATGGTGGAATGAACTATAAGAAACATGGGGAATGGTATAAGAATTTTTAATCTTAAAATGCACTCAAGTTACCCATATGTTCAGCAGGCAAGGGAGGAGTTTCAACAAATATTTAAAACTCAGAAGTTCAGTATTTTCCTCTCTCTTATCGCTGGTCTTTCGACAGCTCCAAATAGGCAGTGCACAAACAAAAAGTTCTCTTTTCACTGGCGAAGAGAGGCCTGATTCTTCTTAGACACATTGGATCCAAGGTCTACTGAGACTCCAGTGTCTGTATCCCAATTGAAGAAATATGCCATAATTATTAATGAATCAGCAGAATTAATATTTAAATGATTGATTCTCCAAAAGTGATTCACCTATAGCTGGGGAACGCCTGCTGCCATTTCCAAGAAAGAAGAGAGTACAGCAGTACGTCCCATCCATATGCAAATGAAGCAAACCCCTCCATGTTCCAGCTAACATGTGCTAGCAGTAGTGCTAGCTGAAACTAACTGTTTTTTTTTTAACATTACTGGACCAGGAACCGAGAAAAAGCTAACTATCGCTAGCTTCACCACTAGTGTCCCCTCGTCAACTGCCTTTTGAATGATCCAACCAAAGAATACTGCATACTCAAAGTCCAGCCCTAAATACAAAAGATGGTTGTTAAGAATTGATGTTCACATACAAGGAGATTTCAATTCATCTTATTAGCCAAAATTCAGATATTTTACAGGCTTACAGATCAACATTTTTTCCAGTTCTTAGCAAAATTTGTAGAAACTAGCAGTGCTATATTTGTTATAGATTCAGTAAATTAAAAATTGACTTCTCTGCAAAGCATTCATTCAACGAGGCTGAGTTGTTCCTTTTTATTTGAAACCACAAGACTAAAGATTTCCTTCCACTTTGTTATTAAGCAAAACTGATTATAATGTAACAAAAGAAATGAAAAAAAAAAGTAAGAATTTTCTTCAAAGACATAGAATGCTTACACTCTCATTCACATATACAGAAATGTGAAAAAAGCTAAACATGACAGTATGAGTATAAAATACCTCGTGGATTATTTACTAATGTGCGGTAGAAATTCTAGGTTTATGCCTGTGTAACAGCCTGTAATCAATACATAATCTCATGCTCCTGTCCTTTTTGCGGACACAAACTACTGGAGTGGAGTATGGGTACTTTCATTTTATTATCCACTTCTTCGCCAGTAAGTCCAGAGTTTTGGTGACTGATCTGTTTTACTTTTGTCTCCCCCACATTCATAAACAGGTTAATCAACTTCATTGACTTCAATGCTATCTGCTTGGTCTGTTTCCACAATTTTGTCGATCGGCTGGATACTGCCTAACACTGTGGAGTAGTCCAGCTTGATGTTTTGTTGGATGTGGTTGCTCACTGGGATTTCTACATAAGGCCACCTTCTGTGGTGAACTATAACCAGGCCATCACCGAGGTCTAGTTGATCCAGCTTTGCATCTGGATGGCTGACCTCAAACAGTGCCACAGATGAGGAAAAACCCGTTGGCACCCTACATTTGACATGGGTAATTTGGCCAGGACGGACAACAATTTTGCGCTGACCAACCCTCACCAGTGCATGGTCATCGGTGAGTTCATGGGTCTTTATAAAATTCACAATTGCTTCAACTTTGTGACTGTCAACCTGCATATTAACTTCTAGCAGTCTGGCAATAACACTGACAGTACCCATCCCACTATCCTGGCCTAGAATGAGGTATTTGATCACATTGAAGCCCACTATTGGTCTTGTAAGACTCACCTGACTGACCAGGAAACACACTCTGATGGCAAGTTTTGGATCATCATTGCCAGGGAGGTTAAAGGTGAGTTTGACCAATCCATCATATGGTATTGGCTCTCCATTGGCTGCAGTGAGATTAAATTCTCTGTTCTAAGGAACTTACAGCCTGAGTCAGGGCTTGTACTTGAGCGCTCAGTTGATGAAGTAACTCATCTTTAGCGTTACTGTTCTTTTCTCCGCTCACCTCACTAATGTTACTCTCACTGCTCTGTACATGAGCTGTTTTTGAGCGAGTACAGCGCCCCAAGCATCTTTTCCTCTCACTCTCTTCATTTGTTGGTTTGGTGACTTGCCTAAGAAGCATCTCATCAATAACTGTAGGGTCTGAGAGGTGGGGCCTTAACTCACGACGAATATCATCATGTTTCTCATTCAAGCCCTGATAGACTGCAAAGGAATACATTTTGTGCTGTTCGTGCCTCATACTTAATATCTGAATCCATCTCTCTGGATGTAAATATCACCTTCTGTTTCAGACCCATCATTCTGTAGAGAAACTGTTGTAGGGTTTCATTTTCATGTTGTTTGGCATTCATCAGTTCCTGAAACAGTTCCGTGCTACTCTTTTCCCCTAGGTGGGACTGGAGAAAGCTCTTTAACTCTGCTATTGTCATCTCATCTTTGCTGGAGAGCAAATCCTTGAAGTTGCCAGGCTTTATGATCCGAAACACTGCTCTGGTCATCTCACCCTCAGTGTGCTTTTCTTTTAGTCATTGGTCAATTTGTTTACTAAGAGTGCTGTAGCTAATGTCAGATGCGTTATCACCAATTAGCCCTCCATGAATTTTAAATAATTTCCTCTGTAAGAGGGGAAGGTCTTTGAGAGCAATCATGCTTTCAGCGGTGTTGATGGAATGCTGGTTTGTATTTGAGTAAGGGGACAGCATGGCCTGTGGGCTGTGGAACTGATTACAGCCATTTTCAGTAAGTTGACTATCCGCCATACGTGGAGTGAGTTCAGCGTTACTCTGTTTATGCACATGACTAGACATCACCTTATTCTGTTGTGAGTCAGGGGAACTTGTGTGAGAGACTAAGTCTGTGGTTGCGGTTTCGGAGTGGATGCCTGCAGGGTGAGTGTCAATGTGAGCAACAGTAGATGTTGAAGGTGGCATAACATTCGCATCCGACACTATAACACCTGCCCCACCCTCTGGAGGGAGTTCACCCTGTTCACTTTTCCACAACATATAAGCAATCATGTCTTTTATGAAGAGTAACTGTGAAACGCCCTTGTCCTCTAACTCCAACAACCTTGAACTGTTCATGCATGTACATATGTGGTCAATGCAACTTTCTTCATCATGCTTGTCAAACTTAGCTGACTCTTGTCCAGATGTCTGCGGAATGGTGGTGGGAAGCTGGAACAAGTCATCGGCAGAAAGACTGAACACTCTCTTCTTCTGAGTCCAAACCAGCTTGTTCCTCTCGTTGTCTGCCATTGTGAACACACCTCAGATTGCCCTTGGGTCTTGAATTCCCAGCAGTCAGACGCCTTGGATTCTTGCAGCCCCTGGCTCTGATGATGGGTCCCACACTGGTCCACGAGTTCTGGAATCACTGGATCAATGACAGATGCCGCCAATCCTGGACCGAGTCCCCACAAATCTGTAACAAGTCCTAAGCAGAGTACCTGTACACAGATAAGGTTCCTGCCCAACAGGAAAAATAATGAGACAGGCGACGGTTTGCTTCAGTTCAGTACAGCTTCACTCAGTAGAATGAGGAACTAAACAAGCGTCCGATCTAAAGATGTGTCCAAGAAGGGAAACAACTCGCCACACTGCCTCCTGCTGGCAGCATTGCATAACTACGTGGTGTGCACTTTGTCAAAGAGATAATTATTGAGCATTTTCACCCAAATTAACAAATTTCTTCCACAGGAATATCCTTTTCCAAAATAAAACATTCAAAATTACATAGAATGTGACCTTACATTTCATGAGCGTCACACCTGTATGCCATAGCTGGTAAGAAGGGAGGAGGCCGCTAGAATGTTAGGAAAATGAGGGCATAAAAAGGACACAAACAGTCCTTTAATAGGAATTATGTCAATCATTGTACATAACCAAAACTGAAATGTAAAAAAGCATGTTATTTATTTTGTATATTAAGCTGGTAATAACATTGAAATTCCTTGCTCTTGTAAACGCATTCATATGCAGAATTTTCAAAATATTTACAACTATAGGGACAACAATTAATTTACGATCTTAGAGATATTAAAAACGTCTGCTCCTTTGGATTCTTTTTTATGGTGAGAGGATGAAGTGTTAAGCTTTGTCAGGTGCTAATAATGCTTTTCCTTCTTTTCCCTAAAGCATCATGATTATCATCATCAGATCTCTATGAGCAAGCCTGAGGAAGGGGTGCGACTGACATCACAACAACAGGAGCAAAATGTCCCGACTTTAAACAGAAACTCCTCCCAAAGCCATCTTCCTGCCACTTTCTAAAAGGAATGTAATTTGTTCACAAGTCAAAACAAAAAGCCAAAACAAATCTCTTCTGAGGCAATTTTCAGCTATTTACTTGTCAGCCTGAGCTTTTAAAGATGCCAGACAGCTCATATAGCAGCAGACAAATTACAGACAGACACTTGAGCTGCAACACAGAGTAAAGACAAAGATGAGCACAAAGTATTTGAACACAATCAGCCAGCGCCACATGCAAGCGTCGTTGACTCATTCATATCTCGGACAACACTGCTCTGGGACAATGATGTTCTCACATCACATTGTTCCAAAACAAAATGGGGCTTATTTGGAATTAGACTTTAAAATAAAAAAGGGAACTCAAGTGAGGGCCTAAACGAAGCAAAACCTTTGAAACCAGAGAATCTGTATTTCTTTGGCAGGTCTTTTGTTAACAGGTCAAACTGATGTGTCAAATAAAAAAACAATCGTGGGCTCTGATTGGTTAAAACTTTCTTTGTTAAGTGATAGAGTCAAGGCTTTCAGCAACAAATAGCTTTCTTGTGATTCTGATCAAAAATAAAAAAGACACTCCCCAGCATTTTTACCATCGGTCTTATATATTGATAAGACAAGATAGACTTTAATGATCCCGGAGGAAATTGTTTTGCCAGGGTTACAGAGTATCAATTAACAATTAACACGACACACTCATCTCACATACAACACATTACAGTACACAATCACCATATAACAATAACCACACTACTATTTATACCTCCTGCAGACGGAAGAGGAATTGTAGTTTGATTGCCACAGGTAAGAAAGACCTCCTGTGGCGTTCTGTGGTGACTCTCGGTGGTCTCAGTCTCCGGCTGAAGGTGCTCTGACAGGCCGTCAGCGTGAAACAGGCCGTCAGCATGACATGCATTGTTTATTTGCTTTGTTGTAACTTATTGTGCTTTGTCTGAATTGTGTTTACAACTTCAAATGGTCTCATCCATTTTCAAATGGGAATATTTTTTGCAGGGATGGAAAGACTGATTATGATTTTTTTTTTAATCAGCAATAACAATAAAGGCTGGTATCTCTGAAACCTAAAATTCTCTGGACAGTTACAGTTTTTATCTGTTGCCTTTTTAATATGTAACGTTTTCAGTGGTCCCTTTAAACGTACATGCCATATGTCTTGTGTTGACAGAATTTGTTTTTCCTAAAATAGAAAACAATATAAGAACTTCAACTAAATCGAAAAATTCAGTGACATGCAGTTAGCTACCAGAAGCAACAACTTTGCTACAGCTGATTCTATCATTAATTTTACAGTATTATAATAAAAGAAAAGGCAATAGCAAGAATCAGTTTATTTATATGGCACCAATTTACAACAGATGTCGTTACAAGGAACTTTACAAGAAAATCTATTAAAATCATAGATACATTTCAAATCATTTTCCGATCTAAGGAACCCCAGCAGATGAACTCAAGACTTTTAACTGCATTTTCTGACCTTCCTGCTAATAAAGAGTTACAATAGTCCAGCCTTGAATCAAATGTAACCAGATGTAACAAAGCATGGACTAGTTTTTCAGCATCAGTCGTTGAGAGATTATTCCTAATTTTGGCTATATTCCTGAGGTGAAAGCAGGAAATCTTAGAGACCTGTTTTATTTGGGACTCAATGACATACCCTTATAAAAAAGAACTCCAAGGTTTGTTACATTGTTACTAGAGGCCAATTTGATGCTATCCAGTTTAAGGGGTTGAGTAAACAATTTATTTTTTAGAGGTTCTAGTCCAAATATAACAACTTCTGTCTTTTCAGAGTTCAAGAGCAGAAAGTTTAAAGTCATCCACATTTTTATGTTTTCCAGATTTAGAGATTTCAAAATCTAGAATCAGTTTATTTATATAGCGCCAATTTACAACAGACGTTGTCTCAAGGCACTTTACAAGAAAATCAATTAAAATCAAAGATACATCATAAACAAATCAATTTTAAAAAGTTTCCAATCTAAGGAACCCCAGCAGATTCATGGAGTCATTGACTTGCATCATTCACTCCTCTGGAATCAGCAGACAGAAACAATGGCTTGTGTTGGAGTCTGAGCATGCATGTAGCGACAGTGGAGAGGAAAAACTCCCCTTTAACAGGAAGAAACCTCCAGCAGAACCAGGCTCAGTACAAGCAGCCATCTGCCACGACCGACTGGAGGTTTGAAGAGACAGAAAACTAAATTAGAGGCACAGAAAACTGAAAAAAAGAGTTTATAGCAGCAGTTGTAGAACGTCACTGGAAGCATCTCAGCCCATGTTCTCATCCAAGAAGCTGTCTCAGCTAACAGAATGCCAGCCCAGGTGTGGCTACTATGGAGAGAAGAACACTAAGAGAAAACAAAAGGTTAACAAGGTTGAAATAACGGTAACTAAGGAAGAAAGTAGAGAGAGAGAAGTGGTCAGATTGTCCTCCAGCAGTCTAAGCCTATAGCAGCATAACTATAGAAAAACTTAAATAACTTAACCCTATAGAGTCAGACATGAAGACGGTAAAGCAACTATAAACTTTATGAAACAGGAAGCTTTTAAACCTACTTTTGAAACTAGACAGGGTGTCTGCCTCACGGACAAAAGCTGGAAGCTGGTTCCACAGGAGAGGAGCCTGATAACTAAAAGATCTGCCTCCCCATTCTGCTTGTAGAGATTTTAGGAACCACCAGTAAACCTGCAGTCTGAGAACGAAGTGCTTTGTTAGGGACATAAGGAGTAATGATATCTCTGATGTATGATAGAGCTTGATTAGTGAGGGCTTTATATGTCAAAAGAAGAAATATGAAATCTTTTCTAAGTTTGACAGGGAGCCAATGAAAGGAAGGTAAAAATGGGGAGATATGATATTTATTCCATATCTCTGAATCTGGTGGAAAAATATTACATATTTATCATGATTTTAGACAGTGTGTTTGTGTGTGTGTACTTGTTTTTCTAACTTTGCACACAACCTTATTTAAAATGGTCCTTTTCCACCAAACTGGTTCCAGTGTTGGTTTGGCGCTAGAGCCAGAGTTAGCACCGATTCTTTGTGTTTCCACTGACCAAACTGGTTCTGAACTGGTGCTTAGCTGGCCCCAACTCTTTCTGGGGTCAGAGGAAAGAACCGGTTAGACGTAATGACGTCAGCGACTGGGGGCAGGAAAAGAGCAGCCGTTTTTAAACAACACTGGAGTTTCTTGTGCGACAAAAGAATCAAAATGGACCTGAAGTCAATGCAGCAGTGGTCATTGGAGGAGAAAAACTTCCTACTCGCAGTGTGGTCCTCCACTGAAGTGGAAAGAAAACTTACGGGGGCTTCAAGGACGAAACCGTTGTTCCAATACATCCAGCGAGAGATGGCTTTGGAAGGGTCTGAGCGCAGTGGTGAGCAAGTTATTACCAAGCTTAAAAAGTGTTGTGGCGCTAAATCTAATCTACTGGGTGATGGTGACGCATACGCATGGAGGGACATTATTATGTAGCTTTTCAGCCAGCACCAGTGTGTGGAAAAACAAACGGTTCTTTGTTGGTTTGCGCTTGAAACCAGCCTAGAACAGTGGAAAAGGGGGAATTGTGGTAACAACTTCTCCTCATGGAAACCAGAGCCTGGTTCACCCGAAAGAAACCTAACTTACGTGCCTTAATGTATGTGCGCGTGTGTGTGTCGGTACTTAAGGCAAATTTCAGTCTGTAATACCACATGTCAAATGATGAACATCTCTGCTGTTCCCCATACTAGGAGAAAACAGTTAAGGTGATAGGTGCATATTTTTAGGCGGTTTGTTGGATTCCTCCCTGGTGAGGTGTTCTGGGAAAATCCTTCCAAGAGGAGACCCAGGGGAGGACTTCAGACTGTGCTTCTCGGCTGTCCTAGGAATGCCTTGGGATTCACCTAGAACAGCTTGCCTAATTAGTTACTTAAGTAACTGATGGGCCTCTCTGGTTACACTTTTCCAAAACTCGATCACAAATTAAATGGAATTTAACTGATCAATAGGTGGATGGAAAACATTGCCCCATATCTTCCTTGATGGGATCACCTACTGAGGTCAAAGAAAGTCTAAGAAGCTTTCATTAGTACATTGATCACTTTTCAGCAAACTGTAGTAAGGATGTATGGAAAAGTAGGCCAAGAAACCGCTACAAAAATATTCAAACAGCAACCGACTGCTGAGAGTTATTGCTTTTTTCCCATGTCCTTCCGTCCGTCTGTCCATCCGTCCGTCCATCCTTCCTCCCTCCCTTTTTCTTCTTTCCCTAAACAAGTGATCTCACATTCATGCTTTGTAATTTGTGCAGGTTAAAACACACCTGAATTATCAGCGCCAAGTTATTAGTAGTATTATTTTAATCAGTGCATTTAAAGAGCAACGTCTGGATGAAATCTAACCTGAGAAGTAAAGCTTGACTTTTTCACTTGATACTTTTCTTTCAATATTCACTATGCTAGGCAAGATGAGTTTACTAGTACACCACATTTCAGTAACATACAAAAATCCAAAGAAATAAGCAACAGGAATATATTTTAAAAATATTCTTATCAGAAGCATTAAAAACAATAATCAAAAAACATTGGAATGAAGAGAAGAAATAATCAATATTTCAGTAACTATTACTTAAAGACAATTCACAACAAATGGGTTTTATCTTTAATTCTGCTTGAAAGAAAGTGAAAATCAGACGTCTATGCTTTACTTTCAGAAAACATTTTTCCATAAAGGCAAACCCTGTCTGAGCTGCCTCATGCTGTTCATATATAAAATAAAATTTAGGAAAACAAACTGTCTATATGGGACAATCTCAGCGTAAAATTTGCAGCAGAAATGTAATGCAAAACAATAAACAACTAATTCATTGTAGCAATCCTGTTAGCTGAACAAAGCCAAAACCCAGTTTGTTATTCTTGTCTAGGTTTTATTTATCCCAATAAAGGAAAATTACATGTTACCCTAAGTTATATCATCAGGGTGTCTTCAATACATTGTTATGGATGGGAATTTCCTTTTAAATACGTTTTATTTTCTATATTCTTTACTTATGAGGATGTCACTGAACAACTGATATGGGGAGCCGCACTAAACGACATCAAAGCAGTTGGTCATCTCTGTCCCAATGAATCCTATTTAGTCAACATATAGGATTTCATGCTGAAAGGCAAGCAGAACATTCTTTAATTCTAATTTTTTTGCACAAAAATGTGTGTAAAGACTGCTCACCATATTCTTTCCTCTTTTAATTGTTCAATTGACAGCTAAAACCACCTCTTTAGTGTCAGAATTGACATAATAAAAACCAAAAGTAGGGAAAAAAACCAGGTCAAGTTAACTCTGACCTTTAAATTTAGAAGGCTTCTCCCATTTTACATCAAAGAGAGTTTTTTTTTTAGACCAAATGACTTTTCTGTAATATCACAGAAGTTAGGCTAAACAGGTCATCAATGTCATGACAGTTGGTCAAACTAAATGTCTAATGTTAGTGACAGTACTTTTCAACTCTTACTGTAAGCAAATAGCAGTACAAAACAGACTTTTATAAAGGTTTGTTTTTTTGCCTTATTGTAGAATAAGATCTTTGCTGTACTTTGTAACTTTTGTTTGCTGTAGACTCTTGACCTAAACTCTAATTTCCAAAGACAACAAATATGCATGTGTAATTATTTTGAGAGTATTTTTTAAAAGTATTAGTACCCCTTCTACTCGTGTTTAAGTTCACCTCGCTATCTGATTAACTTCACATGAAAGACTGACTGATGTTTATCCTCTGTGAAATCGGGCCAAAAACAATTCAACATGTTTAACAACATGTTAAATATTTGAAACAGCAGAAATGTCTTCTAAAAGTGTTATTATGACAATTAATGGGATTTATATGATTACATTTTACTATTCTCATAATATTATACCTCAATTACTTTGACATTTTATTTTACTTAGTTACTTAAAGTAAAAAGAGGGCAGGGTATTACCAGATAAACACAGGCATGCTGGGGTTATTTACTGGTAATAATGTAATGTCAATCACAGAAGTTTAGTAGCAATGTCGATTTCATGGCCTTTCAGGGACATTAAGAAGCCTGTTTCCAGATCAGCCATGGATAATCTTGGCTAACATAGAGCAGCACCCTGTGATTAATGCCAAGAAGGACACTATTTGACTGTAGCGATTGACCCATCTGTTCTCAGATCTGTAAACCAAATACAGTTCTGACAGAAGGAGGAATATTCAGAGGTGGATAATTGCCTATCTGCCTGTCTATTCTCATCACTAGTCCTACAGATTAATAAATAACAAATATTGATTCCATAGACAAGACACTCAGGGAACTATCATGTTTTTCATATGCATCTGATGCTGCAATAACTACACTGTGTAAATCACACAATGATCTGGCCGTAAAAAGCAAACTGTCAGATTGCACAAAGTAAAACATGAAATCACATCTTAAAAAAGAGAAATAAACAAACATTTTCTTGGATCTATCAGAGGATGGGGTTGTGGCTGGGTTCTATGTAACTGTCATTCTTTCGTCTTCCATTGAAGGGCGCCTGGATACTGTATGCTAAGCTGGAATTTATCAGCCTTACTGGATAAGAGGAGCGGTTCACCAGACTCACTTTCTTAGTGTTAGTTACAGATAGTAACACAACCTTCTCAGAGTTGACTTCCCTGTGTGCTTCTTGTTTTCAAGTTGATCTGAGATTGAACACTCAATCTGTCCGCCCTAGCACATGAGTAGCAGAACACACCACCTACGATCCATTCACTCCTTCTGTTTACAATATATTTGTTATTGTTATTGAGCAATCCACACACATCCTAAAACATGTTCTGTCTTATTGTCTCTTATCTTTACTCTGTTGACATGTTCATGAAAACATCTCAAACAAGTTGACAAAAAACCTGTAACATGTCAAGGACCCTTCTACCTAATTAGCTGTTTCCTAATCAGTAAGGGCAGAATAATAAAAAGACAAATGTCCGTGTACAGCAAAACATTTGGGTGGAAAGTTGTAACCTCATTAATGCCCTAGCAGTATTTTCCACAACAAAGGTTTCAAAACTGCATTTACTTGTGAAGTCATCAGCCAGCATGATTGCTGTTAACGCGAGAGCAAAAACAAAACAAGACTGCAAAATAGGCAGAATTTGCGACCATAGTAAAGAAATGACAGTAGAAATGTTTAACTAAAATTAAAGAAGCGTGTGTAAAAGCAATGTTAAAGGCGCTTTAGCAATGTGTAATTATCCGTTTGATGCTTCATTCAATGTAGTGTATTGACGCAGCAGGTGTTGAAAACCGTATTCAGGCAATAAAAATTGAAAGCAACGGGTGTTCGGTGTTGTTCTATAAATGGCGCTAGACAAATGGTGGCTGCATTTACTCGTATGAAAATGGTGTCCTGCACAGCGTCACGTACAGTATGTTAAACCCGGAACATGCCTCTGATTGGTGGAATCATGGCTCAGTTACTCCCGCCAGTGACGTCATCTCAGCACTGTTTGACTCGTACCCACTGAGAGGAATTGTGTCAACAGCTGTTAGAACTTTTGTCAGAAATTGTATTGTATTGAAAAAAAAAAAAACACTCCTCCTGATATTCACAGGTAACTAAACAAACATCAGCTGACCGCAGAGAGACTATGAAATTAAACAAGTTACTACTGAGCATCAACCACTGTGGCTTCTGGTGTAGCATGCATCCGAAAACCAAGTATCCCAAAACCAAGGATCCAGAGGAGAAAATCCAACAATTTAATCTGCCAAATCTCTTGAATATGTAAAGACTAGGAAAGTTTGACTTCATTCATTACGGTCATAAACAGACACAGGTTACAAGAAAAACCAATATTTACATATCAGACTTCTTTATAGACAAAGCTACCAGCTCCACATTGGCGGGTAACAGCACTGTGTGTAGACCTGTCGTAATGCTCCCCATCAACGCGTCATCAATCAGATCATTAGAACCAACAGCAGCTTTTCAACAAGCCATAATGTGCAAATACATTAAGATGTAACTAGCAACAAAGCTTAAATAAACCAGATGCCTTATCTTATGGCCCTCCGCATTAATGTAGGATATTTATCATATCCATTTATACATATATATACAGTGTCACATAACGCTTTTTTACATGTGGCAAAAATTACTATTTCCACTGTAAAACTAACACGTGTCGCCCCTCCACTGAGACACTGAGAGTCCTGTAAATGTCAGTAAAGCCAGCGGTTATTTAAAAAAAAAAATCTAATCACATCTCCACCCCCTCCCTGCATGCAGGGCTTTCCCACATGTGGCAGTGAGGATGTCGTCTGCCTGCCTATCATGTGATTTTCTGAACTAACTGCATTTTTTCAGTTACACTGTTGCATGTTGGACTGCGCTGTTGCTTCTCGGCATTTTCCGACACAATAGGTTCATATAGTTTTCCAACTTTTTACTAATGAGGAATTGCTACACATTTTCATGTCTAAAAGTGGTGGACAAAATAGTTAATTTAAAAAAGTGCTGGGGACATGTCCCCACTGTCCCCTGTGAATCTGACGCCCCTGCACTACGCCACTTAAGACAGGCAATGTTCTCGTTCTACCACCTAGGACAAGGCTTGACATGTCTGATTAAATCTTATTACAAATAAAGATGTTTAGCAGAAAATCCGGCAATCCAATATGTTTGCGTAACCCTGGTTAATTTAGTCCTAGTAAACATGAGCCAGTTCATAAAAACAAATAAATAAATTGAACATAAATAGACATTATTATAGTTAAGATAAGTATATCAAAATTCATTTAAAAAGAACATTAGGAATTGTTTATTTTGTTTGATTTTATTTGGGTTACAAAACTAGCAAATGTGTGTTTTATTAATGTAAAGCAGTTAAAATGATGGAATTAAAGACATACAACACTCTTATTGTGAAGGGTCACATCCCTGCATAGCCCACTTGACTGTTTTCCAGCCAACTGGGTTGCCGTGTTTTGGCGCTTGAAGCAGGCAGAGAGAGAAAGAGAAGCAGACTAGCTTTAGAGCTGAGACAAAAACACAGAGTACCAAGCATACCAGCAGGTTAAAGATATTTTTCCTTGCTTTGGGGGAATTTTCTATTTCTTTTTCATCGACCGCGGAAGATTAAAACTACTGCTGGACACTGGACAGGGAAAATCCAAGTGTGCAGTTGGATCCATTGGATGACAGAGAAACAAGATGGCGACCCTCAACCCAGATAGCCTTCGAATGAGACCAGCATTCTGATTGGACATAGTTCACTATTAGCGCTGATAAGATCTATCCATGCTTCACTGTTAAAGCAGCAGCTGGCTACACAGAAAGTGGGATTTACCTTCCAGGAACAGTTAAAACATAAAGACATTGAAGATGTGCAAAAAAATATCTCTAAAAATTTTATACAGAAATAAACAATGTGAATGATCTGCAGAAAAATAAACAATGTTTAAGAATATGAAGTATATTCAGAAAATAACACTATCCAGATAATGAGACAGTGGTGGTGGTATTGCACTTGTAAGTAAATATAGTGTAAAGGTAAAATATTGCACAGATATTGTTATAATAATATTATATTGCACAGAGATGGGGGTATTGGACAGTTAGAGTCCAGTTGAGTTCAGAGTGGTGACTGCTTTGGCAAAGAAGTCGTCTTTGAGTCTATTTGTCCTGGCCTTGATGCACCTGTAGCGCCAGCCAGATGGCAGCAGGTCAAACAGGTCAAAGCCAGAGTGTGAGCTGTCCTTGATGATGTTTCTTGCTCTGCTGATGCAGCGGGAGATGTAGATGTCCATCATGATGGAGAGGGGGCAGCTGACGATTCTTTGTGCCACTTTGACCCCCCTCTGAAGCCTCACCCTGTCTGTCTCAGTGCAGCTGCCGTGGGGGGGAGATGGTCTCTGATGTGCTGGAGGAACAGCCTCTCAAAGCACTTCATGATTACCGGTGTGAGGGCCACTGGGAGGTAATCATTCAGGCTGGTGATTGCTGTCTTCTTTGGCACAGGAATGATTGTAGTAGTCTTTAGGCAGGGATGAATGCTTGGGCCAGGGAAAGGTTGAAAATCCTGGTTTTCCTGGTGGAAAATCCAAGGTGAGCCGGTGGGCATATGCCCTGATCACCTCTCCCGGTACTCAGTCTGGTCCAGCAGCCTTCCTGGATTTCACTGCCAGAAGCACCCTTCATATCTCATGCTCCTAGACAGTGAAGGAGGTCGAGCTGGGATTTGGTGGGGGTAACAGGGCCGGAGAAGAGTGGTGGTCCTGGCATGTCTCGAAGCGAGCAAAGAAACAGTTCAGTTCCTCCGATAGTGAAACGCTCAGGTCCCCTGCTGGGACATCACAGCCTCTGAAGTTTGTGAAGTTCTGGATGCTCTGCCACACCTCCCTTGTGTTGTTGCTGGACAGATGGGACTCTATTTTCCTCCTGTAATCTGACTTAGCACTTTTAATTTCTCTCTTCAGGTTTGCTCGAGCAGCACTGTAAAGAGCCCTGTTGCCTGACCTGAAGGCAGTATCACGTCTTTTAAGGAGTAAGTGGACCTGGCTGTTCATCCAGGGTTTCTGATTAGGGAAAACCTGGATGTTTTTGCTGACAGTCAAATTTCCGACACAGAACCTGATGTAATCCAGTACTGTCCCTGTAAATGTTTCCAGGTCTTGATGTTGAAACAAGTCCCAGTGTGTCTGTATGAAGCAATCCTGTAGGTCGGAGAGCATGTTTCCGGGCCAGGTCATGTAACAGCAGGACTGGTTCTCCTCCTATACACTTATCTACTTTATAACTGAACCTAGGACTGGTCTTATTGTTATTATATTAACTGTAAACACATCGTGTTACATTTGCAAAATATTTTTTTCTTTTATTTATAAAATTTGTTTTACATCATATACTTTTTTACATCTCATAATTTTTGACCACCTTGTATTGGTCATATAAAGTCCAAACTGAGAAATATAAATGTTTGTGGTTGTAATTTGCGGTAGGCCAGATTGTCTGGTAAACAAGCGGTCTCGTTTAAGCCCAAAACATTCCAACAGGACAACTTTATTCTGCCCACCATCTACTATAAGCTTGCTTCCTAACAAACATCTTGCTGCTCAATTATCACATTTTACCCTTTGCCTCTCTACCTAGCACCTGGGTCCCCATTGAGCAGTTTCCTAAACAGTTTCCCTGGTTTCAGCTATCATCATTATTATTATTGTAAACAAATCACATTAACTGATTATCTATTTCCGTGACATGACTTCCCGAGCTCCAGGAAAATTTTTAAGTAGTTGTGGAGGTTATCTGTATCTGTATCTGCAATGTTCATTGGTTTTCATATCCCCCCTTTCCTGCTGATGAACAAAATATTTCAGACATGCTCTGGTTATTTTCTGAAAGGAAAAAGTTACCCAAACTTTGGACTGAGTTATCTGACTCTTTTTTAAGAATTAAAGATGATCTTAGCCAGGATATAGTCCCTTAGTCAAGATTTTTAAGAAAATTAAAACAGAATTTGCTATTGACTGCTACACCAAAGCACTATCATCTGGCTGGAATATATGGGTATTAAATATAGCTTTCTTTTATGCCTCAAATGAACACATAAAGATGAATAAGCACTGCTGGACGAACCTGAGAACTAGATGGAATAGTAGATCAAGAACTCAAAATCTCTCTACGCGGCCACACATCTACCAAACCATCCGACTGGAACCAGCATCTTCCCTAATAACTCCCACACATCCTCAGCAACTGGTCTGTGTCACCCATAATCTCAAACTAATGATAATACAATAGGTATGAAATCACTTATCAGTGGCAGACAGAGAATGTGGTGCTGATGTAATTACTAATAATCCATTAATGGGTATCAACAGATTTTTTTTAAATCAACGTTTTAGAGCTAAATATCTGTGGGCATATTTTGCATTGACTGCTTCCAAATATTTCTGCTGCTGTTTCTCTTTCTGCAGTGAATGG
Source organism: Orestias chungarensis (assembly GCA_032876305.1). Taxonomy (NCBI): domain Eukaryota; kingdom Metazoa; phylum Chordata; class Actinopteri; order Cyprinodontiformes; family Cyprinodontidae; genus Orestias; species Orestias chungarensis. The sequence continues at coordinate 350,364 of JAVLVB010000615.1, read as the reverse complement.
AGAGAACCGCACCTCCCCGCTCCTTCAAGTAAACAACCAATCAGCGATCAGTATGCAAAAGAGCCTATAAGCCTCCAAAAGTTTTGCTCATTGGGGAAGAAAAGCCTAAGCAGTAAACAATAAGGAAGCAGAAAAGCTCCATGAAATTCATTCGAGTGATCCATGCTATGATACACTATATAAATAGTTCATTTTAAAAACCGATGCAAATTATCCAGGATCCTGACCTCTTACACCTATCCTTAGGTGTGGCATTACTGTCTCACGTACTTCCTCTTTATATAAAAAAAAATAATAATAAAAAAAATTACACTTTTTTATACTTAGCCTTTTGTATATATTGTTTTATAATGAGTTTCCTTTATGTTCTGATGCTGCATTGAGAGGAGAACCTTTTTTCACCTGTTGTCTTTATGTCTCTGGAACCTTCCAAACAGGTTTTAAAGGTCAAAACATTATGTGTTGACACCCTACTATTTCACAGACATTGAAGTTTGGCTTTCTCAGGAGGTAGATGGGGGGCTTATTCAAGTGAGGCATATTCAGTTTAAGGTAATAATTCCCTTTTCCTCCATGTCAATCAGAGTAAGCCTCAACTTCTCATGATCTGCAGAAATAGCTCTCTATTATGGCAAAAAAGGGCTTATCCTATGTGAGATGAATGCAGTCGTTGGATCCCTGTATCCTGCTGCAATCCAGAGGATCCCTGAAAAAGATCTCCTGGTACCAGAAATAAAAGGTATTTGATACAGTTGTTACATAAACATGAAGGAAAATGGAGCTGGCATGCCGATAGGTCCCCTCCAACAGCAGTCAGCTATACCAGAGTAGACCCAGCTATGGACCCACAGACCCAAGAATGAAGGGCACAGCACCTCTCAACAGAGGCGTGACAGAAAAGGGGGCTCAGTGTCAGGGTTTGAGCTTTTTCCAGGTTCTCCACTGGAGGTCGCCTCGCCTGTGCAGTTCTGCCCAGGTGCTCTGCATCACCTTGATCAGCTGAGCAGTATATAAGGAGCGGTGGATCTACTTCTCGTCGCCTGAGTTGTAAGTTGCTACCGGTAACGTTGTGTCCTCAGAGCCAATTCTCTAGCGCTCTCCAGTATCTAGTTGCTAATAATTCAAAATTTATTCCCTAGTTTTCTCCAGTGTCTCATGATTACTCATTTAAGCTTTTTCTGTTTTTCCGTATTTTTCTCCAGTGCTCATTACCTCTTCTCCATCAGTTCTCAGGATCATCAACATTGTCACTACTCACCTCCTCCAGTCGTCTCCGACGTTTATCTACCTCAGTCTGGGTCACCGCTCCTCATGCTCAGCTCGATATGCCCGCTCCAGCAATAATCATCCCTCTGACGCGAATAGCAAGCAGCTACCAGGAAGGAGCCAACAGACACCTAGGAACATGGTCCTGGGCACAGAGAACCGGCAACCTACCAGCGACCAGAGGCACCAGCCAACACATAAGGTGGGGGGGACAAATAGGGCACACATTTTGTGGGGGTTCTAATATAACCCAGGAAAGGTGTCTGCCAAAGACACATACAGACATTTATACCTACAGAGTGGTCATGGTTGAGTAAACAAATCAAGAATGGAAACTGTACACACAGTTTCACTCCAAGAACACACCCTATAGTCCCAGGTCCAATAATGATACCTCCAAAGGGCAATAAGAGCCAGAATATAAGAGGTGGTCCCCTTACTTCCAGAGCAGAGACGAGCACAATTCCTAGGCCAGGCTAAGATAGGTAGCTTCTAACCCAAACAACATACATTGGCCACAATGACCAAAATCTCATAGAAATAAAGGCGAAATTAGTCTTGTAAAGTAAAAACAATCCAGTCAACCAGACTGCCACAGGATTCCACCCCCAACTAACTTCAAGATATTCTGAGTTACAGCACCCCCTTTTAACCAGCACACAAATGTTCATTTCAGTTCAACCATTCCAGTGTTTGCACAGTAGATCCTTGTTGTGTCTTCCTTATATCTCAAGTTGATTTGTTTGAGTTCTGCTTTTCCATTAAACATTTTATCAATAATGATCTTGCCTACCTCCTGTCCTCCATCTCAAGAAAACATGACAAGTTAAAAATAACAGCTGAGCCTCAGAAAATATAACTCCATGTTGATTACTTATAACAAGATGAAAGCTTTCTTTTTATCACCCTGAGTGATAGATTGTGAGAAAACAAGCAACTCATAGGCAATAGGAACATGCTGTACAGTTCCTTTCACATACATAGCTACATCCAAGTCAGATTGATCAAATATGTTTTTTTAAACTCAAAAACTACGATTACAGCAAATAGATAAAGAAATAAAAATAAACTTTTATTTAGTTTTCTAATATTCACACTTTCTAAGATTTACAAAACATTTTTATTACATAAAATTTATAGCATGTTTAGTTAGAACCAGATATTTACATGCTAGATAAACAAACACATAGCCCCAGTCAGAACATACTGTTTTGGGTCAGTAAATATTATCTACATCATTTCCATTAGATAAATGCTAGTTATTATTATTATTTTCTATAAACTGTGTTAAACAATAAGAGTAGTATAGATAATTTAGTAAAGCCGGTTTATGAGTATCCTGAGTTACAGCTTAAGATTTCCTTCAATGTAAAATCTGAAAGATCCAATCGAATCCTATGCAATCCACTTGATTTATATAGCACATTTTAAAACAGGAACATGTCCACCAAAGTGCTGCACATATAAAATACATGATAAAAAATGAATTAATAAGACATTAAATAAACTAAAATAATATAAAAGAACAATAAAATAATACAATAAATAAAATAATTAAAAATAAAATAAGACAATCAGCTAAAACAGTAAAAGACACATAGGACCATAAAACTCATGCAGTGTTAAAAGCCAAAGAATAAAAGTGGCCCTTCAGACGACACTTAAAACACTCCACAGTGGGGGCAGTTCGAACACAGAGGGGCAGAGCGTTCCAGAGTCTGGGGCCAACCACAGAGAACGCCCTGTCCCCCCTAGTTGTAAGTCTAGTCTTAGGGACCGTGAGCTGGGACTGGCCCCCAGACCTCAGAGCGTGCGACGGAATATAAAAATGGAGGCAATCAGAAAAGTAGTTTGGAGCCAGTCCATTTAAAGCTTTAAAAACAAACAATAATAATTTAAAATCTATTATGAAACATACAGGCAGCCAGTGCAGCGAAGCTAAAATAGGGGTGATGTGTTCCTGCTTCTTGGCCCCTGTTAAAAGTCGTACCGCAGAGTTCCGGACTAACTGCAGGCCGGAAAGAGACGTGTTACAAACACCAGAGCATGCAGTAGTCCAGACGAGAAGAAATAAAAGCATGCACAAGTTGTTCCAGAAGATTAAAAGATAAAAAAGGTTTGACTTTTGATAAAAGTCAAAGGTGAGAAAAACTTTGATATTAAAACAGCATTAACATGTTTATCCAGTTTAAAATCACCGTCCAAGGTGACGCCAAGGCTGGTGACTTTGGGACGCACGTAGGTTTGAAGGAGTCCCAAGTCAAGGAGGGTGTTCCCAAACAACATGACTTCAGTCTTTCCCTGGTTTAGCTTTAAAAAATTTTGGGCCAACCAAGCCTTGACGTCATTTAGACAGCTAAGTAGGGATGTCAGGGGGCAATGGCAATTTTTTGTTAATGGCATGTAAATTTGGCAATCATCTGCATAAAATTGATAAGACATGCCATGTTTTCTAAAAGTCTCTCTTAGTGGAAGCAGGTACAGGGCAAAAAGAACTGTCCCTAGGATTGAACCCTGGGGGACTCCACAATGGAGAAGAGCAAACGATGAGGTGGAGTCCCCGAGCCTGACAGAGAAGGACCTCCCACTCAGCTATGACTGAAACCATTTAAGGACTGTCCCCCTGACACCCACAGGGTTTTCCAGACGTAATAAAAGAATTGCATGGTCCACCGTTTCAAAAACAGCTGTGAGATCTAAGAGCACTAAAATGGCAGAGCTACCAGAATAAGTCATTAAAAGCAGCTCATTAAAAACCTTGAGAAGTGCAGACTCAGTGCTATGGAAGGCTTTATAGCCTGACTGGAACGAGTCTAAAATGCCATTGGTGTCTAAAAACGGATGTAGTTGGGCAAGGACACATTAATCTAAATTCTTGGAAACCGGTGGTAGTTAAGAAATTGGACGATAATTTGCTAAAACCAAGGGGTCAAGACCGTTTCTTTTCATTAGAGGTTCAACTACAGCGTTTAAAAAAAAAATGGAAACAGTGACCAGACTTTTGTTAATTATATCCCTGATACCTCTATAAAAAAAACGACAAGGTAAGGGGTCAGTGGGACAAGAGGAGGGTTTAATTCTGCTAACTATGCATGTGAGGTCAGACAGTGGCACAGGTTCAAATTGGTAAAAAACATCCGTGCACTCAGGATTCCTCCGAACCTCCAAAACACACACTAATGAGAGAGATATTTCGGCTCTAATAGCAGTAACTTGTCATTAAAATAAGAAAGGAATTTTTCACAAGTGTCATTGGTCATTTTCAGTAAAGTGGAAGGATTCTGATTAAAAACAGAATTAATAATTTTAAAAAGATCACGAGGCTTGCTGACATTGTTCATGATTAAATCAGAGAAATATTTTGTTTTCCCAGCTTTACAAATATGCTGGTAATGCCTCCAGCTCTGTTTAAGAATGTAGTTGGAAATCTCCAGACGGTCCTTTATCCACCTAAGCTCCACCCTCCAACACTCACGCCGACCCACGCGCGTGACGTCGTTGAGATCGCTATGTAAAAAAGTCTAGCAGGATGAAAGTCTTGTTAACCACAGATCTTGCGATACTGAGTGCACACTTCGTACGACTCGCCATCTCTCCAGCCGCCTGAGCTACCCGGCTCAGGGGCCTGAGGTTACCTGGGGACACACTACTTTAGCCCCGGTGAGGAACATAGTGCGGGCGCGTTGCGCGACAATTCTCCCATTCACCGATGACTGGTGCCAGCCTGTGTCGCGATGTGAAGCGGTGGAAATGCTCACTGAGGTCCAGCGAAAGTAAGGGCTTCCGGCAAAAGGTCCAGTAAAGCCTTCAATTTCACAAGCCGGCCGGCTCGTACTCCTCGGCGTTTGCGTTTCCTGGGCAGAGGGATGTTTGCCCGGATGAGGTACTCCGGAAGATCAGCCAGGTAAAAAGAATCCGACTTGTTTGCATCATGGATCACGCTTGGTTGCACTGCTACTTTGATTTTAAGTAGGTCCTGGCGGTTATAACCAGCAGAGAGTCAATGGTCCTTACGACACATGAAAGAATTAAAACAAAATAAACAAAACTTAACAGAACCAAGCAGCGACACAGACACTCCGGTGCCATCTTGAAAATCCAGATGTGTCATAATGTGTGTTTTGTCTGGTTCCGTTTCCTCCCTGTGTCTCGTCACTCCGCCTTCAATCACAGCTGTCTGCAATAATTCACTCCCCTTCTCAACCAATCACACCCCGGTTCTCACTACTTAAGCCACATTCATTCACACACTCACCGCTGGATCGTCTGTTGTTGCCCCTGGTATTCCTCGTTGCTTCTAGCTT
>JAVLVB010000615.1:314612-326145 GCA_032876305.1 Orestias chungarensis | reverse complement strand
GGTTTCTAAAAACTTCAGTGGAGCAACAGAAATGTGTGATTAACGTGAAGGTGAGTTTAGAAAAGTCTCAGTACAGAGAATAAGGAGTAATAAGAGAGCGCGCGGAGCTAGCAGACGCTAACAGACGCTAACAGACACACGGAGCAACAACAGGAAGTGACGTCGATACGTACCACCGTCACCGTCAGGATCAAGCAGAGTGGTGTGATCCATCGCCTCTTCAACCTGAGTCTGGAGCAAAGAGTCGTCCCTGCGCTGTGGAAGACCTCATGTGTGGTTCCCATGCCAAAAACACAGCTTGCCAGTGACCTCAACAGCTTCACACCAGTGGCCCTCACAACTCATCAGATGAAGACCCTGGAGCTGCTCGTCCTCAGTCACCTCCACACCACAGTGAGCTCTGCTATGGAACCCCCGCAGTTCGCTTATTGGCCCGGCATCGGTGTGGAGGGGGCCATCATCTCCATACTGCACCGCTCGCCGTCCCACCTGGAGAGACCCGGCAGCGCTGTGAGTCTCTTCTATTTTTCCAGCGCCGTCTGTCCCAGTACTTAAGCTTTTATCTAACTTTTCCTTATTCTCCCTCATGGTTACCTGTGCTCCTTTTTGTTCAGCTCAAGTAAGTTATAATTATGCTTACTAAATCAAGTACTTTAAGACTGCCGCTGTCTGCTTTGCATTTTGGTCCCTGCTCAACTCTTGACAACTACAACTGTCATGCCATACCAATTTTATTTATAAAACACTTTATACACAGTAAATACCACAGTGCTTTACACAATCGTAGGACACAAATTATCAATCAAAAAACAATAATGTTTTCCATCATCAACATCAACATTAACGAATCAATAGTGCAGAAGTGGAGGAAGCAACAAGATGACCTGCGCCAAGTAAAGAAGACTAGACAGAGTTTCCAAGGGAACAAAGCGAGATGGCCACAGTTAGAGGACAAAGTCGAACAGTAGGTTGTTGAACAGAGAGCAGTAAGTAGAAGTGTCAGTACAATCACTATTCGAATGAAGGCAATAGCGCTAGCATGCGAACTTAACATCAATGAATTTAGAGGCGGTCCTTCTAGATCCTTTCGGTTTATGAAAAGACGTAATCTCTCCATCTGCACACAAACTACTGTTTCACTGCAGCTGCCAAAAGACTACAATGAAAAGCTGGCCACTTTCCGCGCATATTGCAAAAACAAGATTAATGAAAAAAAGATCCGGCCAGAGCACATCATCAACATGGACGAGGTTCCACTCACCTTTGATATTCCTGTTAACCGCACTGTGGATAAAACGGGATCACATACTGTAAATGTTCCCACCACAGGGAATGAGAAGTCATCGTTTACCGTAGTTCTTGCTTGCCAGGCTAATGGCCAGAAACTTCCACCCATGGTTATTTTTAAGAGGAAGACCTTGCCAAAAGAAAACCTTTCATTCGGCGTCATCATCAAAGCTAACTGGAAGGGATGGATGGATGAAGAAGAGATGAGTGAGTTGAGAGAAATTTATGTGAAGAGACTGGGTGGCTTTTTTCACACAGCTTCGTCCCTTTTGATCTACAACTCCATGCGCTCCCATATCACCGATGGTGTCAAAAAACAAATGAAGCACACTAATTCAATACTCGCCATCATTCCGGGTGGATTGACAAAAGAACTCCAGCCGCTAGATATTGGTGTCAACAGGGCATTCAAAGCTACTGCGTACTGCGTGGGAACAGTGGATGACAGAACGCGAATACACGTTCACCAAAACGGGGAGACAGCCGCGGACGACATACGCCACTATCTGCCAGTGGATGGTAAATGCCTGGGCTGAAATATCATTCTCAACTGTGGTCCAAGCTTTCAGGGAGGCAGGAATTGTCACTGAACTGCCAGACAAAAGCAGCGACACTGACTCGATTAATGACGACTTTGACGAGACGGAGCAGGGCATGTTGGATGCCGTATTCGCCCAACTGTTTAATTCGGACACTGAAGAAGAAGAATTTGAGGGATTCGTGGATGAGGAATAAATTACTGTAATAAAGTGAATTTTACATGTGTATTTTGTGTGTTTACAGCTGAACAAGGTTTGCCATATTGTGAATATGGACATAAAAAAAAAAGAAAAAAAAAAAGGAATATGGACATTAACTTTTGAACAATGTTGAGTTATTGTTATATTGTTATTGCTTTGCACTATTTCGAGTGTTACTATACTGTGATTGCACAAACGTTTGATTTACCGTAATAGTATCAGACTGTTTTTTACGTGTTTATTGAATCAAGGAAAAGTTCCCCTCCACTATGTGATATAAATGTTGCACTACATGTTATACAGAGCTGTTTATTCATTTTTGGAGTGAACAGAGTTGTCAGAACGCTTGTTTGTACCATTTATTATGAATAAAGTTTGACTGACCTATCTGACTGTTATGTTGACATTCCCTTTATCTAGTGCATGTATAACGTAACCCCAGCTTCTACTGTAGCGTCTATTCTATCAGCCTTATAATGCGGTGCGCCTTATATATGAAATTTTTTTTAAAATAGGCCGTTCATTGAAGGTGCCCCTTATAATGCGGTGCGTCTTATAGTGCGGAAAATACGGTACTTTGTTGTTTTTCCTCGTTGTTGTTTTGTTACTTTCTAGACTCAAGTTTTTTCCCTCGTGAACTTAGTAATTGTTTTCATATGGTATCAAGTTTTCCAGTCTGAACTTTTCTGTACCCACCTCTTCCTGTGTAAGATCTACTCTGGTGTAAGATCAGCTCTGGTCTCCGTCCCTTGTCAGCTCAGTTCGGTTTGCCCTCTCCAGCTTCAACCCACCAACCCTCCATGCTCCCCCTGGACAACTGTCATCTCTGGACTCACACACAAGACCTTCAGCCCACTCAGATCTGCTGTTCTCCCACCATAGACTGGTGAAAGGTTCAGTGTTTACCCCTGCCTTTTACACAATGACAGCTTTAGATAGGCACCAGCAAATCCCTGCAAACTAAGAGGGTTGGAAACTGAGTGGATGGATGGATGGATGAATGGATGAGATAAATAAAATAATCACTCATTACAACCAAAGTGGGAAGAAGAGCATCTCTGTACGCACAACACGTTGAACCTTGAGGCAGATGGGCTACAGAAGCAGAAGACAACTCCTGTCAGCTAAGAACAGGGACAACAAACTGAGGCAACAATTCACACAGGCTCACTAAAATTGGTCAATAGAAGAATGGAATGGAAAAACATAGCCTGGTCTGATGAGTCTCGATTGCTGCCACATTGGTCAGAATTTGGCGTCAAAAACATGAAAGCACGGATCCTTCCTGCCTTGTATCAACGGTTCAGGCTGCTGGTGGTGGTGTAATGGTGTGGGGGATATTTTCTTGGCACTCTTTATGCCCCTTAATACCTGTTGAGCATCGTTGCAATGCCACATCCTACCTGAGTATTGTTGCTGACCATGTCCATCCCTTTATGACCACAGTGTACCATCTTCTGATGGCTATTTCCAGCAGGATAACGCAACATCATGCCATAAAGCTCAAATCATCTCAGACTGGCTTCTTGAATATGACAATAAGTTCACTCAAACGGCCTCCACAGTCACCAGATCTAAATCCAATAGAGCACCTTCGGGATGTGGTGGAATCTGCATCATGGATCTGCAGCTGAAAAATCTGCAGCAACTGCATCATGCTTTCATGTCAATATGGACCAAAGTGTGTGAGAAATGTTTCCAGTACCATGTTAGAACTTTTAAGGCAGTTCTGAAAGCATAAGGGGGTTCAAATTAGAACCAGCAAGGTGTCCCTAATAAAGTATATATGTGAAGGTTTGACAGTTTCCATGTGGGTTTATTGTGTTCCCTGTCGTTTTTCCCTGCTTTCTCTCTCTCAGCCAACCACATTACATCAGTATCAGCTGTAGTTACTTTCATTGATTTGGTTACACCCCTCACAAACAGTATTTAGGCTTCTCTCCTCCTTTTCCTCCCTGTCGGATTCTCCCTCATGTTTCCCTGTGTTTCTAGTGTCATCGTTGCTTGTAAGCCATCTAAGTCATCATTATGTTAAATAAATCATCTACTGTGAAATTGCAGCTGTCTGCTATGCATTTTTGTCCAGTTCCTGCTAAGTTCTTGACAATATATTTCTTTGGTGTGTTTGTTTTTGTGTTCCTCCAATGTCTCTATTTTCCTCTTTGCCAGTCCCTGCTTAGTACATGTCCTTTTCTATCACTTACATTATTACTCCGCTTCCTTATTGTTAGAGGTATGCAAAATATTTATTTGAAAATTAAAAGAAAAAGAAGATGGACTTATTCAGAACTTTGCTAACGTACAAAAAAATTCATGTGATTACTTTTTTTAAACTTGAGTGTAGAATCATATATCAGCTGAAAAGTCATGATTGATAACTATATCCTATTTAGAAAGGAAACTGGTTGAAGAGAGAAGGCCTCATATGTATCCTCAAACCTTACAGCATAACCTTATCTCCCCAGCTCTGAATCTGAATTTTGAATGCTTTTTAAAAAGGGCCAGTGCCCCTTTAGAACTGGTCCTAGCACCTTTTATGGCTTCTGCACTGAAGTGATAATATTAAATCCACTATTATTTAGTTATGATTTATGTTGACATTAAACCATAACTAATTGCTCTGTTGGACCAATTTTATTTCTTACCTTAAAAGTTTTACTTTAACAATGAATACAAAATGAAGGTTTTAGTATTTCAGATTCAACCATTTTAAAATAGGAACATGTATTTAATCCACTAGAACAGGTCTTTTAACTTATAACTGAACCGACCAGAGTTGGTCATAGTTCTTCTTTACTTGACCAGATTGTATTTTCCCCATCTTGACAGTTTCATAACCTCTGCACTATTACCTTACTCCATTTCATTGTTTATTGTGTTGGAAGATTAGAATGCCTTCCACTTAAACCTAACTCATCAAACTAAGAAAAACTAATAACAATAACTTTAGCTTTATATTCAAGATGTATTAAACATTATCTGGAAAGGATTTCTATTAAACCTATTTTGTAAAGATCATTTAAATCAACTTTATACTAAGATGATGAAAATAATAATGAACATGCTCCCTGCACTACAAGTCAAGGTTCAACAACTTTTATAAAAGGAGATTTTTTACATTATCATTTGAAAAGAGCGTTAACATACAACAATAACAAAAACAAAATACTGTGTAAAAAAATATTCCTGTGACCTGACTGCCAAAAAGGAGCTGAGGAAAAATAAAATTAAGAAGTAAAAATGTTGAATGTCGTTTCCATATATTACATTATAGTTCTTTGCGGTTTGATTTCTTTGTTTATTATTCACTTTTAAATCTATCTACGTTGATTTTCAAATCTTAATATAGCCTCGGAGATATCAATCATTTACTTTTGTACACACCAAGAACCTAGAAAGTATTGGTTGTTGTACATTTTAATTTAAAGCTCCATCAAATTGGAAAAACAACTTTTGACTCTGTCCTAGAATAATTTCCTTCTTTTCATATCTTTAAATTATCTCTACTAACAAAAATGTGTACATTGGTATCTATGTATGTATTTTTATATTTATTTATGTTCGATACCTCTGTTGGTCTCATTTATCTTGGACTAATTCTTATGATTAATATAGATATGTTCTCTTGTTTTTTAATTAGTTTTTTTGTCTTATCTAGCATATTGACATTTCAAATGCCATAGTCTATGTACCATAACAAAGGCAGGAATATATATTTACAAGTATACTTTAATATACTAGCTGGCTCAGTTTGGGAAAGCTATGGATATGAAGTTGTGTTTGTAGGTGAGTGTGACTGTTCTTGGGCGTAATGTTTTTTGTTTTGTTTTTTTTAGGGTTTTTTTATGTATTCTAGATTTACTTCTAATTATGATTTTTTTTTATTGTTGATTAAAATATTTCTCAAAAATTAGATGATATATCTAAACGGCATATCATAAGATTAAATGATTAACAACAAAACTACCCATTAATTATGGATTTTTACATTTACATTTTAAAAAATGGTGGATTGTTTAAATAAAATGTACCAGACCTTCAAGGCATGTTTACCCAAAATGAAAAAAAAATACAGTTTTGCAGTAAAATATCACACATACAATGAATATTTATTACTGACATTCCATTAGAAATTATTGCATATGATTTGCATATGCAATAATAGCATACGCTACACAAAGGAACGCTTTAGAATGTCTAAGTCCAGGTTGGAAGAATTGTAAAACTGCATTAAAAACAACAACTTTCTGCTAATGCCAGATGTGAACACTATTTCTTATATGACAAATCTAACCAACATAAATGTTTAAGAAATTTTTTTTTCTGAATGTCGTCTGAACATTTGCTTGCAACCTATAAGCTTCACTAATTATGAAGCACAACTTTCACCACAATGATTAAAAAGAAGCTGAAATCCACAGAGGAACAGCAGTAAAGATTGTAAAGAAAGCAGAAGGGTTTAGGGTAGACCTCCTTGCTGATGTACTTATACAGGCATGTAGTTTTTTATTTACTATCCTAAATATCTTACTGATATTAAACAGAAACATGGCTACTACTTTATATACATCCAAGACGGCATAGCGAGACCGCCCGGTGCTCCGTGGATTGTTATCGGGTCCGGAAGGTGCTGGCGTAGGGAGAGTAAGCAGAAGCGGGGCTGCAGGTCCCGCTGAAGCTAAAACGCCATCCACATCGGCCCGCTCTACCGAGCCTGTATCTCTCCAACACAAGATCCATGGTGAATAAAACGGACTACCTACAGCTACAGCTGGCTGGGAATCGCCATGTTCACGACTTCTGTGTTAAGATCATCACTCAAACCTGGCTTCACCCGCAGATCTCCGATGGGCCACACACAGGCCGCACTATGCTACGTTCGGACCAATCAAAGGGCTCCGGTAAGAACAGGGGAAGGGGTCTCTGTATTTACATGCATGAGGACTGGTGTAATAACGGGACTATCATAGACATACATTTCTCCCCAGACCTCGAGTACATTCTGCCCAGAGAGCTAACAGTAGTGATGGTCACTGCTTTGTATATACCACCCGATGCTAATGTTAGCATAGAGCTCTCTGTTCTGCTGAACAAGATCAACAAACAGCAGCGGTCCCACCCGCACTTCCAAAATTCCACCAACATGTCCAGTGTTCTACTAAAGGGGAAAATACACTTGAACATGTTTACTCTAACATCAAGCACGGTTACAGAGCTAAAGCCTTCCCCCACCTTGGCCAGCCCGACAATCTTTCCCGGCTGCTCACCCCAGCAAACACTCCCTTCAGAAGGAGAAGCAGGCCTACTATTAAAATCATCACAACCTTGCCTGGTAACGTGCTCTGCAACCTACAGGACTGCTTCACACACAAACACTGGGACTTGTTTGAACATCAGGACCTGGAATCATTCAAAAGGACGATTCTTGATTCTTGATCAGGTTCTGTATCGGAAATGTGACTGTCAGCAAAAATATCCGGGTTTTCCTTAATCAGAAACCCTGGGTGACCAGCCAGGTCCGCTTACTCCTTAAAAGATGCGTTGCTGCTTCAGAGACTGTGATGTCTCAGCAGGAGACATGAGCGTGTCACTAGCGGAGGAACTGAACTGTTTCTTTGCTCGGTTCGAGACACCCCAGGAGCACCAATCTTCTCCGGCCCTGCTACCCCCACCAAATCCCAGCTCTACCCCGTTCATGGTGCAGGAGCATGAAGTATGGAGGGTGCTTCTGGCAGTGAACCCCAGGAAGGCTGCTGGACCGGACGGAGTACCGGGAAAAGTGATCAGAGCGTGTGCCCACCAACTCAGCTTTATTGTCACCAGAATAATCCATCATCCCCGTGCCAAAGAAGTCACCAATCACCAGCCTGAATGATTACGACCCAATGGGCCTCCCACCGGTAATCATGAAGTGCTTTGAGAGGCTGTTCCTCCAACTAATCATAGACCACCCACCCCCCAACCATGAACACTCCAATTTGCATACCGGCCAAACAGATCGACAAAAGACGACAAGCACGGTAGCTCTCTACTCTGTGCTGAGCCACCTGGAGCAGCAGCAGAGCTACACATCCTTTCTTTTTTTGGATTACAGCTCAGCATTTAACACAATCATCTGGAACATACTAATTTCTGAACTGTTCACCCTGGGTCTTCACCCTCTCACATGTTCATGCATAAAGAACTTCCTAACCAACCCTCCCCAGACTGTGAGACTTGGGCCCCATCTCTCCTCCACCCGCATTCTGAACACTGGCTCCCCACAAGCGCTGTGTGCTGAGCCCCCTCCTGTACTGCCTCTACACCCACGACTGCAGCCCGGCCCACGACAACAACCTCATCATCAAGTTTGCTGACAACACCACTGTGGTCAGACTCATTTAAGGCGGAGAGGAGGCAGCTTACAGAGAGGAGGTCCTGAAGTTGACAGCCTGGTGTTCACAGAACAACCTCACACTGAACACCAAGAAAACAAAAGAGATCATCGTCGACTTCAGGAAAAAAAGGACCGACCCTGCCCCTCTTTACATCAACAGCGAGTGTGTGGAGAGGGTCCACACCTTCAGGTTCCTTGGTGTCCTCATCTCTGCTGATCTCTCTTGGTCAGATAACGTCACAGTTGTTATCAAGAGAGCTCAGCAGCGACTTGGACACTTCCCTGCTGCTGACCTTCTACCGCTCATCCATCGAGAGCCTGCTGACATACTGCATCACAGTATGAAACGGCAGCTTCACTGAGGCAGACAGGATGAGGCTTCAGAGGGTAGTTAAAGTGGCACAAAGAATCATCGGCTGTCCCCTCCCCAATCTGACGGAGATCTACATCTCCTGCTGCATCAGCAGAGCGAGGAACATCATCAAGGACAGCTGACACACTGACTTTGAACTGTTTGACCTGCTGCCCTCTGGCAGGCGCTACAGGTGCATCAAAGCCAGGACAAATTGTTTCAAAAACAGCTTATTTGCCAAAGCAGTCACCATCCTGAACTCAAATGGACTCTAACTGTGCAATACCCTCATCTCTGTGCAATACAATGTTATAGCAACAATATCTGTGCAATATTTTATATTTATATTATATTTATTTAAAACAGTTGGCATGATTGTACACTGATTACCTTTATATTAAATGTTGATTTTATACGTAACCATTTCTCATTATATTTACAAGGTAAATATTTTGCTGGTTTTACTGGTTGGGTCTCGGAACTGGATAGAACGGACCTGGAGGAAGTAAAGGGTTGAAACCCACTTCCACAACACTACTAATACATTTTTTAGTATCATTTTATCCAGTAAATTTTTGTTTTTTCCGTTGCTGCCCCTTCTTTATGACAACGTTTGAGTCATACACAGATGTCTTTAGTGATTCATTGCTGAAAGGTGGTTAAGGCTACCAGTAAAAAAAGTTAGTGTTATTAAACTCTTGCTTTTAGTCTTAAATTTCATTAGTGATCTTTTTTGCGTCTATAATGGGTAAAAGAGCCCATATTTTTGCCATATGGCGGATGTGAGTAGTCTGGTACTTAAGTCTAACACAAGTGGTAATTATAGCCTTTTAGTTGTTCCCCCAACCTGATCCCCAAGACTGATGTGAGCAAGCATATCTATGTGAACAATAGTTTGTCATTTGTGCATTTAAAAACCATGCTAACATTATACATATTCTGGTATGCATTCATCTTTGATGAACAAACTGCTCGCACTCAGTCCACTCTGAGTCATTCTCATGTATGTATTAGCAACTTACGTTCATGGAAATGAAGCACTCATCAGAACACTCCCAGGTTCTAATACATTTCAAACGGGAATGGAGAAAAAGCTTAATGCATCTGTAAAGCACATAACATGCCCCAACAATGCACTGCCCAGGTGTCCCTTCTCCTTGCCGCTTTTAAGATCATCAGACTAGTTATTCAGTTATTCCTTTTTTTCCTGGCTTTTTGAATACACCACAATATATAGTTAAGGCAATAATAATAATAATTAATAATAATAATAATAATAATAATAGATTTTATTGGAGGGACCCTTTCTGGGCACTCAACGACACAGCAAAAAAGATCAATAAAATCAATAAAATAGACATAAGCAATGGCAATATCAATAGGCTTCAGGAATGACAGCCAGTCTTAGTTACTCTGTGTTTAAGTTGCGAATTGAAATGGGGGAGTGAGTCAATGTTTCTGAGTTGGGATGTTAATGAATTCCAAAGAATTGCCCCCATAAATTGATGTTTATAGCAGCAGTTGTAGAGCGTAACTGGAAGCATCTCAGCCCATGTTCTCAGATCTCCGATATACGATGGAGCTTTATTAGTGAGGGCTTTATATGTCAAAACAAGAATCTTAAAATCTATTCTAAGTTTGACAGAGAGCCAATGAAGGGAAGCTAAAATTTGGGAGATATGATATGACCAACTGTAGACTTTTAATTGCATTTTGTGAAATTCCTGCTAATAAAGAGTTACAACAGTACAGCCTTGAAGTAACAAATGCATGGACTAGCTTTTCAGCATCTGCCCTAGAGAGAATATTTCTAATTTTTGCTATATTCCTAAGATGAAAGAAGGGAAATCTTACAGACCTGTTTCATAAGAGACTTGAAAGACATTTCCTGATCAAAAATAACACCAAGGTTCTTTACATTGTCACCAGATGCCTACCTGATTCTATCCAGGTCATGTGGCTGACTAAGCAATTTCTTTTTTAGAGGTTTTGGTCCAAGATAACAACTTCTGTCTTTTCAGAGTTCATGAGCAGAAAGTTTAAAGTCATCCACATTTTTATGTCATCTAGACATGCATGTAATCTACCAAACTGACTGGATTCATCAGGATTTATAGATAAATAAAGTTGTGTATCATCAGCATAACAGTGGAAATTAACACCATGCTGTCTGATGATTTTACCAATAGGGAGCATGTATATAGTAAATAGAATTGGGCCAAGTACAGAACCCTGTGGTACTCCACAAGTAACCTTACAATGCGGAGAAGATTTGTCATTCAGATGAACAAACTGGGATCTATCAGACAAACACGATTTAAACCAGCCTAGTGCTGTTCCCTTGATCCTCACAGTGTGTTAGAGCCTTTCAATGAGGACATTGTGATCACTCTGTCAAAAGCAGCACTGAGATCTAACAAAACTAGAATAGACACCAGCCCATTGTCTGAGACCATGAGAATATAATTTGTAACTTTAAGGAGAGCTGTCTCAGTGCTATGATGAGCTCTGAAACCTTACTGAAATTCTTCAAATATATTCCTCAAATGCTCTCTCAGTTGATTAGCAAAAGTTTTTTAAAGGATTTTAGATAAAAAAGGAAGATTAGATATGGGTCTGTAATTTATTAAGTCTTCTTGATCAAGAGAAGGTTTCTTAAGTAGGGGTTTTATTACAGCTACCTTAAGAGCCTCTGGTACATAACCATTCACTAATGACAAATTAATCATCTCCAAAATGGGGGTAATAATAATAGGAAATACTTCTTTAAACAATTTT
>JAVLVB010000615.1:300627-314512 GCA_032876305.1 Orestias chungarensis | reverse complement strand
GTCTGTAATTTATTAAGTCTTCTTGATCAAGAGAAGGTTTCTTAAGTAGGGGTTTTATTACAGCTACCTTAAGAGCCTCTGGTACATAACCATTCACTAATGACAAATTAATCATCTCCAAAATGGGGGTAATAATAATAGGAAATACTTCTTTAAACAATTTTGTCGGGATTGGATCCAACATACAAGTTGAAGGCTTGGATGAAAAAAATATTTTTGAAAGCTCAGAAGGCTCAACTGGAAGAAAACACTTCAAACAGACATCAGGCTCCAAAGCCACATTCAGTAGCTTAATGCTTACTGAGGTAGTAGTTATGTTTGGTAGGATGCCATCAATTTTAGTTTTAATAGATTCAATTTTATCAATAAAGAATTCCATAAAGTAATTACAGCTAAGAGTTAGAGGAATGGATGATATAACAGAGTTTTCATTTCTCATAAGTCTAGCAACTGTATTAAAAAGAAACCTAGGATTGTTCTTATTCTCCTCTATTAGTAAATAAGATATGCAAATCTAGCTTGGCGCAGGGTCCTTTTATACAGAAGTACGCTGTTTTTCCAGGATAAATAGGACTCCTTTAAGAGCGAAAACCGCCATTTCTTCTCCAATTTCCTGGTTTTTACCCTTCAAGGTACGAAGTTCTGAATTAAACCAGGGGGCCAACCTCCTATGACTAATCCCATTCCTTTTTATGGGGGCTACGTTGTCTAATGTTGTATGCAATGAGGACATAATACTATGAACAACAGCATCAATCTGTGTAGGGCATGAAATTTATTTGTTCCCCTCCACTGTGTTTCTCTGAAAAACTGAAGAAATTTGTGGAATGGATTCTTTGAAGGCTGTAACAGCATTGTCCAATAGACACCTACTATAAACATTTTTGTTCAGATTTTAAGTACTCAGTGAAAAAGAACTCAAAAGTGATAAAAAAATGGTCAGAAAGGAGAGGGTTATGAGGCAGCACTATAACTTTTTCACACTCAATGCCATAAGTCAGCACAAGGTCTAAAGTGTGACCCAGAGAGTGAGTAGGTGTTTGGATTTTTTGTGTGAAGCCAGTTGAGTCTAAAATGGCAGTAAAGGTGTCAACATGAATGTTAAAATCTCCCACTATAATGATTTTATCAGTGTTTAACACTATTTCATTTAAAAAATCTGATATCTGATCTATAAATTCAGGGTAAGGATCTGGCAGACCTTACCCTGATGGGGTCCATACAAAATAAACAGAAGTGGTTTAATTATTTTAGAGGTTGGATGCGGAAAGCTAAGGGTTAAATGTTCAACAGAACTATAACTATTAGTTGGCCTGGGATTAATTAATAAGTCTGATTGAAAAATGCTTCCTACTCCTACACCTCTCCTAGTACTTCGAGGAATGTGAAAGTTTGAATAATTAGAGGGAGTTGATTTGTTGATACTAACATAATCCTCATGCTGCAGCCAGGTTTCTGTGAGACAAAGCAAATCAATTTGATTATCAAGAATTAAATCATTAACTAATAAGGACTTTGAGGATAGAGATCTGATGTTCAATAAGCGACACTTAATAGTTGTACATTTTTGTTTAATCTGAGTTGTTTTTATCTTTATGAGATTTTCAGGATTAGCTCTTTTTAGAGCTTTTTAGCTTTAATCTATTTGGTTTTGGCTGTGGGCAATACACCGTCTCAATGGGGTGTTGGGTAGGTAACTGTAGAGAAGCCGCAGAGAGGAGTTCTAAACTACGACTCTGCCTCCTGGTCTGGGCCCTGGTTTGTCAGTAATTTGGGGAGTTAATAAATTCGACCATATTTCTAGAAAGAAGAGCGGCTCCGTCCAAAGTGTGATGGATGCCGTCTCTCCGGATCAGACCAGGTTTTCCCCAAAAGGTTTTCCAATTATCAATGTAACCCACACCGTTTTCTGGACACCACCTAGATAACCAACGGTTAAATGACAACATGCGACTAAACATGTAGTCACTGGTCCAATCAGGCAGGGGACCAGATAAAACTACAGAGTCCGACATTGTTTTTGTAAACTCACACACCGAAGCAACACTAATTCTAGTGACCTCCGATTGGCGTAACCGGGTGTCATTACCGCCAGCGTGAATAACAATCTTACTATATTTACGATTATCCTTAGCTAGCAGTTTGAGGTATGATTTTATGTCGCCTGTTCTGGCCCCTAGCAAACATTTGACTATGGTTGCTGGTTTCTCTAAAGCAACGTTTCTGACTATGGAGCTGTCAATTACCAGAATCTGTTTCTCAGCGGGTGTATAGCTGAGTGGGGAAAATCGGTTTGAAACGTTTACGGGTTGGTGGTGAGCCAAAGGCTGGGTTCTGGGACTATGCTTTCTGCATACAGTCACCCTGCCTGGCTGATTTCCCAGCTGGATGGGAACTGCTGGAGCATCACTAGGGCAACCTGTTCTTGTTGGCTCCACGCTAGCTAATGGACCTTGGCTTTCTGCGAGTGTTTCAATAGCACGGAGCCGAGCTTCCAATTCACACAACCTCGCCTCCAAAGCTAAAAATGCTACATTTAATGCACGTACCATTATCTCTAAAGCAGGCAGAGGAATAACTAAACATCTGACACACTAACTAACTGTTAGCATTGCGCCAGTGTTCACTCGTTGGTCATGCATTTTGGATAATATTCCCATATTACTGGACGTAAACTACATATTACATATATTTGTTTACAGATACAAGTAGGCTTCCCACAACCCTTAAAAATCATCATGCTTTTATTTTATTCTCATAGAATACTGAGTTGCTAAAGGTTTGCTAAAAGTTTGCTGCTACTGCACATCTATTTTCAACATATGGACTTTTAAGCTAGCGAGTACTCACGACACAAAAAAGGTCAGTTTAGAACAATTAAGGTTTCTAAAAACTTCCGTGAAGCCACAGAAATGTGTGATTAACGTGAAGGTGTCTTTAGAAACGTCTCAGTACAGAGAATTCGGAGTAATAAGAGAGCGCATGGAGCTAGCAGACGCTAACAGACGCTAACAGACACACGGAGCAACAACAGGAAGTGACGTCGATACGTACCACCGTCAGCCTGAGCAATGTCAGACAGCTCAACTGGAACAAAACACTTCCCATTTTATCCATGCAGATATGTCAGAAAGACAGGCTGAGATTTGCGTCGGTACCGAGAGGTCGTCTGGAGGAAATGACAGATAGAGCTGGGTATCATCCACATAGCAGTCATAGGAAAAGCCATGCGAATGGATGATTAGGCCCAGCAAAGTAGTCTACATGGCAAAGAGGAGGGGGCCCAACACTGAGCCTTGGGTTTACCGACACTCAGAGGAAAGAGCAGAGAGGAACGGGTGAGCTGTGGTCTGTGTAGATAGGTCTGAGAATTGACTACTGATCGCTGCCACATTGTCGGTGAAGAAGGAATCTGCCGTGAAGTTGGTTGCAGGAGGAGGAGGTGGTGGGTTTAACAGAGAATTGAAGATAGAAAATAGTTTCCGGGGTTGGTAGCGCTTTTGATCTTGTCCTGATAGAACTCCTTCTTTGCAATAATGACGCTTGAGGAGAAGGATGAGAGCAGCGTTTGGAAGTGTGACAGATCAGATGGGTCCTTTGATTTGTGCCATCTTCTCTCCGCAGCTCTGAGGTTTGTGCACATCGATCCAAGATCCCACTGATTTTGGGTGGGCTCTTCAATCTCTGGTGCTGAGGTTGCATAGTTGATTAAAAAGCTCCTTGGTGGCACGGTCCCAGCGGTGGACTAGACTCGGCTCGAGTTCCTTAAGGCTCTGAATATCTCCCAGAGGAAGACCCAGAACATGATGGAGGGACTATGTTTCTCGGCTGGCCTGTGAAGGCCTAGGGATTCCCCCAGATGAGCTGGCCCAAATGGCTAGGGAGAGATGTCTGGCTAAGGCTGCTGCTCCCGCAACCCAACTCCAAATAAGCGGAAGACAATGAATGGATGGATGGATGGATGAATGGAGGGATGCATGGATGAACAAGTCATAAGAACACAAACTCAAAACCAAGGAAAAATATCAAATTCTAAGAAAATAGTGATTTTTTTTTCGTTATCAAAAATATTGTTTTTTGTGTTGGAATTCTTCTTGTTTTTATAGTACTTCCGTTCTATTTCAGGATTTGCGTTGAAACTTACAACATACTTTATTGTATTTATTAGCTATTCACAATTGTTTGTTGATCTTTTTGGACCATAATATGAAAGTTTGAATAAAACACTTGGCTTGTAAACATTTACCACAAAGACACCACTATAAAATGCTTTCCAAGCAATATTTTGAATGCGCTTTAGTTTCACATAACCTAATCTATTAAAAATAAAATCTTTTACTCGGTTTCTTTTTGCCCTTATAATGCAAATCTCACCATTCCTTCAATTTCCATAAGCAAATTTATGATTTACTATTTTATACAGTGTTTATACTAGCATGCACAGGCCTTTGACAGAAACCAGAAAAGACAAAAACCAGAGTCAAACTTTGGACCATCAGAAACGGTTAGGATCTGTAGGTGTATCTTTTGGTTTGGAGTATTTCTTTATTTTGGAAACATTTAACCTTTTTTGGTTTTATTCCTTGTATAATTTAATTTACTTTTAATGTTGTGTTTGGACTTGTTTCCTTAGATTAGTGCATCTGTTTATAGTTTCTGTTTTCTTTACTTCTTCATTGCTGCTGTTTTTCTTTAAACTTTCCCTTAGCTTGTTCTTTTTCCTACATGTTCTCAGTCTCATTTTTTTTGGCCTGCTCTCTCCCACAGCTGCCTACATTTAGCTCCGATTAGTCCCTCTGGTTCCTATACCACTCTTTACTCTCCCTCGGTTTATTCAAGCTCGAAAACTTTCTGTTAAACTCCATTGTTTCTTTTGCCTTATATTTTCTCTAGCATGACTGTTGTTTTTTGCTTAGTAAAAGTATTTCAAGTCGATTGCGATTGGTTCATTACTCATATTGAATCTGAATTGCTCAGCCTCGATATATGCTTTTAAAAACGAAAGTCATAATTTGAATCTATAGTGTTGGTTTTTGAAAAGATCGTCTCTAAATCAAACCTGAATTGATTTACTTTAAACTGCATTTCATCGTTCAATTATCACAAAATTGTAAAAGCTGATGGGAAAAGCTTGGATTCATCGTATCTTCAATAATTTACTTTTGTTTCATATTCACAGGAAAATTTATAAGTTTATTCACAGAGACAACTGACTTAGCTTCAAAAAACAGTTTGTAACACCCACACCTCCAGATTTAAATCCAGGTAATGCCTTTTATTAAAATCTTTAGTAAGCTTTTTCTTTCATGAGCTTAGCAGGAACTGGACCAAAATGCTTAGCAGACAGCTGCAGTCTCAGCGTAGAAGATTTATTGATCATAATGATAACTTACATGAAGTGTGGCAACGAGGAATACAACAACACAGGGAACCATGAGGGAGAATCCAGCGGGTAGGAATTGCAGATTTGGTGCAGATGAGAGAAAGGCTGAGGGAGAGAGTGATAGACAACAGGAAAACAGGAGTGCAAGCAACAGGGCAAACAGATGATAGAATAAATAATAAACGAAAGAGGAGGAACTAATCAAACAGAGAAACAAACTAGAATTTAATCACATAACTAAGAATAAACACAGAACAGACCATGACACTTTCGCCCTTCAAAAGGTCACTGCAATAAAGAATCTCTATCAGCAGTGATCTTAAGACATTGTCTAGCATGTTGAAAGTCCAATTAGAGTCCCTTTTTCTTCTAGACGCTGTTTTCTTTACCTATAATAATAGCATTTAGCTATTAATTCTGTGCTTATCAATGTAGAATATATAAAAAAAATTATTAATTATAGATGGCTCCCAGGAGGAAAACCTCTGCTCACTTAACCAACATTGAAGTCATGTCAAAATTAAACTGGATTAGTATCTTTAGTTGTTATCTGATCATCAGAAGGTCAATTTAAATTTTTTTGAAAGTTTTTCCTCAATTAATAAATCATTGTAATGAAAGTGCTGACTCGACTGAGATTGGTCAGCACTGTCTGTAATACACATCTCAGCTGGAGCTTTGGAACAACCTTTAGTTCATATTTTAAATAAGCTTTGGTTTTAATTTTACGTTTTACACTCTTTTCATACCGTATCTTGATAGGGACATTTACTGATGTTGTTTGATATCTTACAAGCATGTTGCCATGTTGTATTTTGTTTGTATTTTGTTTGGCTTTTATGGTTTATCAAACTGTACACCATTGTTTAGGGTTGGTCGACAGCAGAACTAATAAAAACATAGCCAATATTTAACTTTTTAGCAACCCAATTCAGGTTTGATTAAAAATAATTGCCCTTCTGCTTTGAGAGCAGGTAGACCTGAAAATCTTCTTTATAGAATCAGAATGCTATCCTATACCTTTAAGTATGGAGAAAGAAAAATCTGTGTTTAAGTTTAATACGAAACAGAAGATTTACCCGGCAAATACATGACTATACTATAGTTTAAAAGACAAGCGTCAATCCTTATATCCCAACACACTTTACATATACCCTAATAGTAAAACACATATAGGCTAAGCTATCAAATTGAGGTTATAGTGCAACAAAGATAAGTTATTAGCCTGATGTTTCAACCAAGATGCTGCACAAATTATGTGAAAAACGTTGGGCTTACTCTGAAACCAATCACAGGATCATTTTCAAACAACACTGTATGTAAATAATATTTCAGCAGTAGTTATTGTAACTTACATTTTGTAACTTAAAACACAAAAGGACAAAGCACATTTTACAACAGTAGGAATACGCTGTGCAATACTTGGAAAGCACTCAGCAAAATCCTGCAGGAGCACGATACTGTTGGGAGCCTTAATTGCTAAAGATGGGTCAACATATCATCTAAAAAAGAATCACATCATCAAGATGAATAAAGACAGCAAAGCTAGAGCCTGAGATAAGAGACAAGAGTCAGGAGAGGTAATAAGAGCCATTGTATTGGCATGGAGAGGCTTCCTCACAAACTTTCTGTTCTTTTTCATTCGGCATAGGGGATAGGTGACTGGAATCTAGCACCAAGTAATGATTGAACAGTAGCTTGCATTTATACCCCATCTACCCTTTATATTACCTTTTAAATTTTCCTCTTTAATAAGATGTACAATTAGGATTAGTTATCTTACACAGACTTTGTGCCAGCATATGACTGGCCACATTAACTGATGCTCATTGCTAAAACGTTCCGAGCAGATTAAACTTGCTGAGGAGGCTGAGGTGTTTCTAAAATCAGAGGGGCTCGTGAAGGCCTTTAAAGACTCTGTGGCCTCAGCGTCTACTATGGTGTGATATGTTGGAGCAGCTGCTTATCTACAGCTAATGCTGCGTTCACACTAAACTCGACTGGAGGGTCCAAAATGCATATATGGTTTGAAGCTGGACACATGAACACTTTGTGCACTTTTTAGGGTCACACGCTTCAGGTCTTCCTGTTTTTTTTTACAATGCCGGCCAAAATGAGAGAGCGACTCAGCTTTATTTTATATTAAATGCAATAGAGAGTTGTTGTCGGCTGCCTTGGCGCCATATCTGTAACTAAACTAAGCAGCATTTGGAGTTCGGTGATTTTCTCCACTTACTCCAGGAGCAGCGCTGACAAGGCTGTTAATTTCGGCACTAGTTTCGGCTCACTCGAATCAGCGAAAATAGTGATAATAAATCTATCCGCCATTGTCACTTCCGAATCTTCCGCCCTGTTGGAAAGTTTGTCAGTATGTCACATAGAAGGCGCTCTCTGATTGGTCAATGCACAAGCGTCCAGCGTTAAAAGTTAGTTTTCCCAATTCCAGTGTTCGGAGCGTTTTGGGTATCAGAGTCGCCTAGAGTGTTTAATTACCAGAAACATATTGCTCTGTATTTTTCTTGTAATTACTCAAATAATGAAATGAAGACGACTAGTTTTATAGGGAATGGGCATATATAAAAAGCAGAGCATTATAGGCAACTGAGGCATGTCCAAAAAGGTTTGCAATATCTTGAAAGAAATTAGACTGCTACTATAATGCTTTTGCCACCAGTTTTTGTGGCAGCTGCCACAATGTACTGCTTAAGGCACATATATTTGTAATTTTATTTTGTCAGAAATCCTTTTTGTTCCTTAATAACTGAACTATTCATAATATATAATCTGAATCTTCCTTCAACGCAGCACCTATTTGGGCTCTGGTTCAGCTTCAGCATGCACCAACCTCTTGAATTCTAATGGGTCAACCTATTTGTGTGAAAGTTTTATAGTTTCATTACATGGTATGCAAATAAAGTTGTTTTAATTTCAGTTGGAGTCTCTACATCACGAGGCATTTTTTGTTTGGACTCCCAATCTACTATAGCTGCTGTATACCAGATATTTTACATTCCAGCTATTAGGAGAAGGTATCCAGCAATTTTAAAATGTATACGTGGTTTGTGACCACAATTATCAAATGGCTAAAATACTTCCTCAGTTTTTCATCAAATATTAAAATGTCTCATGACCTTATAATAAGCCCAGCAATTTGGTGAGCTTTGGAGTCCTCAGTTTAAGTTCCTTTTTTCCAAAAGAGTTGCGTGGCAGGTTAACATAGGATAAAAACAGATTTATGAAACAAGTTAGGGTCATATACAGGAAGGGAAAATCTGACAGGGGCTAGAATTGGTGGGTATCCAGAAGGTAGAACCCATTGAAGTATCCCATAAGGGTGAGTTGAAAAAGGGAAATCCAGGAAATAAAAACTTTGTCAAGACCAGACAGGTTTACATGCCAGCAAAAAAGGTACACTAGAAATTTACTCACACAAGACTTTTAAAAAGTAGGTGCTTTTGAGCTGCAGGAGAGCTGTATTTACACCCAGGTGAGAAGTGCAAGGACTGAGTGGAAATCTATACTGGAGGGATGACAAGTAGGACCAGGAGCACTCGAAAAGCAACGAGAGGCGATGAGTCCAGAACTGAGGAAACCGGGGAATCCAGTGAAGGTGATCTTACTTAGATCTTTGGAGGCTGTCTGCCAGGGAGAGGTGAGTGGATCCTTGGGTTGTTATTTATGGTTGTTGGTGAAGTTTTGATACTTGGTTTGAGAGAGCAGAGATGAGGCTCCTGTGGCAGTTCTGGGGGTGAACATATAGTGCTGACTGGAGCTGAGGCAGGTGATAGTAGAAGGACAGGTTTACTCAGTTCCTCTGAGCACAGGAATAAATGAGAGGAAGTTTACCTGGGTTGAGAACGCCAGAGAGTAAGGACGGACACACAAAGAAATAACCATAGAAGCAATAAGAGAGACAATCAGCTAATGAGCTAGACTTTTGTGGAAACACGGGTGCAGCGAGGATCTCCAGCTCCAATCAGAGCATACTGGAGAAGATCTCCAGTTCCAACCAGGGCATGCTGGAGAGGATCTCCAGCCTTTCGAGTCCTCTGCTGGAAAAGGTCTACAGCCTTCGGAGCAAGCTGCTGGAGAACATCTCCAGTTTCCTGAAGCCTCAGAGTCCCAGCATCAAGAGGAGCTAGCTGCTAAACCCCATAGAGACACTGAGCTTTTGCCTCCAGGGACAGCTGAAGATCAGCTGCCTCCTGCTGGATGTTTAGTTTCTGTCCCAGAGGGGGTCAGGGGTAACCCACCTCCAGCATTCAAGATTCCAGAGGGGGTCAGGGGTGACCCGCCTCCTGGTCCAGAGATTCCTGAGGGGATCCCGGTGTGACCCACATCTAGCCTCTATGTTTCCAGAGAGAGTCAGGTGTGAATCCTCCAGATCTTCTTGCACCCTGCCGTCCTCCGGGACGGCCATCGTCTCTTTGTGGACTCTGCCGTCCTGCTGGCCGGCCCCCCTTTATTAGTGGAATCCGCCGTCCTTCGAAACAGCCCCCTTCTCTTCGTTGACGTAGGTCGTCTTGGATGGCCTTTTGATCTTCGTGGATTCCTCCACCCGTTTGTGCTGGGTTGCTTTTTGTTATAGGGTTTTGGTGTTGTTTTTTGTGTTGTAGCCCTCTGTCCGAGGTACTTTCCCCTTCCGCCCACCCGGTTCTGGTGTCTTTTCGGCGTCTGGTATCTGCCCTTGGGGGTGGGGGCTGATGTCATGGTCAATATTGTTTTTGTTGTTGTTTTGCGTTGGTTCTGTGTTATCATTCTCTTTATTATTGCTAGTCTTATCAGTTTCATCAAAGGTTTTGTTTCCTTTTGTTTAACGTGCTATTCTGTTGTCTGTATTATTATTATTAGTGTTAGTATTGTTCTTATTGATCTTTGTTCTATTTTCCTTTCCAGTCCCTGCGGTTTCTCTCCCTGTTTTCTTCATTATCATTTGCACCTGTATCCGATCAATCAATCCAGTTCTCCTCCTGCTCCACTACTCATCCTCCCTGTATATATAAATCCTATTCAGTCAGCCTGCCCCAAACCTCCACATTCCATTGCTCCTTTTATCTCATACATGCATATTCTGAAATATATTTAGGCTAGTGTTGCTTTCTAACACCAAGCGCAACTGAAGTTAGACAGCTATGCCCTGCCAATACTCAGGCACCCAAAGGTCATAAGCTCCGTTTGATATTAGACTTAGTCGCTTAACAGTCTTCCCTTCATGCAAACTTTAAAAACAGTAAACACCAGCTTGTCTCTTATCATTTCACTTTCCCTCTACCCACATTTTGTTTTTACACTCTTGTTAAAATTTGGTCACAAACATTTCTACAGAGAGCCATGGGATGAGACCAGAACTGGTGATATTAAAGCAATATATTTTTCTATAGTATTCAGTATGTTCTGTGCATCCAAAACTCCACAGCTCCAAAATTTTAGGTATCATATATCTCACTAACTATCTCTACAAAGTTTGCTAAATGGCATTTTTCATCTGTTCATTGTTTCAATCCATATGCATTGTTCATTCCTATGTGAGTTCTCACTCAAATTTCTGGTCAGCCTGAATGGCACTGGGGCTTAAACTGATCCAGGCTTGGCTTCTGGGTCTTATGAGCATGTGTGCAAGGAAACACTTAAAGTTTATCACAGTATCTGCATTAGATGCAATCCAAACTCAAGTCGGTTCAACTCAGGTCAACCAACCCATAAGTGACAAATCACTTCAGATGTATACTACACAGACGTTAACGAATAGAGAATTATGGCTAAAATCAAACTAAACATTTGTTTTCCTTTTCCTATTACTTTCACTAAGCCTTAATTTATTTATCCGTTTGCCTCTATGAACAATTATTCCTTGACTTTAAGACAGCCAAAGATGTTCATTAACTTCTTATCAATTCAGACGATTCAGTTTTTTGTTTTAGTTTGATGGTTCACACTTGTGAGTTTTGGAGTTATAGAATTTTACTATATTAACGTGTATCACTGCTGATTAATTTGATTTTGTTGTAAAATAATAGGTATGAATTTTTGCTTTTGATAATTCAATAATTGCTCAAGCAATTTTGACAAAACTGATCATTTGAAGAGTGGTCATTAGTTAATGAATACAAGCCTGGTAAGACAACACAGACAAGTTTTCTCAAATAGACGAGAGTTTAGTAACAAAAATGTAAATTTAAATTTCCAGTCAAAAATTAGTCAACAAACTTAGAAAGCTATTGACAAACAACTAACTTGTTTGTTAGTCATGTAAAAAAAAAAAAGGAAAATATATAAACAAGCAAATAAGATTTAAAATAGTAAAATTATGTGATAATATTTTAATACCAAGGTATTTATTGCTCTTGTAGTTTTGAAGAAGTGGCCAGTTTGTCCCTAAATAATATAGTCTGGTTTGACACTAACTAAAACTTTTGGATTATTGATAAAGAAAAATATGACACTCAAATAAAATGGGGTAAATATATGTTACATGATTAAAAAGAATTTTCTTTTTATAAAATAACCTCATAAAACAAATAAACCTCAGGCTCTGTAGCCTGTTTATAACCGAGGAGACTTTAGTGGTTTACCAGTCATTTTATATGGAAATAGTAAAATCACTTTTAAACTGTTCTCAACAGCTTTATATTCTCACCAGACAATTTCTTACGTCATTAATCCTTTGGAATCTCCAGTGAACAAGGATAGCTCAGCTGCTGTCCGGAGGATGCAAGTGATGAGCTATTTTTAGCTTGTTTCTTTTATGCTCCTGGTCTGTCGTTCTGCAAGCGAAGACTGTTAGCTTTAGTTACTACGGAAGCAAATTGTTACCGCAAAGGCCTGCCCCTAACTTGAAAATGAAAAAGCAATCTGAGCGGCGGGCGCAGCAGAGTGACGTCAGCAGCCACTCTTCTTCGGCACTTGGAGACCTATGTCCTGTGACGCAAAGACCCGGTCCTGTGCCAAAAAAGCAATTCCATCAATATTCCGGGACGTTTGCTATGTAATTCAATGCAGATTTGCTAAGCGCCCCCTATTAGACAAGATGGGTAGCGTTGTCAGCAGGGAGCTGAAGATGAGCGGCTACTGACGACATTTTGCTGCGCCTGCCGCTCAGATTGCTGTTTCATTTTTGCGTTATGGGGAGGAATTTGCAGGCAGACCTCGAAAACGAAAAAGCAATGTCAACTTTATTATGTTTTGGATTATGTGACCAATGCCCAGTATTGAAGAAGAAAATGCAGATAGGATGATTGATTACTAATTTTATTTTTCTATCCATTTTCTATACACCCTTGTCCCTATGGGGGTCAGGTGGGTCTGCTGGCGCCTATCTCCAGTTTACAACGGGCCAGATGGGTACACCTATTGCAGGGCAACACAGAAACATACAGGACGAACAACCACTCATACACACACTCACACCTGAGGACAATTTAGGGTTCCCAATCAGCCTAACAGTCATGTTTTTGGACTGTGGGAGGAAGTTGGAGTACCTGCAGAGAACCCACACATACACAGGGAGAACATGCAAACTCCTTGCAGACAGACCTAATACCTAAGATAAAATCGAACCCAGAGCCTTCTTGCTGCATTGCAACAGTGCTACCCACTGGACCACTGTGCAGCCCACCAAATTTATTTTTGAGTCAAATAATGCAGTCAAATTCCTAAAATTCCATTTTAAATAGGGTAACGATTTGCATCCATAAGTTAGCTCTGCCAGCTAAAGAGAGGAGTTTCTGGTCTTTCTTGAAAACCAAGCAGTGAAAGAGGAAGTTTGGCGGAACTCCAGGTGTTTAAATGGATGTTGAAACGCGACCCTTTCCTGCTGAAATTAGTTGATTATTGCAGTCCGTTGTGGGATTAACAGTCCATATGAACACCTCCATGTGAGATGTAGTTCAGTCCATCATAGTTGGTTACATCAATACAGATTATATTTAATTGAAAATTGGAAGTTTTTTCTTTTTTTTTTCTGTATCGCACTAAGCCGCTCAGTACCACTAGAAATGTAACATTGGAGAATAGACGGATTCTTGGTATTTGAAATTTGAATACATACCACTTAAAATTATAATAATAAATATTGACACAAACAGTCCATGTAAATTGTCAAATAACAAAAGTACTGGATTAATGCCTGTAATTTGACATATTATGCAGTCTGACTTGTGAAGTGACGCTAAGTGAATAAAGTAATATGGTTCCTCTTTCATTGGAACAAGGTAAGCGTTTGGAAAATTGATGATGTGACTTTTTACTAATTTGTATTTCTCATGTTGATCTTAGTTGTATTTCTGAACATTTTATTGCCTGAAGGGTTCACAGGCTGCTCAGAATGTGCTGTAAAACTGGAAGTTATGTGACTATACACATAGACACACACAGACACAAACAGACACACACAAACACACACACACTTATACACACACACACACACACACACACACACACACACACACACACACACACACACACACACACACACACACACACACACACACACACACACACACA
>JAVLVB010000615.1:277833-289088 GCA_032876305.1 Orestias chungarensis | reverse complement strand
TATATATATATATATATATATACATACATATATATATACATATATATGTATGTATATATATATGTATGTAAGTATATATGTATAGTTTGCTCTTCTGCATGGTCTACACCGGGTACGCTGATTCTCAAACTGCTCGCTCATGGCCATACCCGCACGCTTGGATGACCACGAGGAGTCATTGAACGCGCAGGCGAGGAGCTTGTTAGATACCTGGAGAGAGAGAGAAAAAGACACTGGCACGCGCCTGTCTCAGCGTGCCTGCGCGTGTCAGGAAGGAAGAAGCGAGGTCGTTTGAAGGTTCCCTAATAATCGCACGCGCGGTTTCGCTACAGCCAGCGGACGCGCGAGGCAGCTGGAGTGGACAGTGAGGCGCGCGTGCAGTTACGCATCGTGCCGCTCCGAGTTCTGCGCAGCAGGACACACGTTCTGTCTGTGCGTCTTGTAAGAAGGAAGCACTAGGCAGTCCAAACTCAGGAGTCCGGTCTGACGGCGACGGAGACCATCTGGAAAAGTTGTGTAGGAACTGCACGTGCCTGCTCACTTTAAGGAAAGTCTTCACGCGGGTCTTTATAAGCGGACTCCCGAAGAGAAGCGGCGCGCGCCTGCGGAGGATGCGCCTCGCGACGGACTGCTCCATCTGCGCTGTGTTGCTCGGAGTCTGACGGGGTCGACTCAGGATCCAGGCTGCGCTCACTTCAACATGTCCGCTGAACCTGAGTGAGAGATAGCTGGAGGACAGACAGAAAGACACAGAAGAGAAGACAGAGGGAGAGGAACCGGTGTAGCAAACTGAGCGGTGGGAACCAGCCGGACGCGACATGTTCCTGATTAACATCATCTCTGTGGCGTTTGTGCTGGGTGAGTATACAAGCAGCGCGTGCACTCATGCACACACGTTTTTTGCCTAAGTGCCCCCCCTCCCCATGACCATCGAACCCCTTACGAGGTCATCCTCCACCCTGCTTAGTGGTCCAGTGGGGGGCCGCTATGTGAGCAGCAGGGTGCCTGGCCACATGTTTGGTCTGTCCTCCACCGACAAAGAAAATAATCCTCAATATTGGAGTTGGTGCAGTAAAAGTAAAGCACTTATTGGAGAACAATAATCTAATATGAACCACAACTTCCATTCAGTGTCATTACCAGGCAGCACAGAAGTTACGTCTGTCTGTCCTGCTTCTCTCACTGTTGTTTCATTTCACTTCTAGTTATCATTGGATTGGATTTATATATATTTCTAGTTATTTTTGGGATGATATTTCGAACTGGGATCGCTCCCACCTGTACTGTCTCTCTCTGAGGCAACACACAATAATCAGATCTGATCAAATCTTGGAACAGTGGAACTCCTAATTTAAATAGTGTTGAATGGATTCTTTTTATTCTGCAGCTGCTCATCACAGTATACAAGATGATCACGAGGAATTAAACAAGCATATCGAATGAAAATAAATTAAATAATTAAACTGCTGTAGCATAAATATTGCTAAAAATATGTTTTCTAGTATTTGAGTAAAATCATTGATCTGAACTTCTCTGCTGCTGTGTTTTATATTTGAATAAACCTAAGACATACTGAAAGGAATCTGAAGCCATAGTTGTTGGATGTAATTTGCAATTCACGTCACCAGAGGGCGCTTATTGGTCTGCTGAACGCAAAACCAAATAAAAGGATTGATATTGGTTTTTTTTGGCTTAAACCAGGATTTTATTTATAAATGAATTAAAGTTATGCATTTATTGAGAATGATTGTTAATTTTGTTAAACCAGTCCAAACCATTGCCACCTTCCTGAACATTTACAATTGAATTTGATAATTGACAGATGACTTTTTAAACAGAGATGTATGAACACAAATAAGTCAGAAATGAACTCATACCTTCTTACTCTTTTTTGATTCTACAAATCAAAGGTTTTTTGTTACATTAACACAAATACAAGAACACACCGTACTTGTTAAATTTAGTCCAAAAAAGGGTTTCTGGGATTCTCGGGTAAGAGCTATGAGTTCTAACATTGCACAACATTTAAAAGCTGTTGTTATAATCCTGTTTCAGATTTACTCTCTTCAGTGAGCAGAGGCTGTTTCTGCTTCAGATTTTACAACAGTTTGCTAAATGAAAAAAAGGCATTTAGCAACAACTGGAAAGAGCAGGTTTAACATCCGGAGGGAACGGTCTGATTTAGATGTAATTTGTTACAGACCGCCAACCGACTTGTAAGGAACTGACATCTCGAGAAAGGGAACCAGAGGGCAGAACTAGTGGCATTCGAACTGAAGTAACAATGTTGGAGGCAAACCGTGAGTCGGGCAGTGAGTGTTTGGTGACTAACTGCTCTGAGAACAGAGTGACTGTAGAACCCTCTGGGATCTTCCCGCTGGTCCACATGTCCAAATCAGACAATTCATTCAATGCAATAACCTTAGATCTGAACTGTGAAATGGAAGAAAGAATCGCCATCATTTCAAAATCTCTCGCTAATAAAATGTGTGCATTTCTATGCAGCTCTTTGCTCTGATGCCCTAATATAGACTATAGTGCAACCAGCTTTGGTAAGAAAAACTAAATTCAGTATAAATGCACATTTTCTGTTTTTGGCCTCAGACGTTCTCTATAGAACAGTCAGGAATGAACAGCATCATGAAGACAAAGGCAGCCTGCAGACAGGTAAGGGGAATGTTGCTCACCAGTAGCTGGATGGAAAACATTATGAAAATCGCTTCTAAAGCATTGGCAAAAATGGGTGTTTTAAAAATATATCTTTCACCTAACTATTATACCCAGCTCTGTTCTCAGAACAATAATAAGAAGTTTGGATTTGAGAGTTTTAACTGAGTGATAATATTTTTGCGTGGCACTGTACCCACCCACTATTGTAGAATGACTGTACCTTTAAAAGCACATAAATAGACTTCCTATTACTGTACATCTCACCTGAGATTTCCTGTCCAACCTTGTTCAGATGACAAATATCACACTTGCACAGCAGCCCTGTCTGTAACTATCATGGGTGCGAAACCCTGAGTGATGACCTATGACCTCTGTGTCTGAATGATTGAATACTACAGTCCTTAAATCCCACATGGTTCAAACCCGGATCTTAGCCTATTTACGGTCCGCTTGTTTTTTCATGTAAACATGCAGGTACAACCTTAACCTAGAAATGTGCAGTCAAGTTCTATCTTTTTTCTTTTTTCCTGTAGAAAACCTAAAAGATGAACACAGTGACATTAATTATCATTGAACATTTTTATGGAACCAGGACTAAATGACCTATAAGCTTGAACTTAACAGAGGAATAATGTATTTTTTTGACCATGTAAATAATAAATAAACAAAATACTAAATAGCATTAATAACAATGAAACTTTTAAAAGAAAAATACAGTAGTAACAACTTTAATTATGAATTAATCTGTACCAAGACTAAAGAGGCTGGATTTATGCATCTCTAATAAATACCTTCTATTATTCTGTTTTTGTGACTGAAGTGGTTTATGGATGATGAATCCCTTTTTGTCTTTTTGAGTTCCTCATCTACCAATTATTTGAAATGTTCTTTGCAGCAGCCTAGTCTTTGGAGAGCGTAAATCTCACACTACTAGCAGGAGAGGTGCTGCAGACACTCTAGGTGGGATGTCATCTGCGTGTCCACACGTTCTGGTTCTTCAACATCGAACCTGTAATAAAATAAAATAAAAAACTGATATTGAGGATCTATTTTATTACCATTAATAATAAAAGTCAAACGTATGACCATCGGTACATTTAGTTGGGTTTGAGGTAAGTTAATATATTCAGCTGATAAATTCATCTATATTTAGATCTTATAAAAAAGTATCCTTACTCGTAAAAACAAAGAGCTGAACAACTCGCCTCTGCTGCTGGCCGTGCATTTCCCAGCTACAGGCAGAGGCTCTGATGTTGCGCCTGAGGACCTGGAGCTGCTGGGGATGCTGTGTGAGCCGTAGCTGCTGGCGTCGGTTCTTCTACAGGCAGTATGCGCTGGAGTTTCACCTCTGGCATTATCGTAGTTGGACTTCTCATCTATGAGAGGCGAGATGGATATTACATTCAGATTGAACTGCTGAGGTTGGAATGATCTCTAAAGTCGGCTCACAATGCGTTTATGCTGACCCTTGACTGATCAGTTTAGTTTGGGTGATGAGACAACGACTAGGCGGTTTTTGAGCATGTTAATAATGAGGTTTAACAGGTGATTATCGTTAGTCGCTTGGCTGCCTGAGGCTAAATAAACCTTATCTCCTGTCGCCACTCTGGTCTCAAGGATGTCAGGTCCCAGGTATCGGCCGCACACACCATGTAGCTTTGCTCTTTTTGTATACTACTGCTTGGCCTCTGAAAGACGCTGTTTCAGATTGTTGCCCAGCTGTTGTTTCTTTCGGCCTGTGAAGCTGTGTTTGTTGACTCCGGTTAGTCTCCTATCACATATACTCACACTGCCACACATACATATACTTTACTATACATTTACTAAAAGTAACAAAACCCAGGCAGATTTCATATACTAAACACTAAAGGAAGTGCAAAAAAGTAATACTAAAACTGTGTGAAATTTTAGAAATTACATCTGATCTACATGTCGATGGTATCAGAACAAACATTTGTGTTAACTAATATTTCAAACCTATTAAAAACAAAAACAACAATGGAGGGAACCAGCTTACCTTTCAGATCTGGATCTGAATTTTGAAGCTGATGATCTGAGACGACAAGAGTTGTGACCCCTTTATCAGAGTCAATTTAAAATGCATTCTACAGCTGCATTTTTAAACAGTTTAGAATGACAGTCTCTTGCTTTTTATGTGTAACCATCATCCTGATAAACCTGAGATTAATGCTGTTTTCATAAACAGCCGGAGAAAGATAAAAAGAGATCTGGAAAAATAGGTTTAAAAACCTAAAATTGAAATACATCATAAGTTTTCAAGCTTGGAGGGGGTTGCTAGAAATGTTGGACAAAGCAACACATTAAAAGTACACAACATGACATCCTGGAGAAAGGAAATTAACTCTGGAGATTTTATGTGTAGCTTTTTTTCGTAGGCTGTAATTATAAATTTAAGGCTGGAGATTTGTATGCAAGCAAGGATTATTAATAAAATTAAGAACCCCTTAAATATCCTCCTCATCAGATTGTGCTTTCAGATGCGTCTTCATATCTGCAGTAATACAGACTTTTACAGGAGATCGTCCCTGCCCAGCAGCCTCAGCATCTACAAAAAAGCTATGAAGAAAGTTTCAATTCAAGAGTTGCAACATTTAATTTTCTTTTGGGATTAATGAAGTATTTTTTAATTGCATAACGTTAAATACAATTATTTTGGCCACATTTCTACGTGGCTATTTTCCTAAAAACATCAAATCTTTGTTGAACTGCAGAAAGAATATACAGTTCTTAGAGCTCCTGTGTTCCATCCTTGTATTTGGGGTGGTGTTCTTTAAACAATATGTTATCCATCAACAGTGTTTGTGGAAGCTAAAAAGTTTACACTGTTATTGGTTAGTAAGTAAAAGATAGGCAGAATTATGGACTAAAATGACGGAAATGTAATTATTAATAAGTCAAACTCAAATAAACATTGGCCAAAGAGGAAGAAATAGCTTGTGGAGTTTTGTTAAAAGAAAAAAAATACAATAAAAGCAGCGACACCAACATATGTGGGTGTTATGATAGCAGTTGTTTAGTCTTCTGAATTTTAGATTCTTCTTTCCAGGTTTATGTTCATCTCACTTTCTGATTGTCTACATATCAAATTCAACAGACTGACTGCCTGTTTGTCCTCAGAGAACATCCCACTTGCTGGGATTTAATTCCAAGACAAACCAACATATTAAATATCACCAATTTGAGGCTGGTGGGATCAGACCAGATAAATCTGAACACGCCACACACATTAGGAATCTCTTATCAGATTAGCTTTAGAGCTATCATGATAATTGGACCGTCCTTAAGAATACTGAAAGAGAAAGATTAAGTCAAAAAGTGGCATAGTTATCTTGCAGTATAAACCCGGCAACCAACTGAATCTCTGTCATTGATGGCAGGGTCAAAATTCATCACCTTACTAACAACCTGATGATCAATGATTTAATGCACCAACGTTCAATTTGCATAATTGGTTGTTTTCCACCATCAGTAACCTTGAAGGTGAATTTAACTGTTTAGATTTAGTTGCTTTCTCTGGAGCTAATTAAACCTGCTGCCCGTTGATTTTGGCTGTCCATTATCTGAGCTGAAGGAAAACACAAACTGCAGAACTTCTATTTCATTAAAGTCAGTCTGTCACTCTGTCAAAGACTCCTGGTGGAGTCAATCTATTGCTATGTAAGTGTGTTTTTGGTTTTTGCATGAAGTGTAAAGAAGAACGATATGGTGAATCAGGATGGTTGTTGTTTTTTTGATAACTGTAAGGCTATAACTTTGTATGTATGCTGTTTTCAGATGCCAGAACAGAACAAAAATTCCCTCCAGGTCTAAAATTTGGGAAGAAAAAGCATGAATACTCTCCAGTTTGACATAGTGGACGAAAGATTTATAAAAGAATAACAAGAAGACAACAAAAACAAAAGTGAGAACAATGCAAGGAGTAGGTTTGCTGTTACTGATGGTTCGATAAGCAATTGTTCAGACACACTCTATTCTAAAGCTTCCAGGAGACTTTTCTTTCCTTTTACTCGCGAGGCGTGATGCGTCCCCGTCTTGCAAAGGCCAAGCAGGGGACGTGGTCGGGTGGCAGAGGGGCTCATAACACCGCAAATAGGGGTGAAAATAGTAGGGATGGAAACAACCGCAGTTTTCGTGGCAGACGTGAGAGAAGCCGCGGAAAAAAACACCACTAATGGTGTCGTTCACTGCCGCTTTCAATGCCGCACCGTAAAATGGCGGTGATGATGATGGTGGCTGGCAGTTTTTGAGGGAAGAAGAAGAGTGGATCCTAAATTTTGATGAGCCTGTTGGTTATTGTGGAGACGATCTGACAAATTCTGAGCCCATTGATTTCATTTCTCTTTTTCTGAAGATGAATTGAAATTTTCCAATTTGGCCGCCACCTGTTGATGTCACAATAATGTAATTACATGAAAAATCTACTTTTATCCAAAATTTAGGTTCATACTGAAGATATTTCTCATTGACAGTAAACCTTTATCTCAAACCACTTCAAAGTAATAACCTTTTGAGACCTTGATATCAAAATTATATATTTTCTTTAAAAAAAAACTCCGACGCCTAAAGGGTTCAGACGGCCAGGTAAATTCAACGTTATTGGTAAAAATGTCAGTTGTGTGGGATTATTTTACCTTAAAGGACGAAAAAAACGAGAGGCTTTTTAGCGCAGTCTCACTTATCATTGATGAATACAGGAGCAGGCTCCAGTCAGGGCAAACAGTTGACATCGAAGGGAATGTGTAGATGGAGATGGAGCAGAGAAGTGTGGAGGAGATTGGGGAGTAAAAGGCATTTTTACCTTTAAATAGAGTTTTAAATATTATTTGCACTGATTTTTTAAAGCCTTGGTTTACACTTGTTCAAGAGCAGAGTACTGATGCTGACTAATAGACTATTTTCTACTCAGGTTGTTTGTGTGTTTTGCTTTTTTAATACAGTTTCCAATATTTTTTGCACATATGGCTTTTTAAGCCTTGGTTTACTGATGCCATTTCTGTTTGTTGTTTATTATTTTGTCTATTTTGTGTTAATTTATCCCTGAATAAACAGGTCAGTTTCTCATTACCAAGTATTGTGTATTATTCCAACTCACCTAATTCAGCTGGCTAGTTTTTATCAAGAGTAAAACCCTTTTCAACATGAGTCTGAAAACAAAGTAAGTAGGCTAAATAACTTTAAACTTTAATAGATAATCTGATAGGCCGGTATCGGTCGATACTAAAAGCAACAATATCGGTATCGGATTGGAAGTGCAAAAAGCTGGATCGGGACATCCCTAATCAGGACCTCAAACTGCTGACCATTTCTCAAATCCATCCCAGACCATTTTTGGTGGGATTTAGATCAGAGTAGCATGGTCCATAAGATGCCTGTTACTCCCCTGTAGGAAGCTCTCTGTAAGACAGGTGAGGTCAACTCTAGCTTTTTCTGCAATATCTGCACTCGACCAACCACATTGGGATATCTCAAGGATTCAAGGATTCAAGGAAACTTTATTGTCATTCGCAACACATGTGGTACATGAAGTGGAACGAAATTGTATTCTCACGGTCCAGTTTCACCCAAGAGCTAATATTAAAATAGATAAAATAAATTTAAAAAAAGTAAAATAAAATAAAATGTAATAAACAAAAAATATTGTGAAAATATACAGAATATAAGGGAGTAGGGAGTTTGGAGTAGCAGCAGCATGAATAGATGAATGAATGAATGAATTAATTTGTAGTGCAAGTTACTATAGCCGTTTAAAGTGTCTCAGTCCGTTTAAAGTGTCTCAGTGCGGGTATGTGAAGCTGTTAAAAATATATTGTCCATGTAAAGTGTCAGTGCAGTGGTTGTTCAGGTGGAGTTCGAGAGTCTCACAGCTTCAGGTATGAAGCTGTTTCTCAGACGGGTTGTTTTACACTTGATGCTCCGCAGTCTCCTGCCTGAGGGGAGCGGGACAAAAAGTGAGTGTTCTGGGTGGGTGGGATCCTTCCTGATGCAGGTGGCCCTTTTACTGCATCTGGAGGTGTAAATATCTGTTGTGCTGGGGAGGCTGACTCCAACAATCCTCTGTGCGATCTTCACCACCCTCCAACCTATGTTGACCCCTTCTGAAGTCCACAATCATCTCCTTTGTCTTCTTTATGTTGATGCAGAGGTTGTTATCTCTGCACCAGCCCTCCAGGTGTTCCACCTCCTGCCATTAGCTGGACTCATCACTGTTTGTGATGCAACCAACCACTGCTGTGTCGTCTGCAAACTTCACAATATGACAGCCTGGATGGATAGGTGAGCAGTCATATGTGAGCAGGAGGGGACTCAACACACAGCCCCGAGGGGAACCAGTGCTAAGGGTAATGGTGGGGGAGGAGATGTTGTGAATCCTCGCAGAAGATGGCGGCGCCCAGGACGGCAGTACTCCCTCACTATCTCAAACGTGGATTTTGCTAGCAGGAGACAAAACAATCTCAACCAGGTATACACCAACGTCAAGAAGCTGTACAGAGCCTTTCCCCACCCCCACGCCGGAAACTCAGATCACCTCTCCATCAGGCTCGTTCCAGCCTACAGACCACTGCTAATGAGGTGCAAACCTTCTGTGAAACAGATCAGAACTTGGCCTGAAGGGGCCACCTCAGCACTACAAGACTGTTTTGACCTCACAGAATGGAGCGTCTTCAGAGAGGCTGCCACATCCAATCAGCTGGTCAACTTAACGGAAAATACAGAGTGTGTGACATGCTAAATATCTAAGTGCATAGAAGATGTGACTGTCACAAAACACATCACCACAAGAGCAAATGACAAATCCTGGTTCACCAGGGAGGTACGTGAGCTTCTGAGAGCATGGAACTCTGCCTTCAAGTCTGGAGACAAGGAAGCCCTCAGATCAGCGAGGGCAAACTTGAACCGGGGCATGAAAGCAGCCAAACGTGCCTATGGACAGAAAATTTAGTCACACTTCACAGACACAAATGACTCCAGACGCCTATGGCAGGGCATTCAGTCAGTGACGGACTACAAGCTGACTCCCCCACCCTTTGAGGAGCGCTAAATGTCTTCTTCAGTCGCTTTGAAGAAAACAACACCACTACCCCAATAAAAGCCCCTCACTGCTTGGACAATGCCACACTTCAGCTGGACCCAACCGACGTGCGGAGGACACTTTACAAGGTGAACACCAGGAAAGTAGCGGGCCCAGACAACATACCTTGGCGTGTTCTTAGAGACTGTGCACTGATGTTCTCACAGACATCTTCAACATCTCTCTAAGCCAAGCCATCATACCTGAATGGTGCTTCAAAACCACCACCATTATACCTCTACCCAAGAAATCTCCAGCAACAACACTGACTGATTACCGGCCCATAGCACTCACCTCAATCATGATGAACTGCTTGGAAAAACTGGTAAAGGCGCACATAGCAGCCACCTTTGACCCTTTCCAGTTTGGGTATCGGCCCAAGCGCTCCACTGACGATGCCATAGCTGCAGCACTCCACCTCAGCCTGGCTCATCTGGAGAACAAAAACAGCTGTGTGCGGATGCTGTTCATCGTCTTCAGCTCTGCCTTCAACACAATCATCCCTCAACACCAGGTGAACAAACTCAATACCCTAGGCATCACCACCCCACTCTGCAACTGGCTACTGAACTTTCTTACCAACAGACCACAGAGAGTAAGAGTTGGCAATAACTCTTCACAGACTGGCAATAACAGTTGGCAATAACTCTTTTGTGTGTTGAGTCCTCTGCTGTTCACCTTGATGACCCATGACTGCTGTGCCAGACACAACACAAACCAGATCATCAAGTTTGCAGATGACACAACAGTCGTGGGTCTCATCAGCAACGATGACGATTCAGGTTACAGAGAGGAGGTACACCATCTCATCAATTGGTGCGACACCAACAACCTACACCTCAATGTCAGCAAAACCAAAGAAATAACTGTGGACTACAGGAAAAATCGCAAACCACACAAACCCCTCACCATCAATGGCAACACTGTGGAATCGGTGAAAAGCACCAAGTTCCTGGGAGTGCACATCACTGACGACCTGACACGGGCAATCAACACCACCTCCCTTGTCAAGAAAGCGCAGCAACATCTCCACTTCCTACGCAGGATGAAAAGAGCCAGTCTCCCTCCCCCAGCACTCACCACCTTCTACAGAGGTGCCATTGAGAGCATTCTCACCAGCAGTCTCTCAGTCTGGTATGGCAGCTGCCAGGTTGCTGACCAGAAGGCACTACAGAGGGTGGTGAAAACAGCAGAGAGGATAACAGGTTCAGCTCAACCATCCATACAGGACCTGTACCCAACCCGCTGCTTCAGAAGAGCCACCAACATCATCAAAGACCCCACTCACCCCTCACACAAACTGTTTACTCTCCTGCCATCTGGTAAGCGCTACAGCAGTTTGCGCTGCAGGACCACCAGAGACTTCCCATAGGCCATCAGGCTGCTGAACTCACTCCCGAAAACCAAGAACACAACCCCCCTTCCACACACACACACACACACACACACACACACACACACACACACACACACACACACACACACACACACACAC
>JAVLVB010000615.1:264572-277733 GCA_032876305.1 Orestias chungarensis | reverse complement strand
ACTCACTTGGATTTCCATAAGTTGTGTTGATAGTTGTCCTGTCATTGATATTTATATTGCCCTTATGTCCAGTGATGTCTCTTGTCCTGTTATTTATAGTTAGTTGTGTGTTAAATTTTAGCCTTTGATACTGCACATTGGAGTTTTGATGAAACACAATTTCAGTCGTCTGTGTCATTTACTGTTGCATGGTTTGATTGACAATAAAGTAAACTTTAACTTTAAATTTAAGACTGCGGCCTGTTGGTCAGGAAGTCCAGGACCCAGTTGCAGAGGGAAGAGTTCAGTCCAAATGAGGAGAGTTTATTTATCAGAGTCAGAAGAATCATGGTGTTGAAGGCAGATGTGTAGTCCACAAAGAGCATACGAACATATTAATCCTTCTGCTCCAGGTGGGTGAGGGCAGTGTGGACCACGGAGGAAATGGAATCCTCTGTGGATTGATTCATCCTATATGCGTACTGGCGTGGATCCACAGTGACGTTGATGGTGGCTTTTATGTGGGTCTGAACCAGTCCCTCAAGGCACTTTGTGACTATCGGTGTGAGGGCTATTGGCCGCTAGTCATTCAGACCAGTCACTGTGGGGCTCCTGGGGACTGGGATGATGGTGGCAGTCTTCATGCATGTGGGAACAGATCCCTGGATTAGGGAGGCATTGAAAATGTCTGCCAGGATGTCCAAGAGCTGATCAGCGCAATTTCCTAGCACCCGTCCAGGGATGTTGTCTGGGCCAGCAGCTTTCCGGGGGTTGATCCTCCTTACCTCTGCTGAGGGGCTCTTCTTCTGATGAAAGTGTTAGTCTTGTGCTGGGAGGGGTGTCAAGATTCTTCAAGCGGGCGTAGAATTGGTTGAGAGCCTCAGCAGGGGAGGGGTCTATGGGGCATTGTGCAGCTTTAGATTTATAGTCTGTAATGCACTTGATGCCCTTCCACATGCTCTGTGAATCCTGGGAGGAAAGGTGTCCCTCGATTTTCTGAGCCTATGCAGATTTTGCCCTTTTGATTCCTGCAGTCAGCTCTCTTCTAGCCCTCCTTAGTTCTACTGCGTCACCAGACCTGAAGGCAGAGTCCCTGGCTTTCAGCAGAGAACGCACCTCTGCATTCAGCCAGCGTTTCTGGTTCGGGTAGCAAGTTACACTCTTGGTGGTGGTAACATCCTCTGTGCACTTGCTGATGTAGCCGAGAACAGCAGATGTGTAGTCCTCCAGGTCCAGCTCCCCCTCACACTCAGCAGCCTCCCTGGAGACCATTCCAGGCTGTGCAGCCGAAGCAGTCCTGAAGCACAGCGTCGGCGTCACTGGGCCACACAGTGACGGTCTTCTGTGTGGGTCTTGAGCGTCGCAGTGAGGGTTAGTAAGCAGGGACAAGCATTATGGAGATG
Source organism: Orestias chungarensis (assembly GCA_032876305.1). NCBI lineage: Eukaryota > Metazoa > Chordata > Actinopteri > Cyprinodontiformes > Cyprinodontidae > Orestias > Orestias chungarensis. The sequence continues at coordinate 276,351 of JAVLVB010000615.1, read as the reverse complement.
TGGTCGGAGAGCCTGAGGTGGGGGCGGGGGAAAGCTCTGTACGAGTCTCTTACGTTGGTGTACATACGGTCCAGCGTGTTATTCCGACGTGTTGCAATGTTGACATGCTGGTAAAACCTCGGCAGGGTGTTCGTCAGGTCTACGTGGTTAAAGTCCCCCGCTACCACGTAGAATGCCTCGGGATGCTTGTTCTGAAGTGAGCTGATGTTGTTATGTAGCTCCTTTAGCGGGTTGTTAGCATTAGCATCCGGTGCTATGTGAACAGCTGTGACGAACACCGCAGTAAACTCAAGAGGCAGATAGTGAGGTCTACACTTCACAGTCAGCAGTTATGTCGCCTCGGAGCAGTGGCTGTCTACCAACACGCAGTTTGTGCACAAACCTTGGTTTATGTAGACGCATAAGCCTCCCCCGCGGGCTTTTTCGGAGAGCTAGTTGTGGTCCGCTTGGAAGAGCTGCCGGCCGGCGAGCTTGAGGGCTGAGTCCGGCATGGTGTCGTTCAGCCAGGTTTCTGTGAGACAAATCACAGCGCAGTTCCTCATCTCTTCAGAAACACTCATCCTCAGCCGCAGCAGATCCATCTTGTTATCCAGAGAGTGGACGTTAGATAGAAAAAGTGACGGAATCGGGGGTCAGTTAGCATTAGCCTTGAGTCTGGCTAGCACACCGCCGCGCTTCCCCCTCTTCTGTCCCGGCACGCACCTCTTCCGCCTGCCCTTTGTCAACTGCGCTCCGCTCTCCCACGCAAGAGTCCGGAGCAATTGTAGTCTGCCCAGCGTTGCTCTGAAATCATTGTCCATAGTTGCTGCACTACTGGACAAATTGTCCTTAAATCCATAAAGTATACATAACAATAGAGTAATCTAAAGCTCCACTGCTAACCATCATCCATATGTTTTATGGGGCGAATGTGGTTCAGTGGGTAGTCGACTTTAAATTGGTTGGTTTGATTCCAGCTTCCTCTTCTTACTTGTCAATGTACCCCATGGGCAAGGCAGTGAGCAATTTGGCTCCAGTGTAAAGCTCTGTGAGTGATCACAAGAAATAAGCTGTGTAGGTTCTGTCCATTTTTCATGTGCTTATCTTTTTAAAGCCCTGTTTGCATGCGATTAGTATTACCTAGGGCCTTCTGATAATTTGCAACCATTGGCCAGATTGTCTGTGATCTTAGTACTGTGCGAATATGGCATATCTGTGATTTATTTAGTAATAACTCCACCACAAATTACCTACCATATTTCGACATCTCCTGATAGAACAAGTCAAATCTGCTATTTATTGTTTTTATTGTGCACTTTTTTCAGGTTTTTCCGGGTTGAATGATGGAGGCTGCAGTTGAAATTACGAACAGCAGTTTTGAAAGCACTTTAAGTCCAAAATTAAGTGTCTGTTGGCAAAATATCTGGAGACTCATCCACAGGGAGAGATCCACCAAAGGGCTGTATTTTGCAGGGCAGCGATGTGGATGATACGTGTAGCAACATGCAGTATACAACATTTTTGACGACGTTATCAAGCTACACTCATTGGCGACTTTATCAGGTACACCTTGCTAGTACTGGATTGAGATCTGGTGACCATTTGTTTCAAGAAAACAGTCTGAGATGATTTGAGCTTTATGGCATGATGGTGTATTATCCTGCTGGAAGTAGCCATCAGAAGATGGTACACTGTGGTCATAAAGGGATGGCCATGGTCAGCAACAATACTGAGGTAGGCTGTGGCATTGCTGAATTGGTAATAAGGGGCCCAAAGAGGGCCAAGAAAATATCCCCCACACCATTACACCACCAGCCTGAACCGTTGATAGAAGGCAGGATGGATCCGTGCTTTGATGTTGTTGACACCAAATTCTGACCAATGTGCCTGCAGAAATCAAGACTCATCAGACCAGGCTACATTTTTGCATTCTTCTATTGTCCAATTTGGGTGAGTTTGTGTGAATTATAGCCTCAGTTTCCTGTTCTTAGCTGACAGGATTGGCACCCGGTGTGATCTTCTGCTTCTGTAGCCTATCTGCCTAAAGGTTTGACGTGTTGTGCACACTTCAAGAATCAAGAATCAGTTTATTTATATAGCGCCAATTTACAACAGGTGTCGTCTCAAAGCACTTCACAGAAAATCAATTAAAATCAAAGATAAATCATAACAAATCAATTTGAAATTTTTTTCAATCTAAGGAACCCCAGCAGATTGCATCGAGTCATTGACTTGCAGCATTCACTCCTCTGGCATCAGCAGACCAAAACACAAGGCTTGTGTTGTCGTTCACTTTACAGCAATCCCTCATACTGAGCATGCATGTAGCAACAGTGGAGCGGAAAAACTCCCCTTTAACAGGAAGAAACCTCCAGCAGAACAAGGCTCAGTACAAGCAGCCATCTGCCATGACCGACTGGAGGTTTGAAAAGATAGAAAACTAAATTACAAGCACAAGTGCAAGATGGCGCTGGTGAGGTCGGTTGCCGTCATGACTGCTCCGACAACTTTTACCTTATTTTTGCAAATTTTTATTTATTTTAGCCCCTCTTTCTTTCACCATGGGTTGTATAAGGTACGACAGAATTACTCTTATCTCTATCAACATACAATCCACTCACCGTTTGCCGCTTTCACCAAATTTGTCGTGGCCGAGGGAGATCCTGAGGGGCATCAATGGACGGCACAAGAAAAGACCCCGAGGAAAACGAGCAGGCGTCAGGGTGTTTACGGAAGCGGTTGTGGGATTTGTTGGGAAACTGGTGGACGATACGGTGAAAAAATCTGTTGTGAAAACTTTTCCCAAGCAGAAACCGTGGGTGGATAAAACCGTCCGCGGCGCTCTGAACTCTCGCACCGCCACCTACAATGCGGGGCTCGTCAGCGGTAACATGGAGGATAATAAAGCTGCGTCTTACGGAGTACGCCGTGCGGTAAAAGAAGCGAAGCGACGCTACGGGGAGAAAATAGATACACAGTTCCAGCAGAGTGACTCTAGAACCCTGTGGCAGGGACTAAGGACCATCACTGACTACAGAAGCCCACCCTCGAGACTAGTGACAGCGGACGTTTTTCTGGCAACCGAGCTAAACACCTTCTACGCTCGCTTCGAGGCTGCAACCGGCAGCCCTGACAGCGCTAGCGCAAGCGATGCTGTCAGCGCTACCGGTGTATCTAGCATACAGACGGAGCTCGTCGGAACGCAGGGACCCCTCATCATCAGGGAGAGTGTTGTACGTAGAGCCTTCAGGAGAGTGAACACCAGGAAAGCAGCAGGATCCCGGACGGGATTGCCGGGCGAGTCATCAAAGCCTGCGCAGAACAACTAGCACCGGTGTTCACAGACATTCTAAACCTATCCCTGACCAAGAGCATCATACCAGCGTGCTTCAAACAGTCCATCATCGTTCCAGTCCCCAAGAAGAACCAGCCAGCCTGCCTAAATGACTTTCGCCACGTCGCCTTGACATCAGTCGTGATGAAGTGTTTCGGGAGGATCATCAGAGACTTCATCACCTCATCACTTCCGGACTCTATGGACCCTTTACAGTTTGCATACCGCCACAACCATTCTACAGATGATGCCATCGCCTACCTCCTTCACACCACATTAACACACCTGGACGCCGGGCGCGGTAATTATGTTAAAATGCTGTTTGTTGACTACAGCTCAGCATTTAACACGATTATCCCCTCTAAACTAACCATCTAGCTGGAGAACCTGGGACTTCACCCATCCTTATGTCACTGGATCTCCAACTTCTTGACGGATAGATAACAAGCTGTGCATGTAGAAAAGTACATCTCACCTGCACTCACTCTCAGCACTGGCGCCCCCCAGGTTTGTGTCCTGAGCCCCCTGCTGTACTCACTGTACACATATGACTGTGCGGCCACTTCCAGCTCCTCCAACATTGTCAAGTTTGCGGACGACACTGTCGTGGTGGGCCTGATCTCCAACAATGATGAAAGGGCCTACCTAGAGGAGATTAAACACCTGGAGGACTGGTGCCAGGACAACAATCTCCTCCTTAACATCAGCAAGAAAAAGGAGCTGATAGTGGACTGCAGCATAAAGCAGGTGAGGAACTATAACCCCGTTATGATCATAGCACCGCAGTGGAAAGAGTAGACAATTGTAATGGTCTTATCACACCACTGCACTGGAAAAGAAGGCCCGTCATCGTTAGACGCTTAATGGACTTCAAACTACCATCCAAGGTGCTTCATAGCTTTTACACCTGCACCATTGAATCGATCATAACGGGGATCATCACAACCTGGTTCGGAAACAGCACCAAGTAGGATAGGCAAGCTCTACAAAGGGTGGTGCGTTCAGCTGAGCGATTAATCCGGACTGAACTTCATGACCTTCAGTCCATATACAGGAACGGGGTATATACTGTTCTCCTTGTTACCATCTGGGAAGCGGTTTCGTACTATCAAAACCAAAACGGAGAGGGTGAGAAAAAGCTTTTTCCCACAAGCTATTCGAGCCCTCACCGGAAATAGCATTTTGACCTGATCTACAGCAACGTCCAATTTATATGTATATGTATTTGTATATATGTGGACATTGGTATGTATATGTAATTATATGCGTGCATGTATATGTATGGATGGGGTCTACATTATGACATCTACCGCCTATGTAGAAATCATGTTGCTCTATTTTGTCACTTCACACACTGGTTCACTTTATATGCCATTTTAAATTATAATGCCATTTTAAATTATGATGGTAATTGTACAATGTTTACTTCACTTTAACTAGTTATTTTAGATACATTGTTAATTTTTCTTATATTTCTTATATCTCTATTTTCTATTGTAAATACATTCTTTTGCTTTTACAAATTTTTACCTATTTTTTAATTAGTTAATTAGTGTGACGGAGCAGTCACAACAAAACATTTCTCTGCAAGTTGTACTGTGTATGACCATGTATGTGACAAATAAACCTTAACTTGAACTTGAACTCAACTTGAGAAGGGACAATGTTTGTTATAACATCATAAACACATTTATCAGCATAAGGAGAGAGGGTCCAATGACTGAAATCAAATTCACAGGTCAATGTTTGCTAATTGTTCGGTCAAAAACAGAAAGTGCATCCATATAAATGGTTTAGATTTGCTCTAAAAAAAAATCTACAAACGAAAATGCAGTTTGGGAGGCTGAAATATCAAGCGCCATTTATTTCTTTTGGAAAATTAACTTGGTTCTGATTGGCAGATTGGAAAAGCATGGATGTTATCTGTTGAAATAGCACTGAGAAGGTTTACATTGTGTGTAATAATGCATGTTATAGTATATTTAGTTTTTGAACTAATAAAAAAGGCAGTTGTATTGGAGATAATGGATCAGGAACACCTGCGACAGTCTTATCCTTAAAACTGGTTCGTGGCCAGTTCGAACAACCACTTTGTCTCAGTTGTTGTGTTCTTGGATAAGAAAGTTCACCCAGCTTGCTTACTGGGGGTGTTCAGAGGGCCCAATGGCTCCAGTGTTGGTTCTGTCTCAATGGTAATGAGTAGTGGTGCAGCCGATGTGTGCTGGGCCCATAACCCAGAGGCTGATGGATCAAAACCATCCTCTGCTATTAGTGTTTTCTTAAATTTCCCTCTGGAAAGTATCTATTTGTCACTCTACATGCTCCACTGATTACTAGATCCGCTTTATGGGCTATACAAATATTTTTGCCATTAATTTAGGACTGTTGATGTTTTTTAAAGGAAAATTTATATAAACCCGTTTTTTTTTTATCTGCCTGTGATAAATCTGTCAGCATGATTCATATGTTTCATATGTTATCACATTTAAATAAACTAAATAAATGAAACAATCTGTCTTTTAGTTCTTGATTTATGGTTTTGAACCTTTGTACATTATTTACGTATTTTTCTGTGAGCTTTATAAAATTTTAACACCAACTCTGATCATTTTTTAGACCAGAAAGTCGGTCTTCAATCTAAATTAGACAACGTGTCAAAACAGGATGAGTGACCTGAAGCTCAATGTATTCAGTCCACAAACATTAACTCTCTACCTTGGCTGTGTTTCTGTCTATGCTGCAGATGCGTGCGTGTGTGAATCAGAGCTGGGATCACCCGGCTGGAGAGAACCGCTGGACTGCGTCCGAGCTTCGGAGCTGTGCAACCAGAACAGTCAGTGCAGCTCACGATACCGGATCATGCGCCAGTGTCTGTCCGGCGGGGACAAGGAGCGCAGCACAATGCTGGCCTCCAAGGAGTGCCAGGGGGCACTGGAGGTGTTGCAGGACTCTCCACTGTACGACTGTCGCTGCAAAAGGGGCATGAAGAAAGAACTCCAGTGTCTGCAGAACTACTGGAGCATTCACATGGGCCTGACTGAGGGTAAGCATCCATCACGCTGACGCCTGTGTTGAGCTAATTTGACTTGCTGCTACCAAGTGATTATTGTTTTCAGTTTTAAGCCGCTGGTTGTTCCATCTTCTCTGTGAAAGATTCTCGTGAACTGAGGGCAAACAAGCTCTGTATCGATTGCTGTGTGGGAGCTTTGCTGCTTGTGCCTCAAGAAAAAAAACAAGGAATAAGATATTCTTACTCTTTGCTTTATGTTGAACTGCGTGGATTTTCTGTGTCAGGACAAGTTTGAAACACAGTGGAGAACTACAATCATGGAAAGTCTTCTATAAAGGCAGTTTAGATTTACAAGGAACATAGGAACCCTATAAGACCCTGAAGAAGGTCTAAGCTGCAGTAGCACTGCAGTGCCGAATCAGCTGTGTTGAACATCGTCATCACTGCAGCTTTTTTAGTCACCTTGCTTGTTCCTATGGCTGGTCCATGTCCCTCTGCTGGTCCTGCACTCTGCAGCACCACCCACACTAACACAGACACAAACACAAACATATGTATGGCCTGTCGGCTGGCCTAGTTTGGGTCCCAGCAGTGGAAGAGCTCATTAAGAGTCTCTCTCTTTGTTCCCTGTTCCACTGAGGATGCCTCTGTACTGCCAACAGTCCTCACACGTGCAAACACACCCAGGCTGGGAGAGGCACACACAACCCACTCAACTTACATATGAGAATACTCATGCTGAGACTTAGAAGTCTGACACTGCTTTAGTGACCCAGAGTTTCTTTCTGTGTTAATATAGTGATGCGTTGAGGTGTCTGTGGCGTATGTGTGAACTTTGAGGGCTGGGGTTGGTAATAAGTGGAGGGTGCTCTACAATCTATATGAGTCAGACAGAAAATACAACTTGGTGTCAGTCCAATGGCAGCTGGGGTACCATGGAGAGCTTTATTGGGTCAGCACACTCTGACCCACATCTGGACAGGAGGAATGCTGTTTTATTTCTGTGTTGTTTGTATTTCTGTTGGAAATGTTATTCCTCCCTAAACGCTGCTGTTGCTGGTGTCTTGTGGACGGTTGAACAAATTGTTTAATTTCCAATACTTCTTGTTTCTCCACTTTTTAATCATCCAGCCCAGTTCATGACACCAAAACAGACCCAATACTCACTCGTGCTATTCAACCCACAAATGTTTGTATTGATACTGTGTCGATAGTATGTCACTAAATACTTACACCTGCTGGACATTAAAAATCCCTACAGGCAACGTTGATAGACTGATTTGATGAACCAGTAACCAGTAACCAATAACATCTAAGTCATTGAATGTTATTGTATATTATATATTGTATTATTTCATATCTTATGTTAAATTGAAAATATTTTATATTCTTTGATAGTCAATAAATAATGTGAAAATGAACCATAAAGTGAAAATTTAAGTGAATGTGTTTGAAATGAGGATGCTTGTGGTCTGAGGTTTTTCTTTACAAATTTTTATTAAAAAAATAGGTTTTTCCAACGTTTTCAAATTTAGTCTGTTACGCTTTTTCGACTAAACGTCAATTTCAGCTGAATTTTGATTCAGATAGATCAAGTAGAAACTGAAAAGAACCGGATGAAAGAATGAAATGAAAACAATTTCCTTATTTTCCGATGTAAGATAAAAATGGTCCCACACTGCGGAAAACTTTCGTTTGCCTTGAGGCTGCTTCATAGATGACGCTGTACTGAAAAAGATCAAGAATTATTTTTGGCAAATGCATCCAGTTGACAGATTCGCTTCCTTATAAACAGAGTTTGGCGCCTCAGTGTTATTTCAAAACAGGTGCTGTATCGGTCACGTGACTTTCTGAAATCAACAGGCGCACCAACACTGGTTTTGGTCTGTGGGCTTGATACATGCAGTGTTGCCAGACCCATAACTAACGTTAGCTAATCAGTGATGAAGAAAGGTCAAGTAGGCTTAGCAATGAACCAGTAATGGGTGGACATGTGTTTCAATAGGCATTCTATTTTATGCTTACTTTTAAAGCTGCTTTAATGTGCACTGATTTTACACAAGAACGTTTTTTTTATTATTATATTTTATTTCTTATTATATAAAACAAACTATTTAAAAACAATCTATACCAGGAGACAATCTGAGAATTATAACACAAGGTGTTATATTTATTTAAAAATATAACACCTTCAGGTGTCACATTTAATCTTCAAGTGCTTTTAAAACAGGTAATAAAAAGCTGGTTAACTACTGAAAGTGGTAGCAATAACTGTTCCCAGTCTTTTGTAAGAGTATTTCAAGTATGTTTTGACGCTCAGCTAAGTTTTAGGGATCTTCATTTAGGTTTAGATATTGTCATTTGTTTGTAAATGTATTGTAACGCCATTAGTCTTCAGAGAATGTCATTGGTACAAATACTGCAGTTTAATTCACTTACTCGAAAAGTTTTGTTTGGCACATTTTACGAGCTATTCAGCAAGAAAATGACTGACAAACCAGGTCACAGCAAGTTAGGTTTGATTGAGGAGGCGGAGATTATGATAATTATCTCTTCAACCTTAGCTATTTGCTTTTCTTCTTCATTATTTTGATATAACAATAATTTATATCCCGAGATGAAGGGAAGGAATCCTAGCCGAGGGATTTGCATGATTTATTTCTATGTTTAGATAAAGAATATGGATGATGTTATCTTATGGAGATTAGGGGAAGAATCTGTATACGAGAATCAAGTGTGTTAAAAATGCTGCTACTGACCAATAAACCACTGACTGCTCTTTAAGATCTTGCGCTGATCCTGGAGCTGTATTGTGTTTAACTGTAGAATGGTCTGCTCTGGTGTGATATTTGCAAAACAAATTCATAATTTAAGTATAAAAGCTTATTACACCAAAAAAATAAAGCAATAATAAAAACATTAAGGGTTTCAAACTGGTAACATAATTGATTGATTCATGTGGCCTATCAATAGTGCAGTCACAAACACAGCTTTTTAAATTGTACATAATTGTAAAAAGAAAAAAAGGCTTTCATGGTTATTATTAGAGGTTATGAGAGCTAAAGCTTCTATATGCTAAAAATCAAATACTTTTCATTAGGTGATCATCAGCAACTTTGAACGCCTGTATAATGCAGGTTATTTAGTAACTAGGAAAGGATAAGCATGCAGGTGTGTGCTAACATACTTTCATGGTGGAGAAATAAAAGAAAGAAATGTAAAATTCCTCAATACTTTAAAACTGCGTATTTTAATTTGCAATAATTTGCAGAGTAGGAACTATTGTAGTTCCGGAAGTTGACTTTAAAGAAAACCAATGGATCTCCATGGTTGCTTTGCTAAAGCCAGTTAACCATGTGTCCAATAGCTATGTGCCTTGGTGTTGTCAAGCTGTATTTTCTTTTAAATACTTTAGGTAGCTGTATGAGAAGATCCACAAATACCATAATGTAAATATACTGAACCTTACGTAACCAGGGCTTTAGAGGAGTTAGCATTACTGAATCAGTAGAAACACAATGGGTTCCCTAAAGAGAGAATTTTATGGAGCATCAATACAATGAACCCTCTATTATTACATCATTATTTGCCTAAAACAAGACTCTACATTACAGGAACACAAACAAACCAGAAATGCATCATATAGAGACCACCTAGCAGGGGAAACCAATATTCTGGGCAACCTGTTGTTGAAAGTTATTTCAAGTTTCAGAAGACCAGTAGCAAATATAGATAGATGAGATTTGTCTAGCAGCTCACAGGAAAGAGAACAGTGCAAGCTTCTGAAAGAATGTATTCACACGTTTAACCAAACGCCCAGAGGAAGAAACCTCCAGGGTGGCAGCAAACAGAAAGAAAACCAGGAGACAAAAATCAAGAAACACCTTTACAGTAACACTTATTTTACACAAATATCCAATTCTGGTATATGCCAATATAAGAAAGGGACATGTATTTGGAGCACTGTCTCTTCCGCTCCGTGGGATTCGAAGTGCTGACAGCAAACCCAAAGATGCAAATAGAAGTAACAGTAGTTTCTAGGTCAGCTGTGATTTAGTAATCTTCTCACTTGTCATTTGTTTCAAGTCTTATTTAACCTAATGGCTGCCTGTGGGTTTAGTATGAAAGAGGTCTAAACTATGTTTCAAATTAATTGCACTACGAAATCACTTACTGGAAATCTGGTGGGTACTATTAATGAAATGTATGGTCCAATAAAACTCATGTTACAGTATAACTTTCATGCCTGATCCCATTCACAATTCATGAACTTCCAAGTTATCAGTCACAAAGCATGAAGGTTTGCATTATTTCTTGCAACTGTTTTGTAAATTGGAACAATTGTATTTCTCTGTAATATCAGACACACAGGAGTATAAATCAGCTTTGACCACAGGAAGCCACGAATATCTGATAGTTTTGTCTGACATGACCAGAGATCTCTTTGAAAAAGGATTTTAATTGCCTATTTAAATAGTTCAAACACTAAATTTACAATAATATACCCAGCGGAAACCGTCTTAATAGTAATTCAAATTTAGTGTACAGGTTTAAGGAAAGACATTCATTTGGAATAAAGCTGTAACATAACAAAATAGTGTAAAGCTGAGGTGTTGTAAATACTTTTTAGATGCATTGTCTAAAAGAGGCACATCTTTCACAACCCATAACAATAAAATCTATTATTACTGTTAAATAATAAGTATAACAAACAAATCTGTTCGATGCCTTACAACAAAAAGAGAAAAAAACAACTACAAAAATAAAACATTTCACACAAAGCAATTGATTCGATGTTAAAGAAACAAGAACCCACCTGTCACTCAAAGCCTGAACTCTAGAGAGTTTGACAGAAATGTGAACACAGCTGAAGACAGACGAAGGAGCAATTTTAGTATGTGGACTGGAGGAAATGAAAATCGAACAAGAGAGATAAGAAGGATCAGATGTGGGGAAATGGCATCAGGAACTCACATTGATTCCTATTCTTTAAGATACAGAGAACAGTGTCTGATGGAGAGTTTATGTGAACCACCTCCTGTGTTTGTTCCCCTAGTGAAAGTTTGAGCTCCGTCTAGAAAAATTGGCTGAAGTCAGTTTTTAATCCATTTGGTTGTAAGAAGAATAACACACAATAAATCTTTTTAACTTTGGTGTGATGCTAAAAGCTATTAGGGTGATATATGGTGATCTGGCGCTGGATTGTTCCACACAGATCCATCCTTTTTTTCACGAAAGTGTGTTTTTTATCTGCAATGTTTATTCGTTCCTTGATTAAACCGATTTAAGATTGACTGCCCTTAGTTTGGTGTTTTTCTGTGTCCTTCAGCTCAACAGAGTGTGCAGGAAGGCAATTTATATAAATAAACACTATATATATATATATATATATATATATATATATATATATATATATATATATATATATATATATATATATATATATATATATATAT
>JAVLVB010000615.1:239247-256140 GCA_032876305.1 Orestias chungarensis | reverse complement strand
ACCACACGTTGATGCTGGAGCACAAGACGCTCTCCACCACACATCTGTAGAAGGAAGTGAGAACTGAGCTCCCAAGTCCAGCTCTTCTCAACCTCCTGAGGAAGTAGAGCCACTGGTGCGCCTTCCTGACGAGAATGGAAGTGTTGTTGCTCCAGGTGAGGTTGTCGCTCAGGTGTACACCCAAGTACCTGTAGCTGTTGACCACTTCCACCGCAGATCCTCCCATGTGCAGGGGGAGGTGGGCATGCTTGCCCCTTCTGAAGTCCACAATCATCTCCTTGGTCTTCTTTACATTAATGCAGAGGTTGTTATCTCTGCACCAACCATCCAGGTGATCCACCTCCTGCCTGTAGCTGGACTCATCACGGTTTGTGATGCATCCAACCACTGCTGTCGTCCGCAAACTTCACAATATGACAGCCTGGATGGTGGGCGAGCAGTCATACGTGAGCAGTGTGAACAGAATAAATACTTGGGTGACTGTTCCTTAGTCTGACTCTTTGCTAGTAATAAACTTAGGCAGAAATACTTGACTATTGTAGTAAATATTTAAATAATGCTATATGTAAATCATTCATTTTTTTACAAGTCTATTCAAATTATTCACAAGTACCACATAGAAAACTGTTTCAGAATATTGTGATTTTATTTTTTATGTATTCTCGAGCCCAAGGTGCACAATGATTGGTCAAAGAAAGAAGTTGGAAACGTGTCTGAAACCTTTCAATCACAAGTCAACCACTCTACCCAATAAGGAACAGTCACCCAAGTATTTATTCTGCCTTTTTCTTCTCTGTAAAGGAATATTGGACTTGTGACAGGCTGCAGCATTCATTGTGCCCGTCTCTTTACTGAATTGACATTTTGAGCAGCATATCTGGAAGCCCCTATGTTAAAAGATGTAGACAGGGACCAAAATCAATAACTGTCTTCAAACATAAAGCTTTTAAACATATAAGCCTAGTTAAAGTATTATCTGTATAAAGGCTTTTATTTAACAAAATCTGTAAAATGAACTGTAGCTGAGTATTGAGTGAATTGTTTCAGAAAGTAACACTTGCAGAAACAAATGAATTACATATTTTCAGTCTTGAAAAGGCAGAAGTTGTAATAGAATTTACAACTTTATATTCACAGTTTTTTCCGACTTTACGCTTTAATTTTAAATCTTCAAACTTCAATTTGAAATAGGGACTATGGACACATCTGTTGCTCCTGTGATAGATGGAACATTGTAGGTGGTACCATGTCTCTCTGAAATCTGTTACAGTTTTGAATCAGACAGACTTCTGTGTTTGTTTGAAGATGGAGATTAAAATGCAGTCAGATTAATACATTGTGCGCGTTATAAATTGATTACACAGAATCACAGTGCTGAATAAAACATCCAATTTTAAATTATCATGTGGGATTAAAGGATGTAGATTTTACAAAATTTCATTACAAGAAAACGTTGAGGCACAATAATACTTAACTCCTTGCTCAAATCTGCCTACAGCAACGAGTTGGATTCTGAATTAAATGTCAACCTGTATTCAAGTAAACTGAAACTTCAAAACTGAGTGCTGCATATATATATATCTGGGATTCATGTCTGTAGTGATATTTCTAAGAAGGGATATTATAGAATATTCTTGGAAGAAGGTGTAACAAAGACTGCCAATCTGGGTTTAATCTGATTGTAATCTGAATAATTTTGTATTGACATGATAGGATCAGGCATATAAGGTGTTTGTGGCAGTAGTGGCCTTTATTTACAAGCAAATGGACAGAGCAGGGCAGAGAAAAGTGGATGACATGAAACAAATTGTTCAAGGACATCAAACTAAGAACAACTATTTTCAGGGATGTATGTAGCTTCTGTATATTGTATACATGCTCTTCAATCGAGTCATGTGGCACCCCATAACAGGGTTAACTTCTTATTTTTTTTTGCAACGCTTCAATCTTCAATGACAGATGAGCAGGGGTTTGGAATGACATTTTGGAAAAATCATCTTTATGTCGTAATTCCTTCTGTACACTTTAAAAAACCTGCATACTAACTTGATTTAATGGAAAGTAACTGTGTTTTTTTCCTGATGGTGAAAGTACATTTTGGATTTAGAACCATAACCATGTTTCTGTTTAGAAAAAATATGTTTGGTTATCAATAAATTGTATATTGTAGAGAGAAATTTTGGGTTTTTAAGGTCTTTGTTGGTGAGAAAATGATGTAAATAATCAAAAGGCAAATTTCTTTAAATAATTGGCATTGGGTCCAACATTTAAGTTGAAGGTTAAATGTTAAATCAGGAAGCTCAACTGAATCGTAACAGTCCAAAAGACAGGTCAGGTTCCTGGGTTACATTCTATGATTGTAATATTCTGGCAGCTAGGTTGGTTTGTTTACATTTATGTCTGCATCCAGCCTGCTCCAACCATGCCAACTCATCATGACTCACAACCAAGCCTGTTTCCCCAGTCTAGTCGTCAGATAATCAAAAGCCTTGCGTGGGTAAATTTCCAGCGTTACCTCATTGCCTGACTGCCTGATCTTGACCTTGTTTCTGCCTGATGGTTTCCTTGTCTCTGCCTCGCCCCTGTTGGACAACTCTCTGCTTTCTGCGTTCTGGACTAGCGCCTCGTTTTTGTCCTCGGACCACGGTCTTCTGCCTCACGTTCTGGATCACCTGCCTGAATCTGTCTCTATGACTTTGACCCTGTTTCTGGAAATTGAATACCGAGCCCCGCTGATTACCAAGTAAGCCACGTCCCGAGTGCGCACTGCTCACATTCAGCTTTTCCGCTCTCAAAGTGAGTAGATCTGCCAGTAACGTCATCGCTAAGTCCTGCTCTTATCTGAGTTCAGCGTAAGTGCCAAACATCAGTTTCCTATGACTCCTGTGGATTCTGCCTGGAGCATTACAATGCTGAAAATTAATTAGTCAAGTTTGGTAGGATGATAATACTCTCTTGACATGAATCATGCATATTTGTATTACTATTGTCGTGTAAAATGTTAAAAAGGGTTTAATTAAGAAATATTACTCAACTATACAAGTTGTCAAATAGCTGTATAGTGGTACAGTATGAATGCTGAAACAGACTTGTGTTGTGTGCTTGTGTTGGAGTGCTAACACTTGAGATTTTAGATATTGGCTGATATAATCTCTATATTAGTGTTTTTGCTCATATCAGACAAATACCCAATGTTGATATCGGAACGGGACATCGTACTCCTCCAGTATCTTCTCTTCACATTTCTTAAAGTGTGCATTCAGGTATGCAGCAAAGAGGGTTACAGTTTCCAATGAGAAAACTATGCAATAAAAAATGTGACTTTTTAATACTGTAAGAATTTTGTTGTTTCTAAATGTTTTTTTTTTTTTTTCTGTTATCTTGGGGAAATTAAAAATGTAACAGACAGAACAGCGTTTCCATAAAACACTGTTTACACTCAATGCCATTAGTA
This sequence comes from Orestias chungarensis, assembly GCA_032876305.1. Lineage (NCBI taxonomy): Eukaryota > Metazoa > Chordata > Actinopteri > Cyprinodontiformes > Cyprinodontidae > Orestias > Orestias chungarensis. Next base: position 252,686 of record JAVLVB010000615.1, on the reverse strand, counting down.
AAAAGCCACAAAAAAACTAGGACCAAATCTCCCCAGTGCCTTACTGAGTTATTTAAAGATTCTGAAGTGTGTGTTCTAAGCTTTCTAATGATGTGAAACACATAGAAATTAAGGGAACAATGAAGTAAGTATGGCTATTTAAATGTTGGCACACTGCAAAAAGGTTAAGAGACAAAAAAAACCTCACATATTTACAAGAATTCTTCCAAAACCAGATCAGCAAGCAGAGGGTGTTATGCACGCTCTTTTTCTGCTGCTAAAGAATCCATCTACTCAGCTGTGAGCTGGAAAAAGTTTTATTTGCACAGTTGAACTCTCTTATCTTAAAAAAATGGGTTCCGCATTTTATATCCCTGACTTTTAAATTCTATAAAACAGCTAATCCTCTCCATTTGTTCTGCTTCTTATATCTAGTGCAGTTATCCCTAACTGCATGTCTTCGGTTTTTGCTAAATTTTTGTATGAAACCATTGAGCCTTTAAATGATTGTTTAGAGGCTTTCTAAATAACAGATTTTTAAGTTAAATTTACCTTAGAAACTTCGCAAAAAAACGGGAAGGATTCTCCCGGGATTTGTGAAATCATGAATCTTAGAACATGATTTCACAAATCCCAAACCAATCCTAAATAATCCGAAGTCAGCATTTAATAATCCTGTCTGTGTTTAACCACTATGTATGTATGAATATCTAAATAAACCTTTGTTCTTGAAAACATTTATAATGCATGTTTCGTGATTTTAAAACTAGATGAAACAATCATTTTTACAAACTTGAATTCAAGAAACACAATCTGGTATTAACAGGTGATATTCAATATTAGACTCTTTTGTATAAAAACAACATCTTATTTCTGTCGCCTCGTGTTTTTCCAAGGAGTAAGCATATTTCACATACATGCGGTACGGATGCAATGCTGAATCCAGCTCAGAAAATAATATACCACACAAGTTGCTAGAAGTGTTTCCAACCAGACAAGCATACGGTGGCCCGGAAGTGTCATATTAAACAAAAGCCACAACACTACAAAATAAACCACAACACAAACGATTCAGTACAACAGAAGTTAGCCACAGTGATAGCCACGGCAAAAGTTCCAGCCAGGGAAGTGACGTCACAGGAAGTAGGTCTTTTACGAGATCTATTGCTACCTCGAACCATAGATATCCTTAATAAAGCTAGACGTCTCAGCCGCGCTGCCGACCAATGGATTCGAACGTCCGTACTGGCAGCCATCTTGCCACAATCAGCTCGCTCACTCATACAGTATACTGTAATACAGTACTGGATGTTTTTTTTTTAAAAGCCCAAACTTGCTCAATTTTCAACCGATTTTCGAACGGGTTGGTTTGTTATAAACATCGGAGGCGTAGTTACGACACTGCATAAGTATGAATAAATATAACTATAGAGCTTTCATATGAAAATAGCAAACACAAGGAATTATTGTTAAATCAAATGGACTACTAAAACTCAAGTGTTAAGAATGGCAAAATGACATGTATAATAAATATAATATGTACATAATATTATACATAATGTATAATGTACCCTATTATAATGCATATCACTTTTTCTAAATTTGAAGCACAATAATGGAAAATTAATACAAAGTGGAAGCAACAGGTGTGTTGTGAGGCAATAAAACACTGAACATCAATGGTAATGATTTTAATGATTTTAATGATTTCAATAATAATAAAGAAAATAACAACAGCAATATTGATACTGATTGATATTGACATTGATAACTGTTGATAAAATGTGGTACGATAAAACACTGGAGAACAATGGCAACATTTTATATGATTTCAGAGGTGGGACCAAGTCATTATTTTGGAAGTCTCAAGTAAGTCTCAAGTCTTTGCTCTCAAGTCCTGAGTCAAGTCCCAAGTCAAAACAAGCAAGTCCCGAGTCAAGTCCCAAGTCGTTCCCGCTAAGTCTCAAGTCAAGTCCAAAGTCCTAACGTTTGAGTTTCAAGTCCTTTCGAGTCCTTTCAACAACACATTATAGTTATACAGATCATTTTTGTTTTTAAGATCAATATTTATTTATCAAAACTTTTTGTAAGAGCTCCCTTCAAACAATAGGAAACAAAAAACAAATGCAAATGTAATCAATTACTTAACAGTGCTGACATCATATGTCTATTGCATTTTGTGTTACTATAACTGCTTCCACGTCAGTTTTTGTCCTGTCCGGGGAGGTACAAGAAATACATAAACTTAACAATGAACAGGGTTGTGCTTTTTTTGTCAGGCTCTAAGCTGTATTGCATTTGCATATTACATAGATAATAATATAATAGTTATATAAATATTAATATAATGATATTATTGAATATATTATTAATTAGACCAACATCAGAAGAAGCAACAATCTATGGTTCAATGTGTAATGGTTGTTGGTTTATTGTTATTAATTCCTGCTTCCTTTTGTCTCCCATGATGCTTAGCGGCATTAAGCTAACTTCTGTGACACCATGAGTGAGATAGAAGTTTGTTATATTTAATTTCCTCTTGCGGTTAAAAGCTGTTTTAGCATGTTGAATTTAATAAATCAACAATAATCATTGACCTAGGGCAAAATTAAAATATATCACTCAAGAGGCAAACTTACCGCGTCTGTAAAGTTTGCCGCGCAAGCGGCAAATAGAAGAGGGGGAACCCGTATCTAGTGGGGAAACGCAGATTGAAATAACGTCACATCGGAAATGAACTATGGCTACTAAAATTTTGCCTTTAGTCCAGGGCGGGGACAGCTGACTCCATGTCTGACAGTCTTCCTCGTTAACCCTGCAATTTTATTGATTGTCAGTTCAAAACCACGTGGATCTGATTGGATGTTGTGCTGCCGGTACATAGCAACCACAGATGAAAGAGAGAGCTTTCCGTGTCAATACTCTTTTTAAATCTAAGAGTTTTTGAGAAAAATAGGAAAGTCTTTTCGATTCAAAAGACTAAAGTCCAAGTAAAATCTCAAGTTACTGATGTTAAAGTCCACGCCGAGTTGCAAGTCTATTTATGTTTCTCAAGTCGATTCTAAAGTCCTTAAATTCATGACTCGAGTCTGACTCGAGTCCAAATCATACAGAGTCCACACCTCTGTATGATTTCAATAACAAAGAAAATAAGGGTAATAGTATCAACATCTATCTATCTATCTATCTATCTATCTATCTATCTATCTATCTATCTATCTATCGCAAGCTACAAGCTATTGCTACAACCAAGGAGAATCAAAACTTGGTTTATTTATATGCACCAATTTACAACAGATGTCGTCTCACGCCATCTTACATGAAAATTATTTAAAATCATAGATACATCATTACAAATCAGTTTGAAAAAGTTTGGAATCTAAGGAACCCCAGCAGATTGCATCAAGTCATTGACTTGCAGCATTCACTTCTCTGGAATCAGCAGACCGTAACAATTGCTTGTATTGTCATTGACTTTACAGCAATCCTTCATACTGAGCATGCATGTAGCAACAGTGAAGAGGAAAAACTCCCCTTTAACTGGAAGAAACCTCCAGGAGAACCAGGCTCAGTACAAGCAGCCGTGTGCCACAACCGACTGGAGGTTTGAAGTCAGAAAACAAAAGAGTGTATAGCAGCAGTTGTAGAGCGTCACTGGCAGCTTCTCAGCCCATGTTCTCCTCCAAGAATCTGTCTAAGCTAACAGAACGCCAGAACACTAGGAGAAAACAAATGTTAACCAGGGTGAAATAACGGTAACTAAAGCAGATTGGACAAAGTAAGAAAGTAGCAGAGAGAGAAGTGGTCAGATTGTCCTCCAGCAGTCTAAGCCTATAGCAGCATAACTATAGAAATAACTTAAATAACCCTGTAGAGAGAGACATGAAGAAGGTAGAGCAAAGGAGAACCATCTGTCTAGACTGAGTTCTTCCCCCAACCGGATTAGTCTGTCTTCTCTACCTCTTCCTAACTATAAACTTGATCAAAAAGGAAGGTTGTAAGCCTAGATTTGAAACTAGACAGGGTGTCTGCCTCATGAACTAAAGCTGAAAGCTGGTTCCACAGGAGAGGAGCCTGATAACTTAAAGATCTGCCTCCCACTCTGCTTTTTGAGATTCTAGGAACCACCAGTAAACCTGCAGTCTGAGAGCAAAGTGCTCTGTTAGGGACATAATGAGTAATCAGTTCTCTGATATATGATGGAGCTTGATTAGTGTTGGCTTTATATGTCAAAAGAAGAATTTTAAAATCTATTCTAAGTTTGACAGGGGGCCAATGAAGGGAAGCTAAAATAGGGGAGATATTATCCCTCTGATTACGTTTAGTCAGAACTCTTGCTGCAGTGTTTTGGACTCATGGGAGAATGAGTGAGTGTTTGACAGCGAGCAACACAGAGAGAGAGAGTGTATGTGTATGTGCTCAATTGAAAGAGTGAGTGAGAGAGTTGGGTAGCGAGCAAGAGGGCATGCAAAAGGCCCACCAGGGTCCTACCATTTGGCCAATGCTCTTGGAAATGGACAGTTTTATTTAGTTTCTCCCGCATGCTGTTAATCTGTAAGCTCATTGTTTTCATTCTCACGATACGGTGCAGCGTTAGGTTGAAAAACAAGGACACAACCAATGTCAGCCGTGTATGGTGGTGGCTGTCTATACCATATTGTGTTTCACCAATGTTTCCCGAACCCAAACACATCCTCTGTCCCGATCCTCTTCTTCACCATGTACAGAACCTCTATAACATTTTGATGGGCTGTGATCTCCTAAAACTTGCTGATGCCTGGCGAATGATCCACTCTGCTCTGATTAGCCTTAACGTTATCTTATCTTCTGATGAAATCACCAAACCTCCATTGTTTTTTACAGGCAGCAGGTGGTCGCTGTGGTCCTTGATGGCAGATGCAGCATCTGTCACCAGACCGGCCAGCAGACATCGCAGGACAGTCTAAGCCAGACTCTTTCAGTCATCCTTTACCTGCGATATAGACAAGAGCATTGTCGGCAAGACCATCAAAGCGGATGGGAATGTAGCTGTGGACATGTACAAGGGCAGTAATGGCAGCAAACAGTGGAGTTCTTCTTCTCCTGTTCCTTCTCTCTCTGGTTTTGGGAAACCTTAAAAATGTGTGAAAGGATTTAAAGCCCAGAAATGATAATTAAAACAGTAATGAAACATTTAATAAAAAGTAAATATTATATCAAACAAAACATCACTAAACCCTGACATTAAACTAAGTGCTCAAACAATATCTTACAGGTAAAAGGTGATCCCATGAGTTCTTGTTCTTAAGCAGCAGCGATTGCTGCATCCATATGCTGCACAAAAGTCTGCCATTTTGTCAACAAGGTCCTGTAAAAATCATAATGCAACATTTAACAAAGCAATCCCATTAGAAATCATTGCAATTTAAGTTAGATAATATGCAGTTATACTGAACAGAATAAGCGATCATGCCTCTCCGACTGATGTGAAGTTGCTGGTTAAACTCCCAGCACCGCCGCTGCCCACCGCTCCTTCTGGGAATGGGTCAAACATGGAGGAAAAATTTTGCATCCATCCGGATGTGATATTCAGTGGGAGTTTAACCTTTAAAACTGGGTCTCATTCACAGTTTAAATCTGGTTTACACCTCCCGATTAGGCAAGTATAAATAAAAAAAGAAAAGTGATGGACTGAAGCTCTGCCTGTGAGGTCTGTCTGGGCATATTTCCCTGAACTAATAGTAACTTGTTCAGCAATGAGAAATTGCAACTATGGTTTTAGGAAACGCTCCCCAGCCAAACATCAATAAGATTACAATCTAGGCAAAAGATAAGTTTGTCCCAAATCGCTGTTGTTTCAGCAAAACCCAGCTGGTCTCAGCATTGAAGAGTTGCCAATGTAACTTAGGCTAGCTTGCCTAGCACGATTGTGTTTTATAAAACTGCACTTCAAACAGATTCAGCCATCCACAATTATAACCACGTTAATAACGTTTGAAAGAAACCAAACTGTGTGTAAATCTGGGACGTTTTCTGCGAGATCTGAGTTTTTAAGTTTTTTCTGATCACTCACGTCCAATTATGTTCAACACATCTGTTCCAGACTGCCTGAATGCGGTAAGATGGCCGACGGTGAGGACGTTGGAGTCTGCGCTGTGAGACATCTAGCCTTTATTATAGATATCTATGCCTCGAACGTTCAATAACTCTCACTTCAAAGCAGTTAACAACCTCTACAACTGCAGGCACTAAAACTAATAAACATCTTTAAAATATCGGCTATACACTTACCTTCTGAGTTTTTTCTTCTTCTTCTTCTTTATCTTCTTCTTAATACATTTTATTGGGGGTTGGCAAGCTACTTATGGTGTGCATTACCGCCACCTACTTGAATTGAGTGTGGGTCAAAATGCTTATGCTTTCTATCCTGTATGAATCTTGTATAACTATATACTTATATTATATCCTCATATCTCTTGTTTCCTGCTCCTTCACTGTACCCTCATAGATAAATGAATAAATAATCTGAGTTTTTTCCCCTCCCGGTGTCTTTGAAAAGGATAGCAAAAGACTTACTTCCTGTGACGTCGCTTCCGTGGCTGCAACTTTCGCCGTGGCTACAGCTGTGGCTAACTTCCGTTGTACCGAATTATTTTGCTGTGTAGTTTATTTTGTAGTGTTGTGGCTTTTGATTTAAGGCGCCGTGACTTTTATTTTGTAGTGTTTTTTTTTTTACCTTGTTTTGTAGCGCTGTGGATTTTGTTTACTGTGACACTTCCGGGCCATTGTAAGAGCAACTCCACTTGTTAACTCCCTCAACATAACCGGTCAACACCAGAACTGGTCAAATCAAGTTCGAGTGACCACTGCCTTTCCAACTTGAAAACAATAATACAGCAGCATAACTAATCTGTAGGCACATATTGTTTCATAACTGCTGTGACTTGTTTCACCAGACAAAGTTATGGACTCATTTTGACTGACAAACTTTATTTTGATTAGAAATGAAGTGTTTACCAGATCTTTTGCAAAAATAACGTATCACAGCTCTTCTACTTACCTGCGATACTTCAGTGTTTAGTTTATTCAACTGAATTGACATTGCAAACTTTGGTAAACATTATAAGAAAGAACAAAACAATTTGTACTAAATATTAAAGGTTTTTAAATGGAGTTTGGTGTTTAAATTAGTACCTAACAGGGTAAAGCAGGAGCAAAAACCAATGAGAAAAGAGTTTTATGTAATATTTATGAATAAATATATATGGGAATTATATGGGGGTTTTGAGCCTTTTCATGACAATTTATCTCATAAATTACCACAGTGAAAATAGATATCTCAGCATGGTTTAACTGTAATGGTTGGTGGAAGCAATGATATGGGGAATGAACTGGTGAATGGATGAGTTAATCTTGAGCCAATTAATTCTGATTAGTTTATATCGATAGTGCCAATTTACAGACGCTTGAGCCGCTCTGCCGACACGGTAAGTTTGCCCCTCGAGTGATGTATTTTAATTTTGCCCTAGGTCAATGATTATTGTTTATTAATTAAATTCAACATGCTAAAACAGCTTTTAACCGCAAGAGGCAGTTAAATATAACAATAGTGCCAAAATGACGTCTCAAAGCATTGTTACAAGTCACTAATGCAAATACTTTGGGTTTATGAGGAAATACAGAGGACATCCACACAAAAAAAGAACTGAACCTGTAGTACTGTCTATGTTAGAAAACAAAAGCATGTAGTTTTTGGCAGGAGTATCTTGGCTGATGCTTCTCTCCAGTAAGATGTCATGGCCAAACAGAACGCTAGACCAGGTTTAGTAAAACAAAAAGAGTCGGGAAAAGTGGTTAGTTTGTCCTTCAGGGACTTAAGCCTATAGCAGCTAACAATAACCCAAATCCTTAAAGTGAGGCCTGAGGTAGGTAGTCTTTCCAGGATGAATTCAGCCTGTCAGAGCAAAACATGAAAATTCTTTGATAAGATCAAAAAGTTCTCCACAGAAGTAAAAACGTACGAGAAGACCTATTTGAAGAAATTACAATTATCCATTAGAATACTATGAAGCCAAGAAATAAAAGTGCCTAAGTATAATATGAAGCCAAGCCTGCCTTTTTTTCATATAAACAGAAAAATGACAGAAAAGAAAGCTGAAAAATTGATGCAATTATTAAAGCAGGCACATATTCAGTGTCACATCGACTGTTGAGAAAGGTATGTGCAGACTGAAGTCGCATCAGTCAACCTTCAGATTAGAAAAAGGATTCTTCAATAAAGAATAATATTCCTAATTACTTTACAAGCAGCATTTGATAAAAGTCGAGTTTGGACAGCTGGAATGTGTTCAGCAAACTTTGAAACTATGAAATAGGATGATTTAAAAAGCTTGGGGTGAAGCTGCTGACAGGGTTGGGCAACTGGTGGTTTTTGACCTTACGACCAGGCTTTATGGACGTAATCACTCAGACTCGATTGGTAAATGTTTCAGCGAGTAGACCAGCCCACTTAATATTGACTGCAGCTGATATATATGCCTGCTAATGTGTAGGTATTTAAGTATTCTGTCCAATAACTGGCCCTGTGCAGCACCTAATCACACAAGTGCTTAGAGTTCAGTCTGTTAAATTACACATTTAACTCTGACATTGGTATTTAGCATGCAGTCAACTAAATGGCTGATTTAGCAGTCTGACTAATGACTGATGTGTTTAGCATGCGGGCTAATGAGCGAGCCGGAGGCTGATTAGTATTGCTCCACAGAGAGCACCAGTGTTCTGTTTACTCATCTCATTCTCAGCTGCCTGACAGATGCACACACAGAAACAGTTATCAGGAGTTTGGTGAGTGGGAGTTGTTTTTTTTTTTTTATACGTGTAAGTGTAGTTATATGAATGTTTGTTGAGGACAGCAGGGGTAAAATAAGACATTGTGCTGTTGTGGTTCATTAATTTTTATTAGATTCGTCCTATGTGAATGCTGGAACCAAACTCATTGGAAATGACTTACTCCGTTTAGTAAAGGCAGCTCGGTGTTGGGCTCTTAAAAGGAGATGCAATGACAACTGCAAGGTTGTTAAAGTAGTTTAAGATAAATTGAAAAAGGTGTTTTTTTATCTATGGATGTTTATCTTCAAGTTGGAATTTGAGTAACAGAAGGGGTCTATATGAACAATACTGTATCCAGGGTTGACCTGTGTATACATTGTAGTTTTTTATGGTAGTTAACATGTTTGAGAAAAAGTATCCCCTTCCATTTAATGTCAAGATCTCCCAGAATGAGTTCCTGTCACACAAATCTAAACAGGCATTAGGGCTGCACAAAACAGACATAACAATCATTTCTACCCTTTTAAAAAACATTGTGGTATAAAAAAGTTATAATATCAACAGATGACTGGAATAGCACCTTAAGTTATGCGGCAATCTCTCATATTGTTCTTAATTAACCTGCACTAATCTTAAAACTTCCAGTAAATGTTAAACCTAAGAACAATTCTTATTTTTAGGGTTGCTTGATATAAAAAAAAATCTTGCTTTGTAACCATATTGATAAATATTGAATGGACAGATTGAATATGCCTATTTTCTTCTTTCTCAACTGTTCTTCCATCATTTTTACCTTAATCCTTTTGGGCAATGTCATGCTGTGAGGATCTCTTGCTGTTAATTACCAACTGGCTAAATATTCAATTAGAATGAAAAATGCAAGTTAATTGAGAGCAAGATGGCGCCAGTGTTTTTGTTGGCTTGCCATCAGCTCTTACCTGTGCGATCTGTGTTTCATCTGTTCATGATTGTGCTGCTACTGAGCTGGTTTTAGGACCCAAGTGCAGTACAACATCAGGTAGTGGTTTGAAAGTACTTTTATTAACTGCATTAGCAACAAGCAGATATTTAAACTGGCAGCAGGAAACAGTCTTTGGTAAACTCCAGGCACCAACAGGAAACTGGCAGGCTGGTGAGTGCTCTGGTAGATGAACAGCCGAACAAACTAAATCCAAAGTGAACAGACAAAAGGGTTGTCGTGGACGGACAGTAGGTCGGGGCACAAGAAGACGCGGTCAGAGGCAAGCTGGGGTAGAAGCCGAGATAATCATCGGGACAATCAGTCAATGCTGGAACGTAGTGCATGCTGCAAAGACAATCTGGCACTTAATGATGGAAACAGTGCCGCTTAAATGCTGGATGGCTGACAAGCAGTGATGAGCTGCAGCTGAGGTTGAGCACGTGTGGAAGGTTGGAGCTGATGAGGAGGTGTGGAAGAGAGGTGGGATACCTCACACACCACAGCCAACAGGGCAGAATGTGACATTAGCATTGTTCCGATGCCTCTATATTGATCCACAATCGTAAGTTTCTTTTTGTATCTTAATAACTCATTGCAGGCCCGTTTAAATGGATATCTTGGACCGCATAGCAGATGTCATCCCTTGTTCATTCATCCACCTGCTGAGTGTGTGCGTCAATTTTCTTGCTGCATCTCTTACCACAAGAAGCGGAGACGGAGGGGCAAACGTGGTGGCTTCCGAGTGAGGATCAGGAGAGGAGTAGCTTCTTGGCTTACACGGCCCTGGTCATGTCAGCTAGCCGTGGACTTTCCAGCGCGTAAGGAGCTCTACCTGTCTCAACGCTCCTGGGATCTGCGATACTCCTGCCACGTAGACCTATCCGCTGTTCTGTGTCAGAGCCGACTGCTCACCTGCTCTGCTGTGCCTAGGCTGCGCATTAGAAGCAGCTGTGTGAATCACCTGAACATCCGCTCGCTGGAACACTCAGGACGCCGGCAGGCTGCGGGTCACTTGATGATAAAGGTGGCATTGGTTAATACCAGGTCCGTGTCAGACAAGAACTTCATTTTAAATGACTTTTTGTTACTACGTGATTTGGATATACTGTTCTTAACCGAGACATGGATTGGCGCTGGAGTCATCTCTTTTTGGTGAGATCTGTCCAAAAGACTGTTCATTCAATATCCCCGCGAGATCGTCTGGAAGAAGTAGTTGCGCTTGTTTTTCGCAATCATCTTAAAATACATAAACTTTCTGTTGGAAAAATCTGATAAGGACTTCATAAAGGAATTCTGTGAACTTCTCTCAACTCTATTAATGGCGAAGGATCCGCTGTTAGTACTGGGTGACTTTAATATCCATGTTTGTTGTCCAGGCAAACCCTTGGTGAAGGATTTTTGTGGTGTGCTAGAAGTCTTTGGCCTAACACAACACATAAAGAAGACAACGCACATACAGGGTCATATTCTCGATCTTATTTTATCTTATGGGTTCTCTATGATCCGAGTAAGTAGCATAGTCAATTATTATGTTATCAACAAACCTGTTGTATTTGATGTCACTATTTTACCACAATCTGCCAAAACCCCAGGTCGCTATTCTCGCCACATTACCCTGGATACTGTTTTTATAATAATGCTGTAGCTTTTGAAATTTCAGCTGCATCCCAGATCTCTAATTCAGATGAATTAACTGACCTATTTACGTACCTACTCTTGCTCATCAATACTTGATTCTATAGCCCCCCTAAAATATAGTTGCCCCAAACTTAAATCTCACTACTGGCTAGATGGAGAAAAACTCACTTTGAGACAGGCCTGTAGGAAAGCTGAACGGAGATGGAAAAAAGACCGTTTCACATTCTCGTTTGAATATTTAAATTGTCAGAATACAGCCCAAAAAAGCCAGAGCAAAATGCCTCTCGGACTTATTTAATAAATATGCTGAAAGGCCTAAAGTGTAGTTTAGTACAATAAACTCTGTCATCGAGCCCCCAATTTCATCTGATTTTGAAGCTTCTAATGGTATCTGTGAGGAATTTCTGAATTTCTTAATTAGCAAATTTGATATAGTTAGATCTCAGTTCTCCCATCTTTGGTTTGATACCCCACTAGTTTGTTCTGGTGCTTTAGCCATATTTCACCAATTTCAACGTTTGTCTTTTGCTGAGCTGAGCGACTTAGTAAAACATATGAAACCCAATTCATCACCTCATGATGCTGTCCCTCCCAGTATTATCAAAGATTCATTTGAAACGATTGCTCCCAGCATTCTAGTGATTATTAATTCTTGCCTGGTTTCTGGCACAGTCCCTGCTTGTTTTAAACATGTGGTTGTCCAGCCCCTGCTTAAAAAGCACAATATTGATGTTAAATGCCTAAAGAAATATCGACCCATCTCTAAGCTTCCTTTTATCTCCAAAGTGCTAGAAAAACCCGTTCTTTCGCAATTGCTTCCATTTTTAAACATGTACAACATTTTGGAACCCTTTCGGCCTGGCTTTAGAGCTCTCCATAGCACAGAAAAAGCCTTACTTAAAGTGACAAACAATCTGCTGCACACTCTAGATTCAGGTGGAAATGCAATCCTGATTTTATTGGATCTAAGTGCTGCATTCGACACTGTGGATCACAACATTCTTCTTACCTGCCTTGAACATTGGGTGGGAATTAAGAGGACAGCCCTGAACTGGTTCGACTCCTATGCTAAACATAACACATTTACTGTGACCATTGATCACTTCTCCTCATGCCCTGCCCCAGTCTCCAGTGGGGTCCCTCAGGGGTCCATCCTAGGACCTTTGCTCTTCTGCCTGTACTTGCTCCCCATTGACAACTTAATTCAGAAATATTATATCTCTTTTCACTTATATGCAGTTATACAATTTTACCTCCCACTAAAATCCACTAACGCTGTACAGTCTCTCCTGGACTGTGGAGATATTAAAATATGAACATCAAATAACTAAATCTAGTTAAACAGTGTAAAAACAGAAGTCATCATTTTTGGCTCTCCCAAAAGCACTATTGCAAGCAAACTAGCTCACCTCACTCCGTTTGTCAAATCCCATGCCAGAAACCTGGGGGTCATACGTGACTCAGGGTTCTGCCTGGACAAACAGATAAGCTTGGTTGTTAAAAACAGCTTTTACCAGTTACGAATCATCTCCCACCTTAAATAATTTTATCTTAAAACGACCTGGAAAAAGTAATCCATGCATTCATTACATCTCGCCTGGATTACTGTAATTCTCTTTACTTCGGTCTCCCTCTGTCCTTAAGTTCACGCAGTTGGTTCAAAATGCTGCAGCAAGACTGCTTACTGGTACAAGGAAGCATGAACATACCACCCCTGCATCATGCAAAAATTAACAGCAAAGCCTCTCGAGGCCAAGGACCGTAGCAGTCTTTTATTTACTATTGTAATGCAGTAACTCGAACCTGAGATCTTAAAGAACTTTAAAGGTTCCCAGAGGAGAGTCACTCTACGTAGATTTAAGAATCAAGAATCAAGAATCAGTTTATTTATATAGCGCCAATTTACAACAGGTGTCGTCTCAAGGCACTTTACAAAAAATCAATTAAAATCAAGGATACATTCTAACAAATCAATTTGAAAAAGTTTCCAATCTAAGGAACCCCAGCAGATTGCATCGAGTCATTGACTTGCAGCATTCACTCCTCTGGAATC
>JAVLVB010000615.1:223050-239147 GCA_032876305.1 Orestias chungarensis | reverse complement strand
CTGAAATACTGAAGAAATTAGAGGTGGAATGGATTCTTTGAAGGCTGTTACAGCGTTTTCCGATAGACACCTACTATAAAGACATTTTCTTTCAGATTTTAAGTACTCGGTGAAAAAGAACTCAAAAGTTATCAAAAAATGGTCAGAAAGGAGAGGGTTATGAGGCAGCACTATAATTTTTTCACACTCAATGCCATAATTTTTTCTCAATGCCGTTATTTACAAACCTTTAATAAGCTATAGCTTAACATGCTTTACAATAAGATTTGAACCTCAGAGGACTTTCAACATTATCAACTGTACAAGAGATGGAGCAGATCTGAAAATGTGAGTCAGAAGAAGTATTCTTCAGAGTGGGAAGAAGAAGAGGCTGCTGTTTCAACTAAATTGTTTTAGCCTTTTTCCCCGATTATATACACAATAACCAGGACAATTTTGACTCCAGGTCAAAAGAACAACTCAGATTCCAGATCTTTTCACACATTTTTTACATATTAAATATGAGGGGTTGATTTGTGTATGTTTAAATTTAAAAATCAGAGTTCTCAGGTCTTTTCCAAAAACAGCTTAATGAATTTGTAACAAATTTGCACCTTTTGATTTTTCTCTTTTTGATGTCTGTTTTCAAATGAAAGGTGAATATTGGTTGGTTTGCTAAGGGCTCAAAAGAGCTTTCTGCTGCCTTACAGTTGCTGGAATAAACGTGCAGCATCAACACCAGCTTCATTGGTATTGATGCACTAGTGACCTTTCTGTTATTGTGCTGCTTCAGTGCATCCACTACCCACTCACCCTCTTTACTTAATCATGGTTTTATTAATGTCAGTACACACACAAAGCCTGATTCAGTAAAAATAAACAAAGCCTGCTTTCAGCACCACTACTCATCATTTGCACCCATAACCCATATCCATTTTTGTTTTTAGAGTTTTTAAAATGTTTCAGGTTATAAAATTGAAATGGTGACAGAAATAAAAATAGTATTTGAAATTTCTTTTTGTTTTTTGTTATTCTTATCCAAGTAGGTTTTTGTTGCTATATGGTCAGGCGGACGCTTCTCATACAAGCATGGTTACATCAATGGATATGCATACTTAGGCAAAAAGAACACACAAAAGAATACACCGTAGGGGTTAGGAACAAACATTGCCCACAAATAGCTGAAATCCAATCCAAAAAAACTACTGACTTCCCCTTGCCTTCCACACTTACTAAGACTCTTGTTAAAAACTTCAAATATCATTAAAAGTTATGCATTAATACACACAATGAAAACTATGAAATCGTTAAACTAAACTAAATACATATATAGGAGGTGGGAATGTAAAGACAAAAATCTTTATGTTAGCATAATAAAATACAAGTTCTAAGATTTTCTAATATATGTCAAAGGATTTTACTTACCTTATTTTCTCAGCTATTGAGCACACCTCAAATAAAATGTAATGTGCATATATAAGCCACTAGTATTCAATGAAGTGATTACAGCAGTTTAACCAAACGTGTCTCGAGTGTCAAAAAAATGTTGAAGCATGAGGCGAATGTGCATTTTGTGCACTTTTAGTGTTGTAAATGTGTCAAGCGCATTTGAAGCACCACAGCTGATGCATCAGACATGGCTGAGGGCAAATCAGAACAGAAATTGTTTTGTTTCTATGATGGGTCTGAAAAAATGTATTTGTCGTGCCGGCTGCTTGCATATTTTTTTTCACTTCTGCTAAAGCTCTCCCAGGACGGTGAACAAAAATTTAGCATAATCGCATAATTGCACTTTTGCATAATCGACATGGTTCAAAACATGGGGAAAAGTAGCGGCTAGTAGTCCGGAGAATACGGTAATTTTGTCAAATATTTAACCCTTTTTAGCTCAATGTTGCAAACAGTTTAATAAGAATACTGTTTCACTTCTCACCCTTCATGGGTGGTCACTTATTCTCAAGCTTGTGTAGTACAAACTCCCAGAGGCCTGGGAGTTTGAGGGGTGTGTGAAGTATCTAGGCGGTGGTCAGAACTGCACATTTCTGGACTGAGATGTCTGATGTTGTTCCTGGGATCTGTTTTAGCCACTGCTCTAGCTTGGGAGTAACTGCCCTGAAGGCCAGTTTCTAGTTTCTCTTCAAGGCCCTGGTTTTTCTGTTGTTTCTTAAGTTCCTGTTTCCTGATGTTGCAATCCCTTAGTATTGCCACATCCACCAAAACGTGTTTCCCCTGCTGTTTATCCACCACAATCTCCGGTTGGTTTGCCACAAATATTTTGTCTGGATCTGGAAGTCCCACAGGATCTTTGCGTGATCATTTTCCACCACCTTTGGGGATGTTTCCCACTCTGATCTTGGGGCTTCCAAACTCAATAACTACCGCCTGGTAGCCCTAACCGCCATCATTACAAAGTGCTTTGGGTGGCTGGTTCTAGCACAACGCAGAACCTGTCTCCTCCCCACACTGGATCCATTATTTATATAGCGCCAATTTACAACAGATGTCGTCTCAAGGCACTTTACAAGAAAATCCATAAAAATCAAAGATGCATCATAACAAATCAATTTGATAAAGTTTCCAATCTTAGGAACCCCAGCAGATTGCATGGAGTCATTGACTTGCAGCATTTAGCCCTCTGGAATCAGCAGACCAAAACAATGGCTTGTGTTGTCGTTGACTTTACAGCAATCCCTTATACTGGGCATGCATGTAGCGACAGTGTCACACCTGGACAATAAGAACACTTATGCCAGGATACTGTTTATAGACTTTAGGTGAGAATTTCAACACTGTCATCCCATCAAAAGTCATTACTAGACTCACAGACCTTGGCACCAGTTCACTCAGCAAGTGGCTTCCTGACCAGTCAGCCCCAACGTATTCGGCTGGACAACCACTTCTCAACCACCATCACCACAAGGCTGTGTGATGAGTCCCTGTCTTTACTCTCTCATCACCTATGACTGCAGACCTGTACATTGCTCCAACACCATATCAAGTTTGGACACAACGCCACTGTGATCGGCCTCATCAGAGAAAATAGTCAGGCAGCCTACAGGGAGGACGTCGAAATACAATTTGCAACACAACCATTCATAGCCAAAGACCAGTCAGGAGCTTGGAAAATCACTGTGGTGATGTATAGCAGTGCCAAGGATGCTGTAGTATTGATGGTGAGTGGTGCATGTCTGACTGAGAATGTTGACGATAAGTACAGCTTTACATTGTTGTGACATACAAAAGATTTGAACAATGATCCCCACTCCTGAGGAGCCAAGGATCAGAATTCTCACTTCCCTCTGGACCTTTAAAGGTTAGAAGCTGTTTAAGCAATGTCAATACAGCAACTAACCTCCCCATTATGATTGTCATCGTAATTATGGTAACTTTGTTGATTGTTTATATTCTAAAGTAGTGGTAAACTAAAGATATTAAGTAAGAGTGAGTTCATGTTCCCAAAATGGAACATTTTGTCCCACATGCTTTTTATCAGCTTTTGATAAAAAGTTAACTATTCACACAAATAAGTCCCTAATCTTTAAGTAAGACTTGTAGATGTAGTATAACATGGTCAGCAGCATCTAATGACTAACAATGCCAGCACTGTGGTTCCTCCACAACTATAGGAACAAACTGTATTTTATGCAAAACAGAATGATGGTCTCTCTGTTCCTAAAAGCTCTGTCACTTCTCTTAAGTGTCACAGAAAAGCTCAGAAGTGGAGAGGACGTGTGTCACTTTAATGGAGTGAACCAGGAGGGTCTCTGAGCCTGATTGCAGGCAAACACACACAGGAGATACAATCTAAATAGAGTTGCAGAGAATCAACCTGAGCCGAAGACAAACAGATAAGCTTTATTCCTGATGGTTGGCAAAGAAAGGTTTGTTTCAGTCTCAGTTGGTGGCAGTGATTTCTTTGTTTTTGCTTTCCACTCTAACAGTGTGAGCATTTCAATGTGTTTTAAAATGAAAATCCTCAGCTGGTGCTTTGATTACTTGTTTTACACAAATTACCAATATATGTCATTAATCTTAGATCTGATCTCTGTAGATGTATTAACAGCAGAATTAAATAAAAAAAATTAAAGCTAGAAACTTGTCAGTATCAAAGGAAAGGTTTTAAAGTGATCGTCAACACATTTACTCAGCTTGATAGCACCTTATTATATCCAGCAAAGAAATACAAACTCAGTAACAAACTTAATTAACCAAACAATTAAAAAAAAACATGCTTTTGTATTTCACCAGTTGGAATATTGTCATGCACGTCTTTCACTTGTGAACAGTAGAGGTTGCAACATTTCCCTTCAAATATTTCAATTAATCAATAAGCACAATAATACCTGTGGGCATAAAACCTTAGTCATTACCTTTTTTCATAGCCAGTCCGGACTTGAGAGGTGTGTGTTCAGGTGTGTGAAGGGCTTGAGTAAGCAGAGCAGCATGTGCCCACGGTCTAAATGTACATTTTACAGCTTCATACATAAACAGCTTGTGTGTTCACCTGCTCTACTATGGCCGCTTGGCCCCAGGGCTGGATCAGCTGCGCACTCTTACATTTCATTGCATCCTCATTGATACAGTTGCTTGAACACAAACACAATCCTTTTGAGACTCTCATCTGGTTTGAAGGTGGCTCATTATTCAGGAGTAAATGAAATATTGATAAAGTGAATATCAATTTGTTTGCATTTATCATGTGAGTGGCATAGCATTTAAATACCAACCTGCTTTTAGTGGTATCGTGGCCATTTGTGTCTTTTTATTCTATCTCTTTATTAATCTGTTTGGGTCATTGCACAATTTGTATTGCTTTCTTCAGAGCAACCTAACTTGGTGCCTAAAAGAAATATTCATAACAAGTGATCCTATGGC
Organism: Orestias chungarensis; assembly: GCA_032876305.1. NCBI lineage: Eukaryota > Metazoa > Chordata > Actinopteri > Cyprinodontiformes > Cyprinodontidae > Orestias > Orestias chungarensis. The sequence goes on along the minus strand of JAVLVB010000615.1, from coordinate 234,293 downwards.
AGCTTTATAGGAAGCCTAACAGTTCTTTACAGAAATTTCACGTGGTAAACCTATACAACACTCTTTATGTTGATAAAGTGCTTTTTCTACTTGAAGATAACCTCACACGATTGGGCGCGACATTGGAAATAGTAAATTGTGTGTCTTGGTTTTTAACTAAAGGTAAAAGTTTACTTCAGAAATTCTTCTAAATGTTCTCTAAACGTAAAATACAAATTTTCTTTAAAAATTTGTTCAGCTCCTTCATAAGGGATAGAATTATTGAGTCCATGTTTAATATTTTTACTGCTGATATGTTCTCCCACCCGAGATTCAGGTCCCTGCTGCTCCCCCAAAGTTTGGGCCTCTTGACTATCTGATTATTACTTTTAACAACTTTTCAGTTCACAGTTAAAGACATTCATACCCAAACTTGTTTCAACAATTCTGGTAGAGAATGAGAGTGGAATAAAAATATCATGTAAAATTAGCTTTAATTTTTAAACTTTTATCTCTACTTTATTAAAAGAAAGATACAGTTCTCCATAATCAAAGAAAGCATATTTATGCAGCAATCAAACCCTTCTAAAAATGGATGAGAACCTTGTTTACATCTATGTTGCTCTACTAAGATTTTGTTGTACAAAGTACTAAACATCCTGTAAGCTTTTTTGAGCTGCTTTTCAGTATCAAAGCCTCAGATTGTTGCTGACGAAAGCAAAATAATTTGTTTTCATTTTATTTTGGGTCTTAAAAGTCGTTTCTATAGGGTGAAAAATGCAGCTTCTCAAAAAAGTGGCTCCTGCCAGCAATTCCAGTCTCAGAGCAGCACTCTCCTCAATACCCCTACTTTTTCTTTCATCTTCACTCAGAACCAATCTATGAACATTAGCTCAGCTGCTAGAAATAGGCAGAAGTCTGCACGTCAGCGTTTATTTAGAGATGCTGCAGAAATCTCACCACCACCACTGTCAATATTTCTGAGAATGAACACTATGACATCTGGCTGCCCGGCCCCAGCACACAAGGGAATACCGAAATTAGACTATTTGGTGCTTCTTTGTTATTCTCTCAGAAAACATTCATTGGCTGTGAGAGTAAAAAAGCTGGGAGCTCTGTGGGTGTGATGGTCCTGTCTCTGTAAGCAGAGGCATGAGCTGTGCATGAGGAGTGGTGGGATGCTGCTAAATGCTACACTAATGTTTACGAGTGGTAAATGACTGGAGGGAAAATTTAGGCCAGTGTTTATACAAAGCTGTAGTAAACCAGCCCTGGAGTTGGCTTGCGTACTAAAGTGTGGCACAAAGATTAGAGACAAAACACAGAATGAGCACAAGTTGTTATTTGGAAATCCTGGCTGCTCTGCAAGTGCTCCCACACACTTCAGTCTAAATGTCATCTGAATGCAGAGTGAATAAGTGACTGTGCTGAGTGTTTACCTGCAAGATAAAAGGACACATGGGTTAATGTACTCAGATTTCCGCTTCTTAACAGTGAAACTGGCAATTTGCTCAGCTGTTGCTCAAAGGCTGTTAGGTTACTGCATCTCATGGCTCCCCTCTTTCTCCACAGACACTGTCTGGAGAAGGGTCAGCAGTCTCTTCACTGAATGTCTGAAGAGTGTGCCGCACAAGCAAAACAAGGTTTCATTTAGATGTAAAAAATTATATGCATCCAGCACAGCATCTAGCAGCATCTTTAGGCAGATGGCTTTATTTGAACAATATACAAAGCGTAAACTGCAGTGTTATTTCCTCTCACAACTATTTCCAACATTTATTACATTTTGGTTCCTAAAATAAGCAGATTTCTTGAGCACCTTGGCACTCATTATACTTTAGAATACCTACCGTGATTTACAAAAACAATTCCTCCCTAGCTGATTGATTCTTTTATAGAATATACAGAAATGTTTAGGTAGAGTTGGTAACTGGTCAAACCTGTTAAACTATTGGCTCAGACTATTCCTCTTTGTTTGTGATGTGAAATTGTCTTTAGACTCTTTCAAACTCTATCTAAACTATTTTGCTGCAGCTGATCCCAAATCCTTATCCTGTAGGTGTTTTTCCTTCATTTTTCAGGCGATCTTTCAGCTTCTCTTTTTTTCTAGATCTGAAGGCTCTTTTGTTCTGCTTGAGGACAACGATTAATCCTGGGCTTGTTATTGGAGAAACATGTAACTTTCTGATGAGTACAGCTTTGGCCACGGTAAATGTAGTTCATGATACAGTTTATGTCGTCCTCGTGAGGAACACAGAGCTCTTCCCACACAGTGTAGCTGAAACACTTCCTCAGACCATCTCTCTGTGTACCATGGGTTTATACACAGAGTGTAGATGAACTTTGATGATCTGAGCCTCCTAAGGTGGAAAAGACTGAGCTGTACACTTCCTTGATCTTTCCATACAATAACAAGTCTAGTAAATCAAAGGACAGTGGCTAAATTGTCCCTTCCATGGCATCATAATAATTATGAAAGAAACCAGAATAAATTGTCACATTACAGAAAACATCTATTTTCTGGCTACAAATTAAAAGGAAAAAGTCAGTGGGAAGTTGTGACTCCCAATAAAAAAACAAATGGACTTTGCTGTTATCTTTAATATTATTCCATCTACAGGGACGGTGCTAAGGTCAAACAATGCAGAGAGCAACACAAACAAGGCAGAGCCTTTCTGATGTTGTCTTTGTGATAATGTTGTCTTTGTTGTAAATCATTTGCATAAATCGTTTTGGAAGACTGATTTTCAAATAACATTTTTGCCTCAATCACCTGCTGATTTCTCTTCCAGAAACCTGGCTCTGTGATATTACAGAAAACAATTTACAACAAAAACATACAAGTGTAAATGAGGCGATAGTGGAATTCAGACACTCACTGTTACAGGCCACAATATTAAAACAATAGAGCTGAGGTTGGAGTTTCTGCTCTTCATTAAGTCTCAAAATAGGTCTGGTTATATTAACTGTTCATCGTTGTTATTTATCTCATTGACTGACCTTTTGGAAATAAACCCTGGCCAAAATCAAGCATGTGTGCCGTTTTATTCATACCTACATTTGAAGTCTAAAAAAACATAGAAACATGAAAATCTGTTTGATTATCACATTTTAATACCCACAAATGTACGATAAGAAAATTTGTAGACATTTGTGACTGCACGTTTTCTAAGTTCTGATTTGTGTCTTGTGTAAAGGATCTGAGTTCACATTAACACTTAGAAAGGCCATACAACAAATAGCTGCAATATGTTGTTGTTACAACATTATTTCCACCAGTTTTAAAAACTGGGGAGCATATTGGGGTCTTGTTCATGAATGAGGAGAAAAAATGGCACGAAAAGATTAACAATAGATTGGTGCAATATACAGTGCTCCTTGAAAGTGTGTGAACTAGTTGAGTAGTTTAGATTTTCTTTTTCTTTTTTTAAACCAGGATTTTTTTATTTTCTCATGACCAGGCTTTGTATATGAAATGTCAGGTTTATGTTAATCAATGCCATCTGCTTGTTTTGAGGGAAATCTGTGAATTGCATGCAGACTAAATGAAACATGGAATCAGAGCATCTGCAAAAGCAAATGAACCACAGCTGCACTGATAAAGACAATCAAGTAAAAGACTCAGTTGAAACACATGAGTGCTTGAGTAATCAATTAAGCAGAACATTTAAATGAGACATCCTTAGGAAAAGTAGCGAGGTGCCCTGGGTAAAAGGGAGAGGAAACCAACCAAACCACTGTTGTGTCAAGGCATAAAGACCAGATCAACAATGCAGAGAGGAAAGGAGACATCTGAGGACATCAGGAAGAAGGTGGTTACAGCCCATCAGTCTGCGGAAACCTATTAGACCATCTCCAAAAGATTCCATCCATCCACTGTGAGGAAAATCTTTTATAAATGGAGGGGACTAGGCATCACCGCAACTCTGACCAGAAGTGTACGGCTGTCAAAACTTACACAAAGAAGCACCAGAAAAATAATAATGCAGGTAAAGGCCAACCCACGCATCATCTCCAGAGAGTTGCAGACCTCTCTGTCAGCGTCTGGGATGAATATACATGCTTCTACAATCAGGCCAAATATCAATAGACAAATAAGCCTCTGCTCTCAAGAAAGAACAAAGCCGCCCATTTAAACTTTGTCAGAGAGCGCTTGGACAAACCAGAGGCTTTCTGGAAGTCCGTTCTCTGGACAGATGAATCCAAAGTTGAATTATTTGGCCACAATCACAGGCGCCATGTTGGGAGAAAAGTAAAAACTGCATTTAAAGAAGGGAACCTCCTCCCAACAGTGAAGCATGTTGGTGGAAATGTGAAAGTCTGGGCCTGCTTTTCTGGACCTGGACGTCTCCATATAATACAGGGAACCATCAATTCCCAGAACTATCAACAAATTCTTGACCAGAATCTCCTGCCATCAGTCAGGGAGTTGAAGCTGGGACGGAAGTCGATTATGCAACAAGACAATGACACCAAAGCATTACAGCAAAAGTACCAAAGAATGGCTTAAGAGAAAGAAGATTCACACTCTGGATTGGCCCATTCAAAGTCCAGATCTCAATCCCATAGAAATGCTGTGGCAAGATCTGAAACGGGTAGTACATGCTAGATTTCCCTCCAACATTTTACTCAACTGGCAAAGTTCTGCAATGAGGAGTGGACAAAAATCCCCAAAAGCAGATTTGAGACACTCGTGTCTGGTTAAAGAAGACATTTAGTTGAAGTAATGGCAACAAAAGGAGGCGTCACAAGGTACTAACTGAAAGTTCACATACTTTTGCACTTGGCAGATCTTCTGTTTTTTGACAGATACAATACTTTTGTTGAATAAATAATGTAAACATTTATCTTTTTTATTATTATTATTATTTATTATTTTGAAGGTCTGCTTTACAATTTGAAATTTGGATGTTCATTTCACATGATCATTATAATTTCTCTTTAGAAAACAATGACCGATTTCGGTTGGTTCACAAACTTTCAAGCAGCACTGTATGTGGTGATACGGCGCTGTACTGGTCTGCTGTGATAAAGGGAGAATTGAGCAAAAAGGTGACAAGATTTATTTGTCGATTTCTGTATCCCTCAGTCAGCAGATAAACATTCAGTCATTATATAATCAATTGGATTTTAGAAAGCTACTGATAGACTTTAAATAGTAGAAACTTTGGTATGGGTTAATGCCTGTGATTCCCTCTCTGGGGGATTTTATTTTACTTTCACTTTTGCTATTTGAAAGCCAGAGTTGCATTACAGGAGCTCAGACAGAAGCCAACAGTCAGACCTGCAGGTCTGATAGAGCTCAGAAAAATGTTGTTCAAAAGATGTCTTTCCTTTTATCTCAACCAAACTTTAACCTGTTAAAAAAGTCTTCCTCCTAATGTACCAGCATGTATGTTTGCACATGGAGGACATTTTGATTGGCTGGCTGAGTTTCTCTGCTTTCTAAATGTCGGTTTGGTTTCTTCCGAAAGACGGAAGCTAAAGATAAGCAAAATGGTTGTGTTTGAGATAGCAGTATGTTCAAATCAGGCACAAAATATAAGTTACCTATGTATTTTGATGATATAAACCAGTTTAGGTTTGTAAAAATAAACTCTGTAAACCAAAACTCTTTTGAAATAGAGGAATTTTGAAGATTTGTTATAAAAGCACAACGTGTCTGATAATTGATCCTAATTACTAGTTAAAGCTTTTGCTTGCTTGTCTAACTCCTGAACACTTTTCCTTTTTCTGTTGTTTTTCAGGCGAAGATTTCTATGAGACGTCACCATACGAGCCGATTCATTTCTCTGAGGAATTCAGGCATGCCTCTATTATCTCAGGTATTACAGTCTTGTGTGTATTACACACAAGACCAAAACACACACACACAGACACAGACACACACACACACACACACACACACAGACAGACAGACAGACAGACAGACAGACAGACATTTAGGTTCATGCAGCCGTTTTAGTTGATGCAACATTCCCATACTGATTCAGATTAACCAAACTGCTCATACTGCTCACTCCATCTAGGAGAGACTGAATGAATGCTTGACTTTGTTATTACAAACCTGTGTGTGTCCGTGCGTGTGTTCGCGCGTGCGTGCATGGAAAAAGAAACCATGAAGCTAAAGGGAAGCTTTCATGAAGCGTTCCAAAATGTAATCCCAAAGTCCTTGTGGAAGACAACATAAAAGAGCCTTTAAGCAGGCAAAGACTTGTTTTACAAATGGATTCATAGGTCGATCTAAAGCTGTAAAAGTCAGTTAAATACATATTAAATGTTAGAGCTCTAATCAAACTGTGTTCATAAGGAAAATGAGAAAAAACGCTGTATAAGTAAGGCCCCTTTACCATGTATTTATCTTAATAATAAGATTCTAGATGTGCTGTGGTGCAGTGAGACTGAAAAATAAAGCAGTTTAAGGACATGTAGACAATACTAATCTAATTATAATAAATAATAAACAACTAAAGTTGAAACTTTATCAATTTATATTAACTTTTGTTGAATGTTTAGTGAAATAAGTGTTACAGATGTCACCTTCATACTGTAATCTTCTTATTCCGTCTTTTTTCAATTTGTGTGCATGCAGAGCTAAAAACAAACAAACTTTTAACAAAATCATTAATATATTTAGAACCACCTCATTATCAGAAATGTTAAGCCAAACAACTTTCAGTTCCTGTTGGGTATTGTTATATAAATTTCAGCAATTAGAAAATATTATGAGTTAGCATTACTAAAACAGAATCCTTTACATGTATTTCTGAGAGAATTATGATTCTTACTTATCGTAACTCAAAGGGTCAGACGGATCAAAATGATAAAGTATAACAGGTTGTTGTTTTCTGTTCAACCTTTCTGATATCTGCTTGAAAGTCTTTGTCTGATGGAAATTGATTGTAAATGTGTCTCAATGTGTTTGAACACGTTTTTATTTTTTAATGACTTCTTTCATCTCTGTTCTTTCTGTTCCTTCAGCACCTATTCAGTACAGATTGACTTGGCTTTACTTTCTACTCAACTACATTTACATTAACATTTTTGAATGTAGCAGACGCTTTTATCCAAAGCGACTTACAAAAAGAGGGTTTAACATTGAACTCTGACACAATTTACTTTTAGCATTCAACATTAATGATGACACTCATTTACAGCATTAAGGTAAACACAGAAGGCCCAAGTACCATACATCGAGTGCTAATTAATAACATCAGGGGAGATGATAAATGCATTTAGATCTTTCAGCGTAAGAGATATTCTCTGAAGAGCAGACTTCAAGGATTTCTTGAAGGTGGAAAGAGAATCTGATGCTCTAATAGTGCACGTAAGGTCGTTCCACAAGTGGAACGAGGATTCAAACCAGGAGTGTGGACTGCCCTCAATGCCCATGTCTGCCAGCTTTTTAAGTAGGATGCTGTGGTTTACAGTATCAAATGTGGCTGAGAGGTCCAGCAGGACTAGAACTGATGATTGGCCTGTCGCTTTGGCTTCTTTCAAGGATTCAGTTACTGACAGGAGTGCCGATTCCATGGAGTGACCGCTCTTTAAGCCTGATTGGTTAGAATCAAGGAGGTCATGTTGGGAGAGAAATTTCATCACCTGCTTTTAGACAGCTCTTTTGATGATTTTAGAAAGGAGAGGGAGTAGGGATACCGGTCATTAGTTCTCCACTGGGGTGGGGGCTAGGGAGTTTTTTTTTAGTAATGGACTTATCTGGGCTTGTTTGAAGGCGGTGGGGAATGATCCGGTAGACAGTGAAGCATTGATCACGTGAGTGGCTGCTGTCACAACGGTTGGAGCTATGGCTTGCAGGAGTGTGGTGGGAATAGGATCCAGAGGGCAAGATGTAGGGTGGCTGCCTGTGAGAAGCTTTGATACCTCATCCTCGGTGACAGGGGTGAATAAAGAAAAGGTAAAAAATAGCAGCCCGGTGTCAGGAGCGCTGTGGATCTTGTCCTGGTAGAACTCCTTCTTTTCAGTGGCGACACTTGAGGAGAAGGATGAGAGCAGCATTCGGAAGTGTGACAGATCAGATGGGTCCTTTGATTTTTGCCACCTTCTGTCCTCAGCTATGAGGTTTGTGCGCATCGATCTAAGAGAGTCAGTCAGCCATGAGTGTGACTGCATGGGTCTTGCAGGTTTGGTGATCAGTGGGAACAAGCGGTCTAAGTAGGAACTCAGTGTTGAGCAGAGGGACTCTGTGGAATCATTTACCTCAAGAGATGAGAAAGTGCTACGGGATGGAAGAGCCAAGGTTACAAGTGCAGAGAAATGGGTAGGAGACAAGTTGCGTTGATGGCGTTGAAAGGAGACAGTAGGAGGGTATGCAGTGGGTAGTTGATGGAGACAAGCATCAAGCTGAATAAAGTAATGGTCTGAGAGGTGTAGAGGAGTAACCTTTAGTGAGTTGGTCAACTAGTGATGGTTTCATGCCCCATTTTTTAGATTATACATTTTAGCAATTCCATATACTGCCTGGATATGTGATGTCGTAAGACAGCTTATCCCTTATTTCCTTAGCACTGGTTGTGTCACAACACTGAGTTTCTTTGTGTCCCGTACAAATGATGCTGTGCTACTTTTAGACTCTCCGGCTGCCAAACTGTACGATGATCCCACACACTAGAGCTGTAATAGAAAACCACCTGAAACGTGCAGTGTCGAGCCACACTGCTCTGTACTTGTTGTAAAGGGCCATTAGCAACGGCAGCGAGACCAAAGACTGTTGTTGTTAGCATGACCTTCCAGAGTTTAGTATTGTGTTCACTGTTGAAAAAAAAATAGAAATGTTCTTTTTTACCACAAAGCCAAATAAGTGCTGGGGATTTAAACTTTGAACTTTATTGGAATCCTAAAATTAATTGGAAGTCTGGCAGTGGAAATAAAAAGCACATTGTGAAAAGAATAAAGCGAAACAAGGCAGTGGCTCAGTGATGTTTTGGAGCTGCTTTGCCTTATCTGACTCTAGAGACCTGCAGCACTAGGGGACTAAAATGGATCCAGTTAGACTGAGGAAGTCCTGCTGTCTGTGATGAACTTGATGTTTTGACGTCAAAAAGTCTTCCAGGGTTTGGTTTCAGAAGAAGTCAAATGACCAATTAATAGAGTAGCCATCACTTAAACTATTAAAACTATCTATGGTGTGCTTTAAAAAAGTGGGTGCAGACCCATAAAGGAACCCTAACCTACAAATAAGTTTTCCCAAGAGGTCAGTGTTAAAACTCCTAAGTAACGCAGCTGTTTGGGTTTGTATCATCTTTGCTGCCGGTCATTATGACAAAAGCTTGCCTACTGAGGAAGATGCTAATAATGAACTTGCAAAATAATTTGAAATTGTAATTATCGTTTAACTTTTTATATTTTGTATTGTTTTTCACTTACAAACAGCTGCTGGCTTGTATAAATAACAAACCCTATTTGCAGAGTAGGTTACATGTAAAGTGCAACTTTATATTGTATGAAATTCACTGCATTATGGAGTCTTTGTTGCGTACACCGTCAGTGGTGTCGGGGAGAACAGCTGTTGAGATGGGCGTGGTACTTACCTGGGTGAAGAGCCGCAAATGTTTACATAAGCAGGGACAAATGTTTACATAAGCAGGGACGGGGACGGTGTCACAAAGACAGACTGAGAAAAATAACTCACCTTGAAGAGCAACCGCTTGGTCGGCCATTGCTCACTTATGATCTGGTCGGATGTTTTTCTCACTGCGGTCGCTTGGTGGGTGCACTGTTTGATCGGATGTAAATTTAATGGTTTGCGTGCAAACATTTGAAACTAAACGCGTTTACTATTATGAGCTTACTTCCTGGTTTGTGTTGAATTCTGGGTAGTGTAGTCGGGCTGTGGTTCCACAGGTTCCTGAAATGCTTATTGGTGATGTAGTTTATTGGGTTGCCATTTGTGCTGTTATTGGTGGTGATTGCTCTTAAATGGTTATATTGTGTGTAATGAAATGGCTAATGTGCAGTTTTTGCTACTGTACATCTTTAAATTAATTACATGCATTTTTCATTGCTTATATTTATTGTGTAATGGCTGGGTGTGATTTAAAGGTTCACTTATATTTATTAATTATTTATATTAAGTCAAATATTAGTGCCTAATGAATGCTATTTAAATGAATATAACTTCTAAGTAGTTTGTGTATATATGAATGTAATGATTTATAATTGTATTTGAATTAGCACGTTTATTTAACTTTGAATCTCATATTGCAATTGGGTTTGGCTTGTTTACAGGTTTATAACCTGCTCCTGCTCCTGAAACATAAAGTAAATCAGCTTTGAGCTGAGTTGTAACAACGTTTGTTGCCCTCTTGGTCTCTGTTCGGCGGGAAAGCAAAATAGCCGAACAGTCTTTGATGGTGGATTTCTAGACATGACACTAACGCCAGTGAAGCTAAAAATCCAAATGCTATAAAGGAAAAGAATGAATAATTTGAAATGTTTTCTGAAAATGATCTTTTACTAGAATATCTGTGCTGTGGTTCTGTAGGTTGATTTGGAAATATGACCTTAAAATAGTTCAGCTTCTTTCAAAGTCACACAAAACATCCACACATGTGTTGTAATATTTATCTTATGGACTCTGTGTGATAAACAAGAAAAAGTGTTAATACTGAGCTCAGCACGGTATCAGACGGATTTTAATTCCCCTTGTTGTTTATGAGCCTGCTGTTTTTATCACCACATGATGCCTGCTGCATAATAATCTCATCTATCAGAGTTCACTGAGGCAGCATCGATTAAACCACTTTTGAAAGATGTTACGTGTTCAGTCTCATCATTTTCCATTACTAATTAAAACCAAAGCAAATCTGTGAAGCTAAAGTAAAGAGAGGGACATTTGAACCAACTAAAATGTTAAACAGCGTGAAGTTTCATGTGAGAATGTTGCACATGGTCCTCCCTTTGTGATTGGCTGTACGTCACTGAACATGCTTCCCAACTCGTGCTGTGTAGAGGTTGATGTGGTGAGTTCGAGAAGTGTTTAAATGTCAGGAGCCTCTGGCGATACGTCGTCATTAACACTTTCTGTGTGTGTGTGTGTGTGTGTGTGTGTGTGTGTGTGTGTGTGTGTGTGTGTGTGTGTGTGTGTGTGTGTGTGTGTGGTGAAATAGACTCACAGTTCTGTAAATTGGCCTCTGCTCTCTGAGATTAACACAAGTACAAACAGAGTCAAAGCAGGAGAGCTGCAACCAATGCGACTTCAAAAGCGCTTTGTGTTTTTATCTTCAACACACACACACACACACACA
>JAVLVB010000615.1:189484-210322 GCA_032876305.1 Orestias chungarensis | reverse complement strand
GTCTCCTTCCGTGTTCCTTGTGTGTCCCAGTCTCTTTGTCCTCACCTCCTGTGTACCTCCCCCTGTGATCGTTATTGTTATTAGTTCTGTATTCTGTTAGTTTAGTTATCTCTTCCCGTGTTCCGTGTTGGTGTTTGTTTATTTTATTAGTGTCTTTGGTTGTGTTACATTTTGGTTCCGTCATTTATTGTCTTCCCCCCGCTTGTTGTCATTTTAGTTCCGCTTCCGTCGCTATTAGTTTTCCTCTCGCTCCGTTCAGTTGTTCTGTTGTTCCGTGTGTGGTTCCTGGTTCCTTTCATGTACTGTTCACCATTCCTTCCCTCAATAAAATCATTTTCACTCAACTCCACCTCTGCTCGAGTCATTTAAAAACCCAGCTCCTGACATTCAGGTGTTGTTATAGAAAGATAAGAAGTTTTTTCAGCTATGATATCTCTTGCCAACGCCCTGGTAGAAATCTCAGGGCTAACAATAAGCACAATACATTTTTGTTTGTTTGATACAATTCCAGATCCCTTTGGTGCTGTGAGGGGGTCAAGGCTTGATCGAAAGACACAGCATTTAAGATAAAATTGGTAGCTTTGTAACGGTAGTTTGTTACGGGGGGATTTGGAGGGTTGGGGATTACTGTAGTGTATTACATTAGGTTCAAAGCCTTGTTTGATTTAGTCCCCTTATCAACTAAGTGGTTTGTTTTGAATCTTGTAATTTTAAAATAGATTGTTTAAGTTGTTGGATTTTAGATTTTATTATCTAAGATCTAATAACACACCAAGGGGGAAAAATAGCTGTAGTTGGGGACAGCATTAGCTCTTCTTAGCAAGGATCTCAGTACTGCCTTTAAATAAGTGGAGCATTGTATATAACTGGACTGACTTCATCTGAATTATTTTGGTAACTTGGATCAGGTGCTTCAGGCTTAATTAATTTGTGGCTGGACACATTATAGTGGACCTACAAAACAATGCATTATACCAAAGTTTTAGGCATTTTTCAGTACCAACATATTAAGGCGGCAGTTATCATTACATTTCAGCTTAACGTGAAAGAACAGTAAAGCGGGAGTTAAGATATATAAAAATAAACATGCTAATAAAAAATTCTTTACTTACAAGTTGGCAAAGAGGATACTGCAGTTGCAACAGAGAACTAAAAGTAATATGCCTTTAAAATTAGAAAGAAGTGATAATGTTAAATCCGTATTTGTTTGGCAGCAAACCTTAAGAAATCATTTGAAGGAAATAAGATTTTTATTTCAAACAAGCTTGACATAAATCAACATCAAGAGCTTAGAGAAGAAAATAAGATTTAGATGTGCTAAAGGATTGACTGTGAGAAGGAGCAGCCCATTTCCACACACACTGATGATATGGGGCTGCATATTAGGGTAAAGAGCAATGCAGATAGGGGTTTGTGTCTAATGTAAGTTCTATCCTTTCCATCCTCTATTGAACCTCCTAAACCATATCTATAAATCTCATTTTTGGGCTACCTTCGGACTCTAACCCTATTTTTTTAAGGTAATAATTTTCCCTGCTCTGAACATTTCCAATTAATCTTAGATCTTTATCAACATCTCCATCTGCACATGTAGTACTCTTTCTTTGCTTTAAATCATATGTCTTCTAAGTAATGATCACTTCTGATGTTTGAGTAACTCTTTCCTAAAACTTCATTGTATGACTCATTAGCTTTGTTAAGCCATCACTGAATTTTGTTATAGTTTTCCTTAGTTGTTACAAATTGACTGCAGCCCCTTTTTCTTTCAATTGTCATGCATTTCTCCCTCTTCAACATCGCATTGAACAACCTAGTCAAAAACGTTCTAATTTTTCAAATTTCATTCCTATGACACTTCAGTTCCTCTAAAGGGATGTGATCAGGATCATCTGCCTTTCCTTTTTTTCTTCTTCAAAGGTTTTCTCATTTCCTATTAATCTTAGCAACTTCCAGATCCACACATTTTTACATTGTTAACACAACATCCTGTCTTATTTTGCTCATTCATGACCTGTTTTAAGTACTCTCTCCATTTTTCCTTCACATAATTGGCACCATTCTGTGCCTGCTACATCTTATACCCCCCCCCCCTCCCAGGTGATGACCTTGGCCATCATATGGCATCTTATTTCTACTTTGGCCTTTGTCTCCTTTGCCTTCCTTATACAATGCATCCCATTTTACTCCCTGTAGTAACCTAGTTGACATTCTTTCAACTCTGAGGATATACTCTGTAGTACATCATCTCGCTCCACAATGTACATTTCTCTTCTAACTCACATCTTCCCCGTGGGGCATAACCAGTAAAAACACCTTTTAATTCCAGGACATTCCTAAATAAACTCCTTTTTTGCTATCTAAAGTATGGCAAAACAACATTAATCATTCTTATAAGCTTCTAGTCTCCTTACTTTTCCTTAATTTTGCTTAGGTTTTATGCCAGATGTCCATCCTGACACAACGCTCTGCATTTATCTGGACTTGGGTCCAATAAAAGAAATTACTGCCTTGTGATTTCTTATGATAGTATTGCTAAACATTCAGTATGTTAACGATTTCATTAAATACAAGTTACAGAATAATTTACCTTCAAGTCACCCAAGATGGCCGCTTGCACAGATGCAGCGGCTCATGGCTCTCTCTATCAGTGCTCTTTTTTGTATTTTGCTGTATCTTTTATTTGTCGGTTTTTATGAGGTAGCATCTGCAGACAAACTCTACATAAGTCACGATCTTTTGGACATTGGCTACCGACACAAGATGGAAATAACGAGTGATTTTTACTACACTAATAACATCCGAGACGGCATCGCGAGAGCGCTGGGTGCTCCGTGGATTGTTATGGGGTCTGGAAGGCGTCTGTGCCGGCGACGGAAGAGGAAGCAAAAGCGGGGCTGAAGGTCAGGCGTCCCGCTGAAGCTAAAACGGCAACCACATTGCCCCGCTCTACCGAGCCTGAATCTCTCCAAAGCAAGATCCATGGTGAATAAAACGGACTACCTACAGCTACAGCCGGCTGGAAATACTATATTCGCGACTGCTGCGTTACGATCATCACTGAAACCTGGCTTCACCCGCAGATCCCCACTGCTAGTGTGGAGCTAGCAGGCCGCACTATGCTACACAGATCCAGTGGGACTGATCAAAGACCTAGAGGACTGCTTTACACGGACACACTGGGACTTGTTTGAACATCAGGACCTGAAAACATTCACAGGGACGGTACTGGATTACATATGGTTCTGTATCGTAAATGTGACTGTCAGCAAAACATTTGGGTTTTCCCTAATCAGAAACCCTGGATGAACAGCCAGATCCACTTACTCCTTAAAAGAGTAAGCCTTCAGGTCAGGCAACAAGGCTCGGTACGGTGCTGCTCGAGCAGACCTGAAGAGAGGAATAAAAAGCACCAAGTCAGATTACAGGAAGAAAATAGAGTCCCATCTGTCCAGCAACAACACACAAGAGCTGTGGCAGGGCATCCAGAGGCTGTGATGTGTCAGCAGGAGACCTGAGCGTGTAACTAGCGGAGGAACTGAACTGTTTCTTTGCTTGCTTTGAGACACCCCAGGAGCACCAATCTTCTCTGGCCCTGCTACCTCCACCAAATCCCAGCTCAACCCCGTTCACTGTGCAGGAGCATGAAGTACGGAGGGTGGTTTTGGCAGTGAATCACAGGAAGGTTGCTGGACCAGACGGAGTATCTGGAAAGGTGCACAGAGCGTGTGCCCACCAGCTCTCATCTACAATCTTTCCCTGGCCCAAGCAGTCACCCCTCCCTGCCTAAAGACAGCCACAATCATCCCCGTGGCAAAGAAGACACCAATCACCAGCCTGAATGATTACTGCCCAGAGGCCCTCACACCGGTAATCATGAAGTGCTTTGAGAAGCTGGTCCCCCCCACACACACACAGTTTCGACACCCACCAGTTTGCATACCGGGCAAATATATCGATGGAAGACGCCATCGCAGTAGCTCTCCACCTTGTACTGAGCCACCTGGAGCAGCAGCGGAGCTACGCACGCATGTTTTTTTGGGATTACAGCTCAGCATTTAACACAATCATCCTAGACATACTAATTTCCGAACTGCACACCCTGGGCCTCCCCTCTCTCGCATGCTCCTTGATAAAGGACTTCCTTACCAACCATCCCCAGACTGTGAGACTTGGGCCCCATCTGTCCTCCACCCGCACTCTGAACACTGGCTCCCCACAGGGCTGTTTCCTGAGCCCCCTCCTGTACTGCCTCTAAACCCACGACTGCAGCCCGGTCCACGACAACAACCTCATCATCAAGTTTGCTGAAGACACCACCGTGGTTAGACTTATCTCAGGCGGAAAGGAGGCAGTTTACAGAGAGGAGGTCCTGAAGTTGACAGCCTGATGTTCACAGAACAACCTTACACTGAACACCAGGAAAACAAAAGAGATCATCATCGACTTCAGGAAAAAATGGACTGACCCTGCCCCTCTCTACATCAACGGTGAGCGTGTGGAGAGGGTCCACACCTTCAGGTTACTTGCTGCTGATCTCTCTTGGTCGGAGAACGTCACAGCTGTTATCAAGAGAACCAAGGAACGACATACTGCATCACAGTATGGTACGGCAGCTGCACTGAGGCAGACAGGGTGAGGCTTCAGAGTATAGTGAAAGGGGCACAAAGAATCATCGACTGCCCCCTCTCCATCCTAAAGGACATCTACATCTCCCTCTGAGAAACATCTGAGCGAGAAACATCTTCAAGGACAGCTCACACCCTGACTTTGAACTGTTTGACCTGCTATTCTCTGACAAGCGCTACAGGTGCATCAAAGCCAGGACAAATTGTTTCAAAAACAGCTTATTTGCCAAAGCAGTCACCATCCTGAACTCAAATGGACTATAACTGTGCAACATCCTCGTCTCCGTGGAATACAATGTTATTATAAAAATATCTGTGCAATATTTAATATTTATATTATATTTATTTACAATTGCAATATCACCACCACGGTGAATTATCTAGAAATTTTATTTACTGCATATACTCCACATATATGTATACATTTTTATTTCCTGCCGATCATTCACATAGTTTACATATTTCAGTTTATTTTTGTATATATTTTTTAGAGGTATTTTTGTTCTATTTTTTTTCTTTGCACGGCACTGAAAGGAGTGGTCTTCCAATCTCATTTTACAATGTGTATAATGACAATAGCAATAGCAGTTGTAGAACGTCACTGGCAGCATCTCAGCCAATGTTCTCCTCCAAAAAGCTGTCTCAGCTTACAGAACGCAAGACCAGATGTAGCCACTATGGACAGAAGAACACTAAGAGAAAACAAAAGGTTAATTAGGTTGAAATAACGGCAACTAAAGCAGATTGGACAAAGTAAGAAAGTAGTAGGGAGAAAAGTGGTCAGATTGTCTTCCAGCAGTCTAAACCTATAGCAGCGTAACTATAGAAGTAACTTAAATAGCCTAACCCTGTAGATTGAGACATGAAGACGGTAGAGCAAAGGAGGTCCATCTGTCTAGACTGAGTTTTTCCTCCAACCGGATTAGGTAATCTTCTCTACCTCTTCATAACTATAAGCTTTAATCAAAAAGGAAGGTTTTAAGCCACGCTTTGAAACTAGACAGCGTGTCTGCCTCACTGACAAAAGGTGGAAGCAAGTTTCACAGGAGAGGAGGCTAATAACTAAAAGATCTGCCTCCCTTTCTGCTGTAAGATATTCTTGGAACCACCTGTAATCCTGCAGTTTGAAAGTGAAGTGCTATTGGACTGTATGATGGAGTTTGATTGAGGGCTCCATACGTCAAAAGAAGAATCTTAAAATCCATTCTGAATTTGACAGGGAGCCAGTGAATGGAAGCTAAGATAGGGGTTATGATCTCTCCTTTCAAGTGTACAGCTTCTGCAAACTTTCTTCTAATAAAGAGTTAAAGTAGTCCAGCCTTAAAGTAACAAATACATGGACTAGTTTTTTCTGTTTTTCTAGCCATGGTCCTGAGGTGAAAAAAGGAATCTTAGAGACCTGTTTTATATGGAACTTAAAAGACATATCCTGAACCATAACATCAAGGTGCTTTACTTTTTTACCAGAGGACAATTTGATTTCATCCAGTGTAAGGGGTTGATTAAGCTGTTTTGGTACAGATGAAATTAATGAACAGATGAAAACATATTACCCTATTTGCCAGAATCATAACAATGTTGGTGACTAAAAGCCCCAGATGCTGGCATCCATGCGTTAAGTCCACCATTCGGGTAACATTTCACATTATGGCACGTGGATCAAAAGTTGCTTTATAGGAGAATGCGTGTTGGAGGCCAAAATCCACAAAGTGGCATCATTAGGATAAGGTTGGCAGCAATGGTGCCAAGTGGCCACAATAACAATAAAATGAAATGTAAAAGTGATAGAACAATGAAAAACAAACTGCTGAGAAACAATAGAGTAGTTAGACGATGGTTGCTGTTCTATAATAGCAGAAAATGAACATAACTGAGAGAGACAGTGTGCTCTATCTATGTTGCAGCACTCTGTAATGGTAATAATATATTGTTTAATAAGTCTGGTTCAGTATAATTTTAGAATGATGGATATGTTCTGCAACGACACTTGTCGGTGGGCTGTAGCCATTAGAAAACTGGTAAATTGGTAGTTAACAGGCCAAAGTATGCCAAAAAATATTGTTACACCACCAACACCAGCCTGTGTTGGGTGGTTGTGTTGTCATCCATCCATTATTTATCCTTGCAAGGTCATAAGGATGGCTGGTAGTAATCTCAAGCAATATTTGAGTATGTGGTAGGGTTCACCCTGGATTGTTAGCCAGTCCAGTGCAGAATGTATTATTTTATGTTGCTGAGTTGTAGAACCGTTGTTGTAGAGATGTTGAGTTTTCTGTTTTCAGCTAACAGCTGTTGGACGTAAGGTGGTGTTTTGCTCCCACAGCCATTTCCTGCAATAAGGATTGTCGTGCTTTTGGTTTCCGGTGTGACGGAGGCGTGTGGGTAAATGAAAATACACAACAAGAAAGAAGGGTCTCTTGCATGAACTTTACTTCTTCCAGTAACAGGTGAGTTACAACGGCAACTAAGTTGTTCTCACGTAGGATGACTGTGTGGGACTGTGTGGCTTCTGGCCTCTAGCTCTGGCACAGACAGCATTTAGCTATGTCTGGGCAGTGAGCGGTGAACTTAAGGTATAATAAAGTTTAACCTTCCTTACAGTATGGTATTTTTTAAGGTTTTTCCTTTTTTATCATTTCATATATATCTGAACTCTCACATCAACAAAGCATTCTGATCCACAAAACTGGTGGTCACTGTGTTTGTAGACCATACCCAGGAAACCTAAGAGATAGAAATAGGTGAAATGTTAACAGATCTATCATTTCTAATATAGTCCTACTAGTTCACCTGGCACCAACAACCATGAAACATTTGAAAGTCCGTATTGTACATCCCCTTTCTTTCCCATTCTATTACTGAATTACTGTAAACTGAATTACTGAACTGAATTACTGTCAACATGCTACATGCTGTTTATCTATACGGCTTAGTGTTTTGTGTGTCTCCAGCTGTACATGTGTTGATTTGTAAGTGTGTGTTTGGATGGATGGTAAACTGCTAGTACATGTTTGAATTTCCAGTACATGTTTGATTAGAGTCGACTTTGTCAGCAGCGATAAAATTCTGCACGAAGTACTTAATTTCTTCTCGTTTAGTTAATCCCAACATTCAAAGCACAAAATCAGGCTGTGTATGTTCCTGAGAGTGTGTGGTCATCCTAACAATCGACCAAAATATTTGTACTGTGTTAATGTATAAGATGTGTCAGACACATTACCTGTGTTGATATTTATATAAACTTTTAATGTATCCTGTCTTGCAGTGTAGCATCAAAATTGTGGTGATATGGAAAATCATAAGAGCTTTACTTTTATAGTTGGAGATTTTGATATAATGGTCCACTTGATTTACTTTATGTTCCTGACTATAGAGTGCACCTTCATAAAAGCTGCACCCACAAATTTAAGGAGAAAAATTGGAAATGTGCATCTATAAGCCGCTCCGGAAGCATGAAACACTCCAAACGCACCAAACGCACTGCTCTGGACGTGTGTAACACGCTGCAGGACTTTTAGACACTTTTAGACAAGCATCCACATAGATTTTACATGTAAACCTTACGACCCAGGCATGTCCTTTTCAGGGAACAAGTAAGTTGGATGATGAATACAGATACCTGTAAAACAACGGAGCACTGAGAGTGGGTAATGGCGAGGTGTGGAGAGGTGTAGCAGCAGAGACTGGCAGGCAGAAGATGTCGAAGAACAAAGGGAACTCGGAAGTAATATAGAAGGAGGACGAGAAGAGCAACGAAGGGACAAACACAAATCAGGGAGGAACTTAATGGGAGAATCCAGCGGTGAGTTGAGAGAAAAGCCGGGCCTAAATCCTAGGAGGGTGAAAGGTGGAACAAAGAGATTGATTAGATTGCAGAGTGATAACAGGTGTGCATGGTTTAAGGGGAAAATAGGATAAGGAAGAGAGAGAGAGCAGGGGAAACTGGGGAGCACAAAAAGGAAGAATAACCAAACAATAGCATCTAAAAAGACTCAGCAGAATGGGAAATAACATAAGGTTAACAATAGCTTAATCTCAACAAAGTAAACTAAACTACTACAGCAAACTAAAGAGATGCAGCATAACTGAACATAACTGGTACATTTCTGAACAGTGCCTGTAGCATAAAAGTTGCTGATCAAACAAAACGGAAAAGTTATTGTTTGGTTTTACATAATGAGGAGAATGTATTTTTCGTGCATGTTGCTTGCATATTTTTTTACTTAAGCTAAAGCGCTCTTTGGCTGGTGAAGAAAAATCCACAGAAAAGGAGCACTTTTGCATAAGCCACATGGTTCAAAGCGTGGGAAAGAAATTAGCGGCTTGTAGTCCGGACAATATGATATATATAAATATACTGTACATAAAAAAGAAGAATGACGAGAATACTATCATGCTCTGTGTTGGTTTACTGGTTTTACTGTTAGTTATTTCCAGTTTTTATGTTCCTTTCATCTCTAGTTTCCTCCATTTGCTTAGCGGTTATACTTTCCAGTATTATTGTTTAGATTATTTTCTAAATTCGCCTGTTGCCTGCAGTCCTCCTTTGGTTCCTTGTCTGTCACTCTATCTCTCTCTCTCTCCCTCAGCCTTCACCCTTATCTCTCACAGCTTCGCCCGTTTAAGTAATCAGTCTTGTTTATTGTTTCACTTCCTACATTCGTAGTGTATAAGCCCGGTTCATTCAATCACTCTCCGCTGGATTACCCTTTGTCTACCTGTAATGTCACTGGTGATGTCACAAGGTGATTTGCAATTGTAGAACAGTGTTTTTCTGCTTACCTCGACTGTTTCCATGTGCATGCGATCCTCTCCGTCTGCTCTCCTTGTCTCAACTCCTTGCCAGTTCTCCTGTAGGTGTTCTTTCCCCTCTGCTGGCCATCTACTGGTACTGCCCTCATTCTCAATCATTTACAAGCCATTAGTTTATTACATTCTTCTGTGCCGGTCATTCCCGTTGTTGGTTCCTTGTGGCTGTCATTATCTATCCCTCTAATAAAAATATCTAAAATCCACAGTCTACTCCACCTTTTGTTTGGGTCCATTACTCCGCTCCATGGCAAAATATAGGTTAAAAGCCAAGAACTGTATTTCTGCTCTAGAAAGAAGAAAAAAGGTCTGACACAGAAATGGTGAAATCAAACTCACAGACATCCAAAGATAACCAGGTTATGATGACCCATGACCTAATCCAAAAAAAAAAAAATAATCCCAAAAATTGAACAAGCCAGCCAGAGGGGCCAGGAAGAAGCAGTCCCAAGTCTATTAACCTCCCTCTCCCTATAAACTTTCAACAAGAATTCCCTCTCTTGACCAAACCAAACAGCACACAAATATCAAACACATCCCCAAAGGTTCAAGCTCCTGCAGGAGAGCTTGATCAGGTTTATCTAAGACATACCTTTATACCAGAAGTATAGACATGAAAACTGTTTTTACAAGCAGTTAGAAGAAATTAGAGATGTTGCCGAAAAACTAGTGCAAAGTAAGGACAGACCATGCTGTGTCGATATCTTCAAGCAATCCATATGCCAAAGTGAGTAAATTCTCATCAGCACAGACCAAGCAACTGCAGAGCATAACATGAGACAAAAATAAGAAGGAGAAGAACATTATTAATCTTCCATTACTTTGACATTGGCATTGGACTTCAATTGGTATCATTTAAGTGGTGCCTACATATTGTGACTATTTTATGCCTGAAAAGGTTTTTGCATGTCCAAAAAAGCTACGGGAGGCTAGATTAGAGTCTGAAGACATAATTAGTGATGCTAAAGTGATGCCAAGCTAGAGCGTTACCCACAGAACAAGGTGATTTGCAAATGTTGAACAGTGTTTTTTCTGTAGCTGGGAAGCATGTTTTATCAAGGATTTTAGAAGGCATTATTATATGAGAGACAGTGAAAGTCCCAAAAACTAAATCAGACCTATTTAAGTTGTTACACTGAAAATATTTTTAAAACTGTCTCAGACATGTCCTTATAAACTTAAAAGGTTATTGGACATAATGGCAATGACAAGACATAAGTGAAAATAAGCCTCATCATTTATTGGTTTGAACACAGCAAATAATAACACAATAGAAATAAGCATGTGTTAAATGAATCAACATAAAAAATGACTTCCTTTATTACCTCAAATGTAGAATTCAAATATCTAAAAAACAAATGTTTAGCAAAAAAACGGAATGTGTAAATATATATTAAGTATTATTTATTCATTTCAGTTTTTGCTGTAATCATCTCTTGATTAACTTTACAACATATGATTACTTCTATTTTTTTTGATTCTGAAAAAGATAAAGAATTTTACAAAAATAAAAATAAGCTTATTCAGAAATTATAACCAAACCTTTGTATTGCCAATCCTCTATAGCTCAATAACAGATTTTGGTGATTGTTCTCGATGAATTTGATAACAAGTAGAGCATTTTGAACTGCATTGTTGCTGAAATGTACATATACTCAGCCTGTTTTAACTTCTACTGACGTACACGGGTCTAGCATGTCCAACCCCCAGATCTCATCCTTTACGCCCATGAGGCTGGTTTTTCATATATTTCACTTTAATGTTCAAATCTTGGTTTACATTTAACTTTAGGTATACAATAACTACAAAAAGAACCCATTTAAAACAGGTTTTCACGTCCAAGATACTGCAGAGACTACCAGCGACTTCTGTAAGTCGCTTTGAATAAAAGCATCTGCTAAACACATAAAGGTAAATGTAAAAAATATGTAGAGAACAGTGGTCTAGGGGAGACACTAAAATTCTGTGCCTTGTCAATATGTTGGTGATTTTTTAAAACTTCATTGGAATTAGTTGGACAAGATATTGGCAAAGCTGAAACAACAATGAAACATGTCCACATATGTCCTTAGTTGTTCAATTTCCAAAGGGTGCTGTAACAGCTTATATTGATAATAAAATCTATAGCAGCCTTGTTATTTTTTTGTAGCCACACATTTTTTTTTAATGTGATCTAGATGGTTAGGTATAAAGCAATCATCCTAACAATGAATGCAGTTGAACTAAAATCTGTCCTATGAGTTATTTTATATTGGAGTGAGCAACAATTTGCATCCAAAATGCAAATTTATAAAGGAAGTATATTACAATTTTGTATCTGACAGCCCTGCTGGCTGCAAACACATCAAGTAAAATTTTCATGCAAGAATTCATGTTTTAAATTCTGGACTAAAAATAAATAAAGTAAAGCAATTTTCCGCTCACATTTCTCTAAGTTTAAATGAAGCAGCAATTTCACCCGAGGTTACCTTCTGTAATCAGTGTAAAGAAAACCGTTTTTTTTCCTTCACCTGAGCTCATCCCTACTTTAACCAAAGAAGTTGGAAAATTATTTCATTCCAATAGTAAAAGGTACACAGTGGAAAACTGACTTTCTTCTTGGCAATTTTTTTTTCTAGCCAACTCGCCTACATTACAGTAAAACTTACTAAACCTGTCATTTCATATAGTTATTCACTTTTTCCTTTCTCCTATTGAATGTTCCCATATTATGGCTATGTTGAATCTGTTAAGAGGGTCACTGCTTTACAAACTTTTTTTATGTCAAGTTAAAAATTATGTAGATTTTCTATCAATTTCAATTTCAAACATTAACATTGGTTATAAAACACAACTGTGTTGGCTAATGACATAAATTATGTTACATTTTATTTTATTGCTCTGTAAAGAGTCACTTTGTTTTTGGTATGTTTTGCTTTAGTTAAGTCCAAAGTGATTTCTCCCTCTTACAGATCTAGATTTAATGTTTTTTTGGTCATTCAACCAAGAACTTTCTTTCCTAATAGAAAAAAAGGGGGGGTACCGAAATATGAAGTAATTAATTGCATTTTACTAATAAAATGTAAGTCGCTGTGTATGTGTGTACCCATGGGTAGATAGACAGAGCTGGAAGACAGACAGAGCTTTTCAAGAGCGTGCATTTAGTCATCTTTAATGGCTGCCATGAGCGATTCAAGGATTACTTAGACATGCATGAATGACTCAAAGATACATTTCTGATGAGATAATGACGGCATAAAATGACAGCATATATGCCACTGCATTAATGTAAATGAGAATACCTGTAAACTGTGCTTCTACCTCTCCTTAATTGTCTGGTCATGTTGATGTTTTATCGTGTTAGACTTTAATTTAATTATCATGACTGAGTGTGCAATAAAACAAATTTGTTTTATGAAACATTGGATTAAGAAACAGCAAAAACTGGGATGTGTACAGCGCTTACTGATCACCTTCACATCAGAACAGTAGGGAAGGTACAATGTATTCATTAAAGGTCTGGTAGAAAAAAATTTTTTTTCCAACCTAGAATAAAGGGTCCAACGCCTTCAAGCTCAACTCATGTCTAAATTTAGTTTTTATCGACATAAGGAGTATCTACTGGAGAGAAATTTTATGCTCTGATCAAGCAGAAGACTTCAACAGCTATAAGCTAAATGGGGGTAGCTTTATTCCATCAGGCAGCTTTTACAGATGTATTGCAAGTAAACTGCAAAGTAAATAAGGAGCTTTTTTTTTTCAAAGGAAACCCAGAAGATCCGGAGGATTAATGCTGCAAGCCAATGACACAATGAATCTGCTGGGGTTCTTTGTCATGATATATCCATGATTTGAATTTATTTTCTTGTAAAGTGCCTTGAGACAACATCTGTTGTATATATCATCTGATTCTTGATTCAAGATTGCATAGTCACTGAATTGCAGCATTAACTCCTGCTGGACCTGCATGTAGAGACAGTAGAAAATAGCTTGTGTTGTATTTTTGTTGCAGTTTCGTCACATGTAAGGTTGTAGTGAGGTACCTGTGAAGTCAAGTAAATAGGAGGAAAAGAAATTGTAAAAAAACAAAGAAAAATACATGAAAAAAGGGACATGTACTAACTGCAAAGAATGGGCACTGCATTCTACACGGATCATAAAAATGGATGGACAACAACAAAAGAATCAGAAGCTGCAGACAAGGTAATAAAAAACAGATGGGAGTGTCACTCTCTCAAAAATCTGGTTTAAGGATTGACCTGTGCGGAGACGGATGACTTTACAAACGTACATAGAGGCAGCCGTTAAGACTGTGACTGTGTTTGATGAGATCGGACTGCTGGATCACTAGTGTTAGGAGTAGTGTTAGCCTAGCCACTGGATCATTAACACCGATGCTGTCAGCTGCATCTGAACTGATTGATAGTTGAACTGATTGTGTTGTGACTTTAACTGATGAACGCTAATGTTTATAATTTAAAAGTTAAAAAGATCATTAAATTAGACAAAATAACTTTGAAGTATTTATATCTTTGTAAAATGAACTTGATTAGTAAGTAAACACTTGAAATGTAAATATTGATATGACTCACTTTAAAGTTATTAAGCTACATATTTTGTTAAATTAACTTTAATCACACTGGGTTAAATTATGGTGATTCACTCAGTATTATATACATGATTTGCCTAGTATTTCCTTCATAGTCTTAGTGAATTTAATTTATGTAAATTTAGGAATATACATTAGTAAATGTATTTATATAGTTATTTATTTTTTTATTTTATTTTGGGTTGTGTAAATGTTTATACCTGCCTGGGACCAACTGTAAAGAAATATGCTGATACACGAATAAATAAATGTTGGATAAAGGTAAAAAACTGTTTGGTCCTTTGAGTGGAATCCAGTTGCTAAAGCCTGTGTAGAGGAATCCATCCCTTTCAAGTGGGGAGGCTGCAAAATGAATAGGAGAACTTCACATTACCCGTTTTGCTTTTTCTTGGAATACTTAATCAGGCTGACTAAAAGTGTAAACTCCTGGGAAGTCCTATTTTAAACCCAAACCTAAACCTAATAAAGCAGAATATGTCAAACATGTCCAGATGAAGCTGAACAACCTTTCAGTTCTTTTTTTTAATGTAGGGGGCAATATTTAGGAGTTTTTTCAAATTGTATAAGGTACAAAAACTCTACAATAATTTCAAACTTGCACAAACTTGTCTTGTTTAAAACCAAACCAAACAAATCTGTGAATTACGATTTTTGTTTCATGGAAAATCAACAATTTTAGCGCAGAATTAGACACTATTCATAAGGTAAATGTAATAACACATATAGCAAAACAATAACAGCACTTTTGATGATAGCAAAGTAATTTTTGATTGGTTTCAATTATAGAAGGGTGACCTTTTAAAATATTGTTTAGCCCTGTGCATCCATCCATACATGGCAGATGAGACTCACTTCATTATGTATGTATAAAATTAAAAAATATCAGCAATGATGTTGTTTTTTTCTATTGTAGATCTCTGATCTTTTTTTTCACTTTGCTCTGGCTCTGAATCCACACCACCTTGTTTTCACCTGTTTTGAATTTGTGGCAGCAGTTTTAGGTATTATTTGAGGTTTTGTGATGTTAATCAACTGCTTCAAGGTGTAAAAATACATTGTTGCTAAGGTTACGCATCATAACAAAAGTCCAAAATGTAAGAAATCTCAGAAAAAAAACTATCTTTCAGCTGCACAGCATCTAAAGCCAGAGGGAATATTTGTCCAAAAAAGTCATAATTCTTTCAGAAACAGCAGATTAAAGCTAAAACAATGAAACAAAGAAGTCTTAACAGAATTACGCGAGTTGCCACAACATGCTGCTGTAAAGACCATTAGGATTTGTTTCAAATTCTACAGCCACAGAAAATTTCTTTAAAATGACTTTGTCATGGAGTGCACATAAATCCACAGTTGCACCCCCAAGTAACTCAAACATTATAAATTATTCAGAAGATAAAAAGCTCTTCTAAATAGTTTTGAAGTTTAGTAATGTTGATATACATAAACTCATATCTTTTTGCATTATCAATACAAATAAACTCTTAAACCTGATTTTAGATTTAGCTTGTTAAAATAAGGTTGATGCTTGATTTGTCAGAATTGCTTGAAACACTCGGACCTAAAATAAATGATCTCTGATTCTGAAACTGTGGTCACTCCCTTAGATTGGTGTGTAGGTTTTCTTTTCTAAATCAATGCAAAGATCAGCTGGATCTGAGAGCATATTTGTTCTAGTGTTGGATCTCCCCGCTTTGTGATTACACAGCAGACATACAACGGTTAGTGGGTGTAAAAAAATTGGCTGCAATTATCCAATCTAACCACTATTGCTCAACTTTAGTTCAATATTGCATCTAAATATAATGAATTTTGAATTAGCATATTTCTATTTAGTTGTGTTTCAGTTCCATGGAACTATAAAACAAAAGTCTGAATAAATGTCCAAAATTAGCCAAACAATGCAGTTTAAAAAAAACAAACACTATGATCCCTATATATCACATAATTAGATATTGTTTTTTTTAATATGCACAATTTTCACATTTTATTTTATAGTCACCATATCAGCGTGAAACTTAATTAAAAAAAATATTTTGAAAATTGTATACAAAATCATAATCTAGTCTTTATTTTTGTTAATTATGATGATTTTCCTGTTTTAGCTGTTGAAAGCAAGACATTTATAATACGAACATTGAATCTGGAGTCTCGAGGTAGAGAGGCTTTTAGTCTTCGTTGCCCTTCTCTGTGACAGCTACAGCTAAACAAGCACAGCTACTGTCAGAAAAACATTAAAACATGAATATCACATCAGACTAATAACTCTGAACATGTTGTCTCAGGACACTTTAATGCAGAAAAATAAGCCTAATGACGAGGACCGTTTAATGCTTGCTTGAAGGTAGTTATTTTCAAAGGGTACCTTTAATCTGACAAACAAGAATATTTTAATTAGTTGACTCCATGTCTGACATAGTGTTGTTAGGCCAGATTAGGTTACCATGCAACTTCCACACTGTTGTTGTAGTTACATATTTTTATAACACTTCAAATTTCAGATCACCAAACTATTTATTAGTCTAGATAACCTCAGGATTTTTTTTCCAAAATCTTTCAAATAATAAGAAAGTAAGAGCAAGAAAAGAAACCAAAAAAAATAAGAATCTGGCATTTGGGTGACAACTCAATAGCCTGGTTGTTTCACTGTTGGCAACAGCAACCATCATCATTCATCTGTGATACCTGGCAGCAAGTCTGGAGGAATTTTCCATTGCTGTGTAAACCAGCCCAATAGATAATTATTCAGCTTTATGTAGCTGGACACCATCACACTACACTTACCATGTTTGAATACGGATTTCTAAATCTATTTTATGTAAAGCTTGTTAGTTTAGCTGCCAATAAAATAGGAGACACACCTTAGAAAAAGTCCACTTTACCCTTTACCAAGCTAAAGAACTGTTTTCGTTAAAGCTTTAGTATTTTTGAGAAAACGTAACATTAGCTTTTGTGTTCCTTTTTGTCTGTATAACTTGTGGCTTTGGAAATCCTTGATGGTGGCCATTTTTGTCCATTCTTATTGTCTTTTTAATGAATCAGGAACTCTGACCTTTACTAAGGCAGGTGATCCTGCCTTTATTTGGATGTTTTTCCTGTGATCTCCTGGATAAGTTGATGTTGAACCTTTGGGTTAATTTTCTGCTTCTGGTCCCTTCTACACTTTGGTTTTAGCATGATGGGGGGGGGGTCTTTGTTCTTAAATCTCTTTAAAAAGCAAGATGAGTTGTTGCTTTGATCTTATTCTTGTACTTCATCCTCTCAGACAAATTACAAATAATCACATTTTTTTCATTCCAAAGGACAGACAGGAATCAGGCCTGGTTGTGGTTGGTGAAACCAATAAAAAAAGACATCAAAATATGAAATATGAAACTGATGCTACACCTCATTCAAACCTGTCTGCCATGGCCAGGGTTTTTTACATAATATAAAAACTAAATCAGATGTTTTTTTAATTTAAATTCTGTCTTTGCTTCTGTACATCTGTATACATAATCTATCCTCTGTTTTGTCTTTTTTCAGACTCGTCCTTGTCAAAGATGCGGCCTTGTTCCGAGGCAGGGAAACCCTGTAACCCCTGTGTTGATGCAGCGAAAGCCTGCTACCTCAACGAAACCTGCAGACGCCTGCGTTCAGCTTATGACATTATCTGCAGCAAGGTTACACCCCCACAGTCCGCTGCAGCCAATCAGGAGCCTTGCAGCAGAAAGAGGTGTCAGAAGGTAGGGGCAGACATTTTCAATGCTTACATCTGAAGTCTGTGTGTAGCATATTTAGCTATCCCTGCTTGGGAACTTTGCTTGCACTAGTTTTAAATATTTATTGCAGGTAGAAGACTACAAATAAATATAATTTTAGAAAATAAAGTGCTCCAATGAGATGTAATCAGATCACCTAAAGGGATGCTTATATTTCTTTGTACTGTCTGAGGGTTCCTCTACTGGATCAGATACAAGTAACACTGTTTTCATATATCTCCCACCAACACAGAGCTATTTGTTTACTCTTTTGATATTTTAATTACAGGACCAGGAAAACACACAATATCTTTTCTCTACGAGGACTGAAATTAATAGAGATATTTCAGTATTAGTTGATTAGTCAGTGACAGATTGAGGATGTTTTTAGTACAACTACATATGATCACTTCCTTAAACAGGAAATAAGAAATATAGAGTAAATAAAGGAAACCACTGCAACAACATACATCAAAAAGCAAGAGCTAAGAAACCAAACAACAACAGACCAGACAAGGTAAATGACACAGAATGATCCTAAGAGGACTAAGGGATGGATGAGAGCATTTATTCTGCAAGAGAGGTGGAGAAGACTAGAGGAGCTAATTCCAGGTGAGTGGATCCAGTTGGGGAGCGGCACATGGAGAAATAGGGAGAGGGGAGCAGAATTCAGCACCGAGGGCAGTTTTGTGTTTACTCGTACATAACCATACTTGACTATTTAATGATGTAATAAGTTGGACCCTGCAGTAAAAGATGACAGTGTGGCCAAAAGTCTTATCACAGCGTTTAACCACTTCCTACGTAGTAAGGCTATGCTAAGCTTTGCAGATGGAATAGCTCGATTAGCCCATGATTTACTTAACTGCTTGTGCAAAAGCCTTAAAAACCCCAAACAAAAACATCTTAACCTCAGAAGCGTAATGGCAGACTGCATGAGAACTGCACAGGTGAAGAACTATAAACCAGGAGCGGTACCATGAACACAAGCTTCAACATTTGTAGCAAAGTGGCTTTGATAATGCAGTGTTGCAAGCAGCACATCTTTGTGAAGAAAAGGAAGAAGAAAGAAACAGTGCAGCTCTGGTCAACATTCTGTTGGCGTTGTGGGTGGGGCAGCTGGCCAGCTGATGTGAAATACTGGAACTATATGATTAAGTTGTTATGATGCGCATGTTATTCTTTGTTTGTTTTTGTTTTTTTTCAATAAAGTTTATACGTGGATTTTTTGACTGCATAATCTAAAACTAAAAGTTGCATATATTTTTAAAAAGCATTCGATTTTCACTAAATTAATCAGGTAATCAATAATTTTCATTGTTTTTCAGCTAAAAGCAAAATTCTATAAAACCAAATAAGTTAATAAAAACCACAATCCTAATATGTTCCATTGCTGAGTGTTGATAAAAACCATATCAATGACCACAGGTCACTACTGCCCGTGTTCCTTCACATATTTGGGATGGTGCAATGGAAGTTTTTTACACTTGGCTAGAACCGAAGTAGACATTACCTGGCTAGATTGAGACTTGCCAGTAAAGCAAAGAGGCTAAGAGACAACAGAGGATCAGGAAAAGGTTTCTTGGTCTGGTTAGAGTCTGCATCAGATTTTCAGTCAGAGAGAAGTCTCTTAATTTCAAATTATTATTTTAGTCTTTGAGCTACAACTGATCAAATAAACTTCAAAGTCTCTTAAAACTGTGAAATAGCCCTTTAACACCATGCCAAACTGCAATTTTCAAATTAAAGTCTAACTTTAGGTTTAAGAAAACCGAAGTGAAGCTTCAGTTGTTGCTGCTCTCTCATCTTTTGTTTATTTTAGTGGAACTTTTCCTTTAAAGCAACACTAAAAAACTTTACATTTTGGTTGATTTTGGCGGCCATGTGTGGACAAAAGTGGTAGTGTTTTGCCTGAAGTAAGACTGCATTTTACTGCATTTTCCTTGGACACCAGCGCATAACGTGGTAAAATCCTGATCAGTTGGATTGAAGTACATTTCTGTTTCTAGTGTCTGTGTGGAGGATGGATAGTGATGAGTTGATGAATCTAATTGTGGTGAAACAATGTCAGATGATGATGTTGGAGATAGGAAACAGGGGAAGTGACGTATGCAGTAAAGCAGTCAGCACATTTGTAGTTGTTTTATGTGTAGCAGGGTTCCTGCCACCCTCCTCAAAGTTGCTTAGTGCCCGTTAAAGCGATACAGACCCCCTCAGGCCATGACAGAGGTGACATTCAACGAGCTCTAAGTCGACGTATGATCACAAAAGTTATGAAAATATTTTAAGAAGGTTAAAAAGTTACCTAGTGTTGCTTAAATCATTTATTGAGCTGCATTTCCTCATTTCTTTAGTTAATACTGTTTTAGAAACCAACCTAGTGGAAAATGGTTTACCAGCAGTTCATCACACGGCTTCATCCTCAAAAGTTAATCTAGTAAAATTCAAGCCTTATTGAAGTCTAGCTGTTTTTTAGCAAATGGCTGTGAACTGACTTATAAGGTTCAGTAATAACCAACGGAATGTGCTTATAATCTCTAACTTTTTTATCAAACCATCTACTTTGATTTGGATGACTATTTTTTAAAGGCAGAAAACTCAGTATGTTTCACA
Source organism: Orestias chungarensis (assembly GCA_032876305.1). Lineage (NCBI taxonomy): Eukaryota > Metazoa > Chordata > Actinopteri > Cyprinodontiformes > Cyprinodontidae > Orestias > Orestias chungarensis. The sequence continues at coordinate 189,950 of JAVLVB010000615.1, read as the reverse complement.
TAGCAGAACTGAGATGAAAATAGTCGATGGTTTACAAGATTCAGAAAACTGAAGTCTAAGAAGTGTAATGTTTGTTAGGGTTGAAATGTTGCCCTACAATGAGGAGGTTGTAGGACTTGTAACAAGTGCAGTTACTATCGAGACAGTAAAAAAGTCGGTGTGTGAAAACTAAAAACTGCATTTTTGTTACCTACAACACCAGACTGAAAACATTGGTGAGGAGTGCAACACACACACACACACACACACACGAACACACACACACACACACACACACACACACACACACACACACACACACACACACACACACACAGGAACAAGCAATATAGCTTATATATAGTATAAACACCTCTCTTCTGGCTGGTACTACATGCCTATATCAAACAACAGCATTCTGCAGCAGACTGGCTGAGGTAACTTGAGGTTATTGACACAGCTGTGTTCTGTTACTATGGTAATTAAT
>JAVLVB010000615.1:160016-175032 GCA_032876305.1 Orestias chungarensis | reverse complement strand
TTGAAAGCTCAGAAGGCTCAACTGGAGCAAAACACTTCAAACAGAGATCAGGCTCCAGCGCCACATTCAGTACCTCATTGCTTACTGAGGTAGTAGTTATGTTTGGTAGGATGCAATCAATTTTAGTTTTAATAGATTCAATTTTATCAATAAAGAATTCCATAAAGTCATTACTGCTAAGAGTTGGAGGAATGGGTGACATAACAGAGTTCAAGACATTATGTGTGAGAAAAAATATTAATGCAATGAATGCACATGAATGCACAACCCTGTATAAAGAGGAGCGTATTTAGAGGGAATAAGCGGATTGTCCTATATCAGTGATGTAGTTGCAGTTGTCAGTTACTTAGCTAAGATCAAGAGTCCAATTGAAGTAACATCAATGTCAGAAATACAGCCAGATACAGAAATCTTAACTGGGCCTTCTTGATGTGTAGGAGCAGCAGCTCTACTCTGAGCCCCTCCTTGATGATTCTCTAAGGGAGAAGCCTGTGGAGAGAACTTGATCAGCCACTTGTATTCTTAATGTTGACCAAACATGCGTTATGGCTAAGCTCTGTAGCAATTCACCCTTACCCCCCTACACCCCCCCATTTTTTTACATTTTCTTTTTTGCTTTTTAGTAGCTCATGTCTCTTAAATTTTAACATGACAACGGCATTACATATAGTAAGTTCATTGTGCAATGCCTTAAGCTGCATTTTTAATGAAATGCCACTATTTTCAACAAGCTAAGAAATAAACCTAAGTGACACACTGCCTCTTCTCTTTACATGGCTGCTGGATGGAAATCACAGATAAAAGGTTCCCTTTCTAAGGCTTAGATCTAAAGCCAGGGGTTTGTTTTAACCAGGGGTGAAAGTGGGCCTGTACGGTCCGGTAATCCGCAGGTCTAAAAGATTGTGCGCCAGTACGTGTGACCAATATGGCCCTCTACTCTGTCTTTTTTTACAAAGGAGAACAGTCGACTCAAAAGCCCAAACAGCGAAGCAATCAGGTCAACGCTTTTTTTATTACAAGAGAATCACTTTAAAACCGTCATCTTTTATCCATAAAATTCAGGGTTCAATAATTGTAAATAAAAGTCGTCAAGTAGAGGTCAACAGGAGATTGGTGCGTTCAATTTAATGGAGTAAGAGGTTTTAAACAGGTGGTGCACAGACATAAAACAACGCCGCTTTCTTTGGGACAGGATGAACAATAAATCACTAATCTAGAAGTCTTAGATATTACCGCGAAAACAACAGAACTGTCAAAATTTTCATTTAGACAAAATCAAAACTTGACCACAATTCAGAGAAAAAAAAAACTTATTTGTTCAAAAGAAAAGACAGGGAAACTTAGGGTGAAAGTTACCCCAGAAAATTTGAAAAACAGTTGTGGAAGATTTTGAAAATAAGTGTAAAATCACAGTGCTAGTTGATGAGCCAACCAGTGTGGGACACAAGTCAATGTTAATTGTGTTTTTGAAAGCCAGCATTAATGGAGACATGGAGCCCATTGCTTTTCTATTGGATCTTGTGTAGCTACAGAGCCTGTCTGCTGTTCATATCAAAGACCAGCTTATGAACTGCTTGTTCAGGAGTGGCTTCACCATTGAATTACTGAAGTAGGTTTTTATAGGATTTTGCAGTGATGGTGTGATGCTAGGAGTGAAGTCAGGTGTTGGGAAGCTGCTCCAGGATGACTTTCCACACATTGTACTGTGGCACTGCCTTAAACACAGACTGGAGCTTGCTGTGGACCAGGCATTAGAGGCAACAGGGGGAACAAAAGACTTCCAGGCATTCTTTAACAGCCTATATTAATTGTATAGCCAGTCACCAAACAATATGCAAGAGCAAGGGGTGAGTGTGCTCAGAATTTGCACATGACGCTCCGAAGAATTGGAAGAGTGTTCAGTGTCCACTGGTTGCTTCATCATACAGGACAGTCAGTGCAGTTTGGCATTCTTATCCAGCACTGGCACAGCATTTTCGTGAGGCATCGGAGGATTAGACCAGGGACAGCATAGTGAGGGCTTAATTCCAAGGTCTGCTGTCTAAGCTATGCTGTGTAAATTTCCTAAAAAGTTTTGCACTGATATCAGATGTCCTGAATTAACTAAAGAACTTGTCAGAGGTTCTTCAGAACAGGAAGACCACACTCCCAAAGGCCCATGAGATGATGACAATGTATGTCAAACGCATCGAAAGTCTCATTTCATACCCTGTACAACATGTAGTTGAAGCTAGGCAGGCAGAGGAAGAGATGCAATTTAAGGGAGTGCATTTAAAAATTGGCAGGTCTCCCATTATTGATGGTACACAGTTTCTTCAAGGAGTGCCAGAGAATCTGAAAGACAGACTATTTACAACTGCAGCAAACAAAGCACAAGCAAGTGTCACAGTCAACAGAAAAGAGGCTTACGGCAGACTTTTAAGTCAAATGGCAGTCCTTCACCCTGACAAATGGGACCATGACAATCCCCGATATGGCGAAGATGAAGTAAGGGGTTTGTGCCATGTCCTACACCTGAATGAGCATGAGGCCCACCTTGGATTCATTGAGTACAAGGCAAGTGGAGGAAGAAGCATTCCTAACAGGATGAAGAATTTCTTGTGGCAGTGGATACATTGTCAGCAAGTAATGCAGACTGTGAGCGTGGGTTCAAAGCCATGAACAATATCATCACTGAGTACAGGAGCAAACTGACAATCAAGAATGCTGCAAACCTCCTCTTCGTCAGCTCAGTTGGACCACCATGCAAGCAATGGGACCTAATGCCGTATGTGAAGATCTAGCTTGGCAAAGGAAGAAGAGCAGCTCATGCAACAAGTGGCATGGCATACCAACACTCCATAGAGGAGAGCTACTTTAGGCCTCTGTGGAAAATCTTTTAGCCCTTTCAATGAGGGATAGATCAACTTAGAGTTTTGCTCATGATCATCTGTTGTTATAAATTTATGCTCTACTGATGTTGGTATATTGTTCAGGTTTGATTTGAATGTTTTGTCTTATTGTTGTAGTTTAAACATTTCATATAACTCCGTGAAAACAAACACTTGTTTGAATTTTTAAGTACATACTTTAATGATCTGTTATGAGAAATTTTTTTAAACCACCTTCACCCCTGGGTTTAACCCTATGAACTCTAGAGCTGTTAGCAAAATGAACAACTCAGAAGAATCGACTGTTAAACTGCACTTTTTTTCCTTAAGAGATAGAATGATTGACCCCACATAGTCATAGGTTTGATATCTGAGCTAAAAAACACCATCAAGAAATGCCAAGAGCTCCTTAGATAAGGCTAAAAGGGCCAAAGGATAACATTCAAGACTTCTCAGAGGTGTTTTTAGTCGTAAATGGTAAATGGACTTCACTTATATTGTGCTTTTTTAATCAAACTCACCATTCAAAGCGTCGTACACCGTAGCCACGTTCACCACCGATACATACATCAGTAGGCAACTAGGGGTTAGGTGCCTTGCCCAAGGGCACATTGCCATGTGACAGGGGGCAGCTGAAATTGAACCTGCAATCTACCCGATTGCAAGTCGACTAGGGTTAGGAGCAGGGTTAGGGCTTCTGCCACAGAAATATTCTTCTCTACATCCACAGAACTACATTTTGGTCTGAGAAACAACGTTCAGTTCCACGCTCCTCTAATTAAGGGCAAATAAAAAAAACAACTGCAAAAACTGCTGAAACACAGAATTCCCTAAAATTAAGGCTATAAACCCATCTGTTTAGAGTTGGTTTTGATTATTACAAACTGCAGCTTCACTTCGTTTTTTCTCTACATTGTAATGTTTCCTGCTTGTTTGCTGTTGTATATATTTTATAATGTTTGTGTTGCTATACTAATAAATTTGACTTGACTGGCAGCAAGTCAAATTTGAACAGCGTGTCCCTCACTCCCCTGGCTTCAGGAGCTAGTCTGCTCTCCTTAAGACACCCACTAACAAGGTTCACAGTGGTCATTGAGACTGTCAGCTTAATCTGAGTCTCATGCCTCCCCTGAGGCTCATGTGTCCTAGCCAACATTTGAATTTGAAATACTTTAGCATCCCCTTGGGGGCAATTTATTTGCAACAGACTCCACAAAATCCACACAAGAACAGCACAAGAACAGTCACACTCCAGAGAGAACACAAAAAAACAAAAAAAAATCAAAGCTCCAGAGACCAATTTCCAAAAAGGCAATAACTACAGTTTGGAAAAGAGTGTCCATCGTGTCTCTGTGTGCAGCATAGCTCTGGAGATAAACATTTTCCTTGAGTTAAACATTTCTTAGGAGCCAATGGGACAAAACGTGTTAATCAGACACTACTGACTCAGACCTGTTGAATATTTTACTGGAAGACGGAGCTAAGAAAAATGTAATGTTTTTTTTTTTTTTAACCAACCCATTTAATCTCACATCATACCTTACAACAAATATTTCATTTCAAAATGTCTTAGTGTTGTGTTTGCAGAATATGACATCTTAAAAAGATGAGTGATTTTGACTACACGTTTTGCCCCGGAGTGGCTCTATTTAGAGGACAACCGTAGTAATTTCTTGACAACCTTTTTATTACTGTTTGACTGTTTCCAATTTGTGTGTTTAGCTTATTATGTTTTTTTTTTCTAGTGAGAGGAAACACTCTTTTTGCTATTCTGCTATTTTGTCTAGAAGGATGAACTATAAAAGACAGCGGAAGGCGTTGCTTTTAAATTGCCAGCTTTACTGCCGTTAAGGTGCTGCATGTCTCTCCTTGTGCTTTACTGACAGTATGTCTTTTGTGTTAAGCATTTAATGTTGCTATGTGAGTTTTTTTTTTTTTTTTTTTACTCGGCGTGGGTTCTCTTAATGGACATGAGACTGATAGACTGAAAAAGAAGCTAAGAAAAAGTGTTAATTTGTTCAAAAGCCTACATGAGTGGTTTCCTTTAGGTAGACAACAAAGCCTTGTGTGACAGATAACAGCTTCACTCTCAGTGTGAAGCATGACTCATGTTTTACTGCCTGGAAAAGGAAGCTCAAAGTAAATTCATTCAACTTTTAGCCCCCATTAACCTCAAATGGATAGTGAAGAGCCACATAATCCTACAGGTCCTTCGGGACTTGCCAGCGCAAGAGGGTGGCTTGAGTCCTGCTGAGGCTGACAGCAGGCAGGAGAACGAAGCTGTAGGGGGAATCACTCTGAGTAATTAAATACAATTTCAGTCAGAAGAAATGGATAAGGAACCCACAGAGAGCTCTAAAAGTTTTTTCTCATAAAGAACCTAATTACCATTTTAAATATAAGTCAAACCTGCAGCTAAACTTTAATAAAAGCAGAAGGAAATAACAGAACTGTCAAGGTTTCATACACAAACGTTCATTTAGGGTCTGGATTTGAGAACAGTATCAGGATCCTGGCAGGACATAACCAAGAAAGTTGTTTTGTAGAAGGGTGCGATAATGACTCTAGCAGAGGTGGATTGCATTAAGAATAAATGATTTATTGACTGAAATAAAAACCAGAACGTAAACAAGAAGAAAACTAATGGATTAGTGAAGAGGAACATGGAGACTAAGAACTAAGAAATGAACAAAACAAAGGATAACCAAACCAGTGGAAGAACGCAGGATGGGAAATAAAAGACTACGCAAAAAAACAAATAAACAAACAAAAATAAGGGACACTAGGAGGGGAATGGAGTATATGAAGGAGAAAACCAACATAGAAAAACCAGGCGAGCAGAAGGGGAACTTACTGGGAGGCACTGAGGGCTGGAAAGAGGAAGTACCACAGAGCAACTAGCAACTGAGGTAACGGAGGATCCAGCGGTGAGTGAATGAATGAACCAGGGAAGCAACGAACAATTACTGCTGAATAAAGAAGACCTCCCATTGCTGACTATTTTCTCAGAGTGCAGGACTGTAAAAATAATCCACCCACTAGAAGATCCTTGTTGTACAGGTTAAGGACAAAAGCTGCTATAATCTTGACACCAACAAAATTCTGTCTGTTTGACTCGCTTAAAACTGAGGAGCTCAAGAAGTCAGTTGCATTTGCTGCTAACAAAATTAAAGAGGTGAAGAAATGCTGGACACAACTGAGAACAAGGCAAAGACAGATGGTTCTACCATTGTTGAGCGAGAAAATAGGCTCTGAAACCATTTTCACAAGATTGCATAAACAGAGCATATTATTCTTCTCCCTATGACACTGTGAGAAAAGCCTCAAAAAACATCCCCTTCTGAAATTTGCGTCGGTTTCTGCTTTTTATTTTTATGAATTCGTACAGGTCTGCTATTAACATCGGGAAGATAACAATATTTTTTTTTTTTTTAAATTCACACTAGGAACTGAGACTTTAAATCCAGAATCTATTAAGGTATTCAGGAAATGTTCAACATGAGTTGGTTCTGCTGGGACAGGTTCTTCAGTGGGGTTGTTTTGTGTTGAGAGATTAATGCCACAACTTTAGTATTATCAGTAAACTTAACGACTATTATAGTTTTTGACATGGCTTGACAAGCGTAAGTGTACAGAGAGCAAAAATGAGGCTTAAGGGATAGAACAATGCGTGTTGACTCACTTAGACCATTTGTGAGCTAATGGTCAGAGAGCTCTTGAATCACCCATGGAGGGTATCCTGGCGGTTTTCGCTGTCCAGTTTTCTTTTTGGAGCAAATTTTGAGCGTAACATTACTACTCCGGTCGTTAAACGTGTGGCAGCTGCTGAGTGACTCGAGTTTGGGAGTTTGGCTTTAGTGCTATCTGTTTATTGTTTCCATGGAGGCAACCCCCAGCCTCGTATTGAGATTGCGGCCCAATTTCAAAATAAGAGCGCGCAATTAAATTTATTATTTTTTTATATATTTTTTTTTTATAATTTAAAAAAACTTTTCAAACAGCTTATGGGCCATTATTAGATACCCAAAGGGCCACAAAAGGCCCGTGGGCCACTATTTGAGTATGGGGGCTCTACAGTGTCCTTGTGTGTTTGAAAGTTGCTTTAAAGAAAATTTTATGTTAATATTTTTACTTTCACTACATTTTATAGACAGTAGACCTGTTGGATAGTGAACTAATGAGTGCTTAAGAGTATCTGACTTTCCTAGTTGGATATTTGACATCAGGGGGCATTCTAGTGATATTTTTAACTAGGGATTTGGAGAATTTAAACAAGGCTATGAAAGTACACAGCAGGGCATCTGGTTAAGAAACAATAGGTTCTCATGCTTGGTGTGGTGTAATTGGTGTTTTTTATATTATGACCATCAAAAAGCAATGCAGCAGTTTAGAGTAGTATGGAGTAGAAAAGATGATCTGAGCCCATAGACCCCAGCTGGTGAAAGCAGCGGTACTCCCTCTGCTTTCAGTGATGAATGCCTGCCTCAAATCAAATAAGATGAGAATCTTGACATCTTATTAAAGGTAATGGGATGATAGATTGGTGAATTTTTGGTAATATTAAGGGTTCAGTTTGTCTGTTGTGGAAATCCTTATTTACTCATCTATCTGAGAGCCTTTTTTTAAAAATGCTTTCTGTTCAAATCACACCAGACACATAACCTTGTAAGGACTTAGATCTCAAAAGAGTGACTGTGCAGATTCCAACATCAAGGTGACAATAAAGTGATTGTAAAACAGCTTGAAGGGGATGCTACATCCAGCTCAAGCAAAGTTTGTGGGACTCTATTGTGCAAGGTTGATGTTTAGTTTTAAAACATGATATAACAATGATGATATTATACATAGTTTAAATCTATTCTAAAATACACAGAAGATATCACTGATACTGACTTTATAAATAGTATTGCATGGTAAACAGAGTACACTGTCCCTATACCTGGTTTTAAATATTGCCAGGAGGAGACAGACAAACCCCTGAGATATTGTGTACAAAGGACAGAATTTCTCCTCTTCAAAACTGAAATTGATATGCAAGTTTTAGGAGTTCATTTGATGACTTACATTGGTAGTATTGGTAGGTGAAGTAACAGGAAAATAACAAGAAACTACCATGAAAAGAGGCCAAACTTTCATAGTTCCCCACTCAATACAGAGAGGAAGTCCTTTTCAAGATGACACCTTAAACTTTTCAGGAGACCAGTTGATTTAATAGATTTTTTGACATGGTCTGTCCACACAACTAAAGGAGGGCAAGCAGCTAGAAGTGTCTGCTGATTACCTTGAGAGGATGACCTCAGAACTCCCACAGAATTATCAGAGATGACTGAGGCACAATTCTTTTGTGCGGGGAAAAAAGTTGAGTCATTACTGAGCGACAGCAGTTCAGGAAAGGACAATATGAGAGAATCTGATTCTTCTTCTAACCTGTATTCGTTTCTGCCTGCTAAAGTTGTGTGATGTGTTGTTGATTTTGAATGTGGTCATCTGCCTGAAAACAAAGTTTAAAATGGACACTTATTAGGTTAAGTGTGTTGATCTGCTCTTCGTGTATCATAGAGGGATAAATGGGTAGAAAGACAGATAGAATGAAGCCTCCTCTGCAGTAATTCTGCAAAGGTTTGTCCAAATGGACCATAAAAGGATTCTCTAGAAATTATTCTCGGCCTGTGCCCTAGTCCTCTGTTCCAACCCTCACTTATCTCATTGACATATGGCATATGAGATATGACTGATATCAGTGTTGCTGGGTTTAACCATATGCCCTTTTTCACTATTACCTAGTGGTAGAACTCAGCTTACAGATTCATTACAATTGAGTAATTACTTAAATAGTTGAGCAATCACTGACTCCAAAGAAGTAGCATGATCTGACTAGGATAATGCAGGAGTCCGAGGAGTGGCTGGCATCGGTGAGTGAAAGTATTGAATCTTATCTTATTGTAGAGAGGTATGTAATAATTTCTTCTCAGAGGAGTTCTTGCGAACACAAGAGTAGTTAGTAGGGGGTGAGAGACACGAAAGCAACTGAAGTCATGACCGATTACACAAAAACATGAGGAGGGATTTGGAGTACCTACTTGGGCCTTCTGTGTTTACCTAAATGGTGTAAATTGTGTAAATGAGTGTCATCATTAATGTCAAATCCTATCCTTGCATATTGCAGTTAAATTGCGTCGTAGTTCAATGTTAATCCCTCTTTTTGTAATTCGCTTTGGATAAAAGCGTCTGCTAAATGCACAAATGTAAATGTAAATGTAAAGGAGTACCATGCAAGGTCAACAACCAGGCGCTGAATGACTGCCAAGCCGCTCCCTTTATCCTCCACCGCTTGATGAGGCTGATGAGAAACACCTAAATAGCCCAGATATGAGGAAACCCTCCAGGACAGGCCCCACTATAGAGAACACAGGAGGGAAAACTTCAACACACTAGCCAAGAGTAAGCCATTTCCTGACAAATCCGAGACAGTAGTCATGGAGTGGAAAAGGGTAGAAGCCTTCTTTGGGTGTATATATGGTCCTGGTTCAAGGGGAGGAGTTTAAATATCTCTGGGTCGTGTTTACTAATGAAGGAAAAATCTATAGTGTCTACAGTGATGCTGGTGGTGTATTAGTCTGCTGTAGTGAAGTTATATATCCAACAATCTAAGTTCATACCCTCATTCTAATCAATGGACATTAGCTTTTTTACTGACTAAACAAACAAGATTATGCATACAAGTGGAAGAAATACGTTTTCTCCCCAGGGTGTCTGCTTGGTCATTTACGAGAGACTCAGATTAAGCCCCCTTCTCCTGCACATCCACTTGAATTGGTCTGCCTCTGGTTTGGATGTTTCCTTGTGATGCCTTCCCGGTGAGTTTTTTGGGGCACATCCTAAAGGGAGGAATCCGAGAGAATTACCGAGAACATGCTGAGAGCATTTTTTTGCATGACTTGAGATTAAATGGCACAAGTGGGTGGGTAGTGGGAATTCCTAACCTTTCTGGCTTAGGCTGCTTCCTTTGCCACCCAAACCTGCATAAGCAGAAAATAATGGATGGAAAGACAATAGATAATAATATTAGATGTAGAAAAATGTGCTTTAAAAAACATGATTTTTAACTCTTCTAAAAAATGTTGCCATCGGTTTTTAAACTGTTTTTTACTTCGGTCAAACATTTCACCTGAGCTTTACTTTTTTGGCTGATGTACTTTTATGTTGCTTTATTATTTCCATTCATTATGCATAATCATGATGCTATTATGATGATACTATTCATTTCTGCAGAAAAATAATAAAAAAATGTGATGCCACCAAACTACGTGTTCTCAGTTGCTAGTCTCACAATTTTTTCTCCCTCATCATGACGAAGCTCTTTCATTTTAGTTTTAACAGACTGTTGGAAGTGTCTTCCGAAATTAAACTCTAATTTTCTTCAGTGAATTTGCGAGGAGTATTCACGCTTTTATGTAGCTTTTAAGGAAATTACTTTTTCCTCACTGAGAGACAATTTAGCCCATGTTTCACATGCTTATCTCTGGGACCAGAACCTGCTGCCTTCCTAAAGACTATGATTGTAGTGGATTTACATAGTATTTTTACCTGTATACAGCTGTTTAAACAGAATAAAGTGGCCTTTTAGGCATCTGGAAATGGTATGCAAGGATGAACAAGACTTTTCCGGCTATATAATTCTCTTCCTGATATCTTGGCTGATTTCTTCAGATTGGGTCATAATCTTAAACATGGATGGAGTGTGTTCTATGTGTTGCATTCATTTACCTAAAATGTAGTGAACTAATCGGAAGGTTACAAAGTCCAAGTTGTCAAAAGACAGAGGATGAATGGATGTGCTTTAATTTATAGTTTTAATGCAAAATGATTAGGGTGATGTCTCTGAGCCGTGATGACATGTTTAACCTTGTTTTCTCCTGTGCTGTGTTATGTGCACATCTGTCTGTTTGATGATAAGCTCTTGCAGTTTGACTCCATGTTGTCTCTAATTAACAGTCCTTGAGTGGGCCCAGTTAGTTGCAAATTTACATATTTGCATAGCTTATGAGCTGCCGGTTGCTGCTCTTACTCAGCATCAAGGTAGCTTGCCCTTGGTTGTCTCTTCTCCTCTTCCCTTGTTCTGGCGACATGAACACCTCGGCATCTTTCCCCCTTTTAAAAACACATCTGCTGCTCCTCATCTGTCCCTGTAAACCAACAGGACACTTTCAGATGAGCACAGAGGAAATGAGATGAATCAGAGGATGTTTTTGTGTAAACTCCTTCGCACACACACACACCCACACTCTGAGGCTAAATGAACGCGCTGCTGTGTTACCACCGTCCTCTGTGACCTACCGAAAAGAAGCTGCTATTTCCATCACGCCACTACCTCACCTCACTGACCGTGTAATGGAGCGCTGCCGTCACTAGATTGGCTCCCTCGCCTTAAAACACCAGTCATCGCCTGCTCCCTGCGCCGCCACCATCAGCTTTGGAAAAGCAGTTTAGCTCAGCATGCCTCAGGTCATGGGGCAGAGTGTTTGCATGCATAGCAACATTGGTATAGTGACTGTGTAGCATTTGATGGGGGTTATATGAAACCTGATACATTTAAATCTTTGCATTAGCTAGATGTGTCTAGATGAAAACTTCCAACAAGTCTATTAGATGTAAAGTTCTTCATCTGACCTTGCTGAAGGTCTTTAAGGGTCACCTCATACAAATTACAAAAGAATTGTTACTAGAGGGGATGTGGCACAGGCCCTGACTAACATAAACACCCCTACATCTGTTCTGAGCATAACACACACATTGTAGACTTTACCTGCTGCATTAAAAGTGTGCACTTCTAACTTTACTTAAATTAGAGGTATTCACTTAGGTTGCCGATTTTTGACTGAAATACAACAATGAATTTACAACTCAAAATGATCAAGCCTACAAATGCTAATGACAAAGACTTAAGTATTGAATACTCCTTGTGTAGTAAACAGGAAATAAAGTTTTCTTTACCAAATATTAAGATATATTTTTCTATAGTATGAAACAATTAGATACAAAAAAGTTAATTATTAAAATATTATATGTTATGATACTGTGCTTTTTTTTCAATACTGTCTCTCACAATTGAAGTTATTCTTCAGTAATAATGCCGCACCTATCAAATGTATCAAATACTTATTTTCTCCTCCAATTACAGTTCTAACCTCAGTTTCTAATGGTTCTATGATTTAAGCATCTATAAACACCATCAGTTTAAAAGTATTGTGATGAATTATTGTCTTTTTGTATTATATATTTTTTCTTTGTTTAAACAATGAACATCACAAAAAAAAAAACAGATACCAAAAATCTCTTACTATAAGTGGGTGGAAGGAAGTTGATGTGGGTTAGATAGACGGGACTTGTCACACCTCTTGGTGCCTAGGCAGAATGATTGTTGTTTAAGAGGCCAGTATAACGCCTTAGTCAGCAGTCATGTCTGTCTGCTGGTCCGTCCTGTCTCTGTGGTAAACAGCCGTCATACTGGCAGATGAAAGGTACTTATCTCTGCTACATCTGTTATCCCACCTGGTTTTAAATCAGAGACTCACCTTAATTTAAGAATATTTCACTTCAGACTGACAGCTTTGCTGTGTAAGCTGACAACAGTACTAGTACATCCAGCTGGATTCAGACAAGTTGTTGTGGAGGTAGTAATAAACAAATACATACAGCAATGAATCCAGTTACCCTAACAGTAGAATTTTTTTTTTCTGGGTGAGATCCTTGGTGTGCTTGAAAAAGCCTTATCTATGCAGCTTCTATCTTGTTTTCTTTAATTTAACTCTTGGAGCTGCATGGTAGGTTTATATGAATGTTCCTAAAATGATTCTAGAGTTCACTTAAGATTTTCTCTCTTTCCAAACTGGAATATGATCTTTTGTCCTCTCCTAGCTCCTACACATTCATATTCTTTCCATTCCTCCAAAAACAACCAGATTCTATAAGGAAAAGCAGGTAAAAGTATGAAAGAGTTATTGTGGCTTTCATTGAGTATCTTCAACATGTTCTGTAATATTTAGCTGAGATTTTTACAGTCTATTTTCAAATTTTCAAAAGTTTCATTAGAATATAAATTATTTTTCTTCCAGCATTTCTTTCAGCCTGTTTTATATTGTGTCCTCTGCTGCACCTTGCATTTCCACTTTAATACATATTTCTGTCATTTTAGTTTGTTTCTATTAGTTTCCTGTTACTCTCCAGCTTCTGGGTTTTCTAATAATTCTTTGTTGACCACCATGTTCTTCATATCATAACATTTTACTCTACATTATTTCTTAAACAACCTGGAGGAACTGCTTGACCTTTCTATGTCCCCCATCTACTTGCAAATCAGATCATACATATGCCCAGCACTAGTCTGCAGGTGTACTTAATATTGTCTAAATGGGAACCTCAGTGTTTGTCTAGAATTTATCAAGTCCCCTTTTTTCGCCTATTTATGCTTGAATTTTTTTAATAAAAAAAATAAAAAATCTCAAACCTCTGGTCTTGGGTCACAGAGGCATTTAAGGTTCTGCCTCTCTGTTCAGGGAGAAGTGAATATTTGATGCAGTGTCACTGCATATAAAATGTAAGTGCACTCAGATACATGCAACAGATGGTGATGCATTCAAGTGTTTGAATTAGAGCGGAGGGTGTCTCAGAGGTTACGTGTTGGGAAGATTCTCAGAAAAGGGACAATTCCCCTTTATTTCAGCCTGACGTCTGTTGTTCTCTCAAACACAAACCTGAGAGAGGTAATGCATACCAGTTCCTCCTGCTCTTTGATTTGTGTGCTGCGTGCACCGTGTACTTTTCTTTGTGGTGACTTAGTGATGTCAACTACCTCAAAAGAAATTCCCCAAGTTTCAAAGAAGCTTGTCAAGTTGCCAGTTAAGTCATTAGTCAGTCTTTGTTCACAGACTTAAATAGCCCGCGGTTGTAAAGGGTTTTAAAAATGCATGAAACATGCAGAGCAATCAGAAAACTTGGTCTGCTTCCTAAGTTTGTATGTGGTTTGTAAACTAAACAATATGTTTGTTTTAAACATGATAAATATCATATAGTCACATGAAATTATATCATTATCAATGCCAACTATTAAAAATTTAAACATTTCTGGTAGGATGCTCATAAATTAGATATGTTGTCATTGTGATTGTTTATTTCGGCGCTTTAATACATTATTTTGCAGGTGTGGAAGTTAAATCCCACAGAGATTTCTGTTTTTTTCCATGGCTGATGAATTTGGGTGATATGTGAAGTATTGACCATACTTCAGTAAGTTATGCAACAAAATCTGAGAAACTGAAAGAGTCGGCTCTTCTTAGTGAGCCGATCCAACAAAAAAAAAAGACTAAAAACACCAGGAATTCATATCAATATTTCAGCCAGCTGATTAAATGTCCACAGCAAACGAGGATTAAAAATTGTAATTCCTTCTAATTGTTTCCTCCACCCGCTGATCTGTGAAAGACATGTGACTAAAGGCAGGCCGTTATTAGCCACTACACACGGTATGTGTTTGTGTTTACTCTGGAGAGAATTCAGTGTGTTTCTTTTACGTCTTTGTTGAATAAGGCAATAAAGTTAATCAGAATGCAGTTTGCATGAGATGTGTTGCGTTGTCTAAAGAAATGTTATCCTGCTCTACAGTTGACCTCACAATCTTCAGCCTAGAAACTTTCTGTCATTGATGAGAACATTAATATTCACTTTACCTCAGTGGGATTTAATTTTAATAAACGTAATCTCTTCTCTCATGCACATAAATATGCTCATATAAGTGACAGCATCCCATGTAAAACATATTTTAGCATGCCTATTGCAGCCTTACTGACTGACAGGTCAGGGAACAAACTATCCAGCAGATTCCAAGTCTTTTGCAACAAATATACAGATGATCTAGCTGTCAAGGCTTTAATTTATTTTCTGCCCTAGGAACAGGAAGGAACTCGGGAGAAACCAGATGAAGTGTGAACTGATATATTTTGCAATAATAATAAATATTTCTAGGAAGGGACCGGAACAGGGACTGCAGCGGTGAAACAAGGACCTCTGTAGGGAGATTACAGGTAAAAGGTGGAAGTTGTTGTGTGGTATGCTTCTGCAAGGATGTTTGTCCGCCGGGGGGGGGGGGG
>JAVLVB010000615.1:118410-146230 GCA_032876305.1 Orestias chungarensis | reverse complement strand
TCCACTGTCGCTACATGCATGCTCAGTATGAGGGATTGCTGTAAAGTCAACGACAACACAAGCCATTGTTTCTGCCTGCTGATTCCAGAGGAGTGAATGCTGCAAGTCAATGACTCGATGCAATCTGCTGGGGTTCCTTAGATTGGAAACTTTTTCAAATTGATTTGTTAGAATGTATCCTTGATTTTAATCGATTTTTAATCACCGTCAGCGAGCGAGACCAATATAAATTTTTTTTTTCCTGTTTTTGATATGGCAGCCATTCATGAACACCATGCTGTTTGGTCTGTGACTTTAGAAAGTATGCCAAGCTCCTCCATTATGTTCCACTCAGTACAAACTGTATTTTTGAGATGTAGAAGGGTCTTTGAGAAGGGAACAGGTCTGGGTCCCTATTCTATCTGAATATGAAAGGGTTGTCTCAGCTTACCTAACCCCTGGAAAACTTCTGGGTAAGCTCCCCTTAAATATGTCACGTCCAGTGACTCTATGCACTTTGTATACCAGTCATAAAGCTTCACTAGGTGTTCCGCTCAGTAGCAACTGTGTTGGTCCCAAAATACATTTTTTGCGCTGTACTTTGCCCTCTGGCTGACATCTCAGCTGTAAAACAGTTATTTTCTTTAAGTATGTATCCTCTACTTTAAGTTAGAATCTCATTCAATTTGTAAGACTCCTTTGGAATGAACTTAACATCTAACCCATTTGTGTAAATCTAATATTGTCACTATTTATTTGGACCATTCTTATTTATTCATCTGATGCATGTGTTTCTAGCTCTCTTAAAAATGCATATTTGATGGTGTTTTGATAAATCTCACATAACCCTACTTTTCCACCTGAATATCAAACAGGAGCAAAAGGGCCCCTTTTATGACACTTCCAACATTCTACATGTATAGCTCAATAGTCGTTCCATCAGTGTCTGATCATTCCACGGCACCAGCAACACCCTTGAATGTATGGAACTTATATTTTCTGCCTCTTCTGAAATATGAAACCTATCAAATCTTCTGATCCATTTTTTTCCATTTTGCAGGGCATGAAAAGTCAAACTACCCTGGTGCATCTACCTGCACAGTCTAAACTATTTCTTCTCTCTTTGCATTGGCTTCTTCCTGCCCTGGGTGAAGGCATACACTTCTTCTCTGTCTCTCATCCTCCCCTTATCTGCCCTTCTTTAGTTCTGAGTGTTTTTTTTGTCTTTCTATTGGAGCCTCTTTGTGTATATTTTTTCAAATTGCAAAGTATGTATCTGGGCAGCTGGTCTCGCAACACAATTGATAAAAAATTCTCAACAGTAGGGCAGGGTAAAGGGGAACCCTCAGTTCCCCTGTCATTTAAGCATGTAGATGATATGAACATGTTTGGATTATTGATAAGATTTCTGGTGTTTGCAGGTTGGTGGATACCTGACATATCGAGA
This sequence comes from Orestias chungarensis, assembly GCA_032876305.1. NCBI lineage: Eukaryota > Metazoa > Chordata > Actinopteri > Cyprinodontiformes > Cyprinodontidae > Orestias > Orestias chungarensis. The sequence continues at coordinate 144,804 of JAVLVB010000615.1, read as the reverse complement.
AAATCGGAAAATGTTGGCAACTGTTCTGGCCAAAATGAGGCAGCCCGGCACCTGTGAGGGAATCTGCAGAGCAATCAACAGCAGACTCACAAATTAGATGTGACCCTTGCACAGGATCGAAGGCTGGTTGTGGTTCCTAGACTCAGTTGGGAGAAATCTTTGAGAAAGTTGTACACTCGGATTAGGCTGAAAGGACTTGGAATTTGTCTGTTTGGATTTCCCAACAAGAAGCACCAACAAAATTTTGAAAGCAGGCAGAAAATTAAGAGTTGGTCTTACCCAAGACAATTATGATTTTTTCTAAATCTGGGTCAGCAGGTTGGCCTTCCAGCTGGAAGTTAAGTAAACAAGATGCTCTGCTCCCTCTGCTCCCCTGCCAGACATACTGATTAAGTAGTAAACATATTTTGCAGACACTCTTGTCTTTCAACTACAATCACCAAGACACACTCAATGCACTCAGGTGACATGCATTCCACTCGTTAGACTGCTAGTATAAGCTGGACCTATGTGAAATTATCAGAATCTTATTTTTCATTGTTCCCAAGGAAACAACGAAATGTTTAAGCAGTTCTAACAAAACCAAACACTGCAGAGAAATATTACAAACAAATATATATTATAAAAAGTTATTAAAAAACTTACATAAAAAAGACTGTACAGTACCTATTCCACTTGTCAAATTGCACAGAACTAGTAACTGTTGAGGCGTTCAGGGAAACAACAGCTCTCGGAAAGAAGCTGTTTTTTAGTATGTTGGTTTTGCTCCCTATTGTCCTGAAATGCCTCTCAGAGGGGAATGGTGGGAAGAGATGGTTTCCAGAATGTGCGGAGTCCCTGATGGAGGTGGGTAGGGCTGAGCTAGAGCATTAGCATCCGTTGGTATGTACACAGCAGTTACCAAAACAATAGTAAATTCAGGGGGAAGGTGAACAAACCTGCATCTGACCGTGATAAACTCCAGGTCTGCAGAGCTGTTATTGAAGTAGATACACAATCCTTCTCTGCTGGTCTTACTGGAGTGGTGGCTCTTGTCGTGCCCGCTAGCTAAATAGCCATTTCCAGGATGGATGAATGGTAGATCTCTGTGATTGTGTCGGTTTACTTCCAGCTGGAGCGTCATTTCGTCCATCTGAATGGAAAACGCTGGGCATTGATGATCAGTGTGGTTGCTTCCACAGCTGGACGAGGACCCTGGCCAGGCATCTTGCTTTTGCTTCCTCTCCATTCGCCCCCTTCTCCTCCTACCTTCAGGGATAAGTGTCCACGGGCAGCCCAGGTGTCCAGGCTATTTACGGCAGTATGCCGTGTGTGTTGATAAAGTCCTGGGATACGGGCTGTTCCCTTTGTGATCAATACGGAGAAGATCCTGTTGGCTGTAGTACGTCAGCTCACTACAGATCAATCGGGGAAGAAAAGCAATCCATATCACAAACACTAACATGCACTGTTTTGTGTCTTAGCTACGAGCCACTGAGTCCATTCATTCCGCCATCTTGAAAGCAGTTTCTGTCCTTCAGGGGTAATTATTCATGAGGGAGGGGGATCTTTTTGTATAAAACGAGCCAAATAATGTTCATTTGAAAGAGCAACAAATCATCTGCGGGTGCCTTGGGTACTTATTTTCTAGCACTATATGTGCCTAAACATGGCACATAGAAAAAAATCAGCACATCAACTAAATAATTAATTTCATGTACTAAGATTGATCAATCTGGATTTCAGAAAACTATTAATTTGTGTGTTTAGGATTTAATTGACATTGACATGTGTTTAGAATTTGATTGACATTCATAGTTTTTCATTTATAAAACTAGTTATGTTTTATATCTTATGTTGAAATAAGCAGTTGTGCTTCAAAGGCTGTGAATATTTCACTATCAGTTAAGTAAATGTTATTTCTAAAAGACTCCTTTCATCACTTTAAACATTTACCAAGTTCTGTTTGAGGCTGATATATTACAGTACATAGAGCAAATAATGGAGGAGAAAGGTCAGGTGGAGGAGGAAGAACAGAGCTAAGACAATGTGTTCAAGATCCCAGGATACTTTCTCTAAATATCAGTGACCTAGCAGCAGCATGACCTCTGGGCCCTTCATCAAATACAAACCTTCTCCTCCACACAATAACTGTGAACAAAGAGTGCAACCATGTTAATGGATAAACAGGGATCTTGGTGTATGCTACAATATTCTTTATAGAATGAGTTTAAAAACACTGAAAGCATTCACGATTATTTAAATTAAAAAGAGAACACTTTTTTTTTCATTTAAACCTGGGACGTTAAATTTATTCAATTGAATTAAAAAATACTTCATTAGTACTAGAGGGAATTATATAATTTTCCTCAAAGAATTGTTTAGTTGTGGTAGAGCTTCTTTAGCAGTCTATGTAACACCATCTGGCTAAAGACACTTTAATAATTCCAATCTAAGGATTATATAATCCTTAGATTGGAAACTTTTTCAAATTGATTTGTTAGAATGTATCTTTGATTTTAATTGATTTTCTGTGAAGTGCCTTGAGACGACACCTGTTGTAAATTGCCGCTATATAAATAAACTGATTCTTGATTCTTGATTCTTAAATAGGATGGTCAGGGTTGCTTGCAATTTTCTTGATTTTAAAAAATTTCCTGCTTTGCACAATCATCTTCAGATGTTTCAAACGACTCCACAGAAGAGAACCTGGATTTTTTACCAGGTTCTAGAGCTTTGTCATCTGGCTCTGATGCTACTACAGAAACAGATTTGGGCTTTTTTCATTCTTGGTTTAAATTTATATAGCATTTCCATATGAAAGAGCCGTTATATTTTCAAATTATGGAATATTTGACCATATTTTTGGAACAAGGACAGGCAGATTTATCATTGTGGGATTAATTCTTCTTACTGTAAGACAACAGTGATACCAGGTGCGCCATTTTTTAGATGCGTTTAAAGAACATTTAGAATCAAATAGTTTTTTTTTTACATTTTAAGAAAAGCTTTTTATAGCAAGTTGCCAGAAAATGTAATATTCCAGCATGAATGCAAGGTGCACTGACATTAATGTTCATACACAGACTTAAAATGATGAGTAGAATATAGTGTTACACAACTTGTTATTGTATCCAACTATAAAAACAAAGACAGCTGCAAAGCATGGTAGATTAACAAGAGCTTGTAGTTGTTTTTTTTTCATAAACAATCATGGTCATCTTGAAAGTAGAAGAAACTTGATGAGTTGATGTTGGGCTAGTTACTGAGGCCACGGCCAAAGTTGTAGGCCCATGTCAGGTGGCCTGCCTGACATGGGCCTACAACTTTGGCTGTGGGGTTTCATCTAACTTTTGGACTCGCTGACCTGTTTGGGCAGTAATCAGCCCTCCCTACCGTGGTCCTTTTAACTTCTGAAGGACCTGGATTGAGAAGACATAGGCCAGTATGTCGTAACTTTTCCTTCCTTGGACTGTAACTTGCTGATCCATTGATTCATTGACGACCTATTCAATTTGGGGCAAAAGGCAGAGGTGGTGCCATATCTCTGTCTACTGGCTATTATTATTATGTCAGTGCGGCATGCCTATTTTGTTACAGAATTGAATTGCTTTAACAAAGCTAAACAGAGTTTTATTTTGACAAAACCTGTCTGTGAAACGAATCATGAAATTAGGTATTTGGTATTTACAATCATTTTACGAATCGGTGTGGATGAGAAGACATGATAATGTATTGATAGTGCTGTCCAACAATTCTTCATCTCTGCAAAACCACCTTCCCCTGCATACACACTTCTAATGCTGATGAATTTCTTTCCCGTTTAATAGGTTAGATGTTATGAATAAAGAGCGTAATCCTTTTTTTTATCATTCAGCTGTACAATGTTCAGATTGTGTAAAGTAGGCATGCTAGTTGTAAAATCTATTTACATTTATCTTTCCCTTTATTGGGGTGTCTGGGTAGTGGGTAGAGTAGTTGTCTTACAATCAGATAGATTGCAGTTTCCATTCCAGCTACCTCCTCCCACATGGCAATGTGCCCTTAGGCTAGGCACTTAACCCCAAGTTGCCTACCTAGGCATGTTTCGGTGGTGGATGTGGCTATAGTGTAAAGTGTTTTAAGTGGTCAGTTTGATTTAACAAATGCTATATAAGTGAAGTCCATTTACCATTTACCAAGAACCCAACACCTTCTAGGGTTCCTTTAAGTCTTTACCCACCCTGCCTAACTCCATATTTTTAACCCTGTGCCATGATTTCTCACTCCTTTTCAACTGTCAGTTTTGCTAAAATATCTGATTTAATTTAGAAATTAACGGCAACCACCTGCAAGTTAGACCCCATCTCAAATTATTCTGACACAATTTCTTGTTACAATTCCTTTGTCTTTTATTACTTACAATGAATGTCTCCTCTCTTACCACCACTGCTGTTCCTTAATTAATCAAATTAGCCACTATAACCCCAAGAGGCTCTTCTGGCTTGAAGGCCTTTCAGCAGAGGCACCTCCTTCAGGGCACCCCCAATCCATATGGATTTTCTTTATTTATAACCTTACTATAGTTGTGTGGTATAATTTTTCCAACCTAACAGTTTAAGCTACACTACTCCTTTGGTCAACAATAAATCTAAACAATTTTTTACAGTATCAAAAACATTCTTATGATGGTAAATGATTAATAAGGTCCTAACTTTAACTATCTCAAAGAAATCCCGTGTTTTAAAAGGCTTTTTCTAGGAAAAAGGAACAACCAAACATATTTAAAAGTGGATTTATATCAATGTTAATGATATTAATGTTTATCATAAAACGTTTCCTTTGATGTCCTAATTGACTTCATGCAGAATTAACATTCTATTTTTGTCAATAAATACTCAGCAAAAAGGGGAGAGGCTAGTTCTCTCTGGCACATTTCAGGAAAAGGGGCAAAGTTTGTTCAGACCAGGACTTTTCAAATCTTCAGCATCCACTTTATATTTTGTATCTAACACATAAGACAAACAGTTACAGGATCCTTTAAAGGATTAACTGCAAAAACCCTCAAATCAGCGCTGCAAGAGCGTAATAAATAAAAAATGTAAGGAAAGCCGTTTCTCGCCCTCAGGGTATTTGATGCTCTAACACTGTTTGTGGGTTTTTCCATAGTGAACTGAATGTTGAATTATCACGTGAACATGTCAGGTGCTGCAGAGAAATCTGTTGCAATGTAATATTAAGTTTCTCTCAAAGGATTAATCTCTCAATCATTAATAAATGACTTCAGATTTGACTTTGCTGAAGGAATACAGTTACCACATGCGCCCTGTAGTATCTGTTCCTGCCTAATAGTTTTTTAAGTTCAAACATGAATTGAAGCTTCAGCAAGAAACTTTTTAAAAACGTATATTTTTTTGTCAATACATTGTGACATTAGATCCATAATTTCTGGGGGGGAAAAAAAATCTTTTGACTTAAGTGGTTTCATGCCATCTGCAAAAATAAACTGCTCCTACTCAGAAAACAACCAAACAGAGGAGCTACGTATGTGTGCATGAATCTGACTGAAAATTCTACGACTATCCTCCTTGCTCTGATTGGTTGTTTCTGACTGAAAGCTTTGTTTTTGTGTTACTCAGAGAATTCAAAGGATCTTTTCCCAGATCATTTGTCATAATATACTGAAATGACAAAGTGACATTGTTTAAAAAAAAATGTTGCCTTATACCTCGCATGGTGTCAGGAGAATGATGTTTGTGTGATTTTCTATATTAAAACCAAAATCTTAGTGAAACCAAAGAAAGAATATTGAGTTGTTTAAGACATTATCTCAGCTGATGCCCATCTTCAGGGACCATTTCGTTGCAAAACAAAAGGTCGGATTAGGAGTAACTTCTTTAGAGAAAAAGAACTGAGAAAAAACCCAAAGGAAACACTTTAAATAACAGCAAGTTATGGAAATAACAGAGGAGAAGAAAAAAAGTCCGGAACAGCTGAACTATAGATGTTGCCCAGGAAAACCTAAGCATTTGGAATCAGGCATCAGAGAGACAAAACCAGGGAGAACCATTTTTTCAGGATAAATTACTTTTCACTATATGTTGATTCAGTGAAATATGGCACAGAACAAGATATCTTGTATTTGACACTATTACACCACCATGCAGTCTTTTATGATGTTCAAAACATTTTTAAACCTAAATAAAAGACTGTTTATTCACTTTTTTTACCATAACACCGGACAGTATTCAAGCTTAAAGATCTACTTCATCTGCTGCTGTAAATCAGGTTTACACTATATCCTACTTTTAGACTAAGAAGAAGCGTGTCAGTGTAATGAGTAAGTCCTCTTGCAATATTTGTTTTTCTTACTTTAAGTTCTCAAATATCATTTTGTCTACAGCAGATTGATTTGGATGAGGCCAACCCATGTTGTATTATTGTCAATATTTTATAGAGATATGATCATGCAGGTGTCAGCTTGCCCTCTAGCATCATAAACTTTTACCAGCAGAAAAATAGAGATATCTTTATTAAAAAGAACAGTTTTAAGCCTGGTCCTAAAAGAACAATGCTGTAGATCTTTTAGAATTCTGTTGTAGAGAGTGTCTCACCATCTCTTCTGCCGTGTTAGTGCAGAAGGAGGTTTATGTTCTAAGGGACAACCGTGTAAAAACTGGAGATGATGCTGATAGGCACAAAAAAGGAAATCAAGAAATTATGGAGAACTCTGATTATCCTCTTGATGAGACTGTTCAACAACAACAACTCCAAAAGACTTGGCCTCTAACTTTCTTCCTCTTGCTCTCGAAGAATGCGGACGCTTTTCTTTCTGTCTCCTGACCTTACCCTTATCTGTCCTGCTTCAGCCCTGTGCTTGTGTCTTTCATTCTTTTTGGAGCCTCTCTTTGCATATCTTCCGAAACCAGACGGGACAGCGCTCGCAGGATATACATTGGATTCCTGGATGAAGTGGAACATTGTGTGTCTTTCGAAAATGTCAGTCAAGGACGTGGAAGATGTGTACATTATTGGATTTATGATGACAGGATTTCTGCTTTTTGGCGTCGACGGTTACCTGATGTATCAACAAAGTAAGAAAACAAGGGCAGTTGCCCTGGCCACTGAAAAGCGGCTAGGAGTGTATGAAGGCGTCTGGAGAGCGACCAACACTCAGACTGAGATGATGAACCGTAAACTGGATGTGATTCTTGTACAGGATCGCAGGCATGCTGCGTTTTCTGGACTCCGTTGCAGAATGGTATAATCTTGGAGGAAGTTGGTCTCTCAGACAGGCGGTAAGGTCCAAATTCAGCTGATCGGACTTGCCATCGAGAGACAGCGGGAGTCAAGGTAGACAGAAACATAAAGTCTGCCTGCCCAAAACAAATCATTGTTTTCCTGATTCGGCTCCCGGGGCGACCTTCAACTACTCCTGGAAATTATGTAAACAAGCTGCTCCTTCCCATTGCAACCCTACACTCCCCCTGACATCTGTGGAACTGTTTGAACTGAATGGAAGGACAGAGCAGCTCACAGACTTACACACACACTGATACCAGCTCTACATACGCTTTCATCCTCATCTTCATGTTCAGTCGTTTTGTTGTTGCTTTTCTTGTGCAGAGGTTTTTTTGGTAACTTCAAGCTGTATCCTGTCAAGGATAAAGTGTGAAACGTATTTTAATCCCCCTCATCTTTCCCTAATGTGGCATTTTTCTCCGTCCTTAAGGACACGACGGCGGCGCACCAGAGGTTTAAGGGCTACGGGTCTCCCTCACCCTGTTATTTCGTTCGTGCTCATGTACCCCATGTGGTGCGAATGTCAATAAATAGTTTCTGATTCTGAATCAGTGTCTTCAGACAGAGGTGGTTGTGCATTCACAGATGTTTTTCCATAAATCTTAGTAATGCAAAACTGAGCAGATTACATATATTTTCATCAGGTCAACCAGAAATATATTTCCTAAATTATTCTAATTTTCCACCAGAAATTTACTGTAAATGCAGAAGAATTTTAATTTTCTAATTTCTAATTTATGTTAGTCAGTATTGGAAGACATTTTTGTAGTACTCTAAAGGTTTTAGTTACACTTAACATAATGGATAATATACTTTTCCTAATACACATGAGATGTAAAAGTAAACCGAATGTGTATCATTAAAAAAATTAATATTTGTCTAATTTTTAATTTTGCCTTTATTATTTAATTTTAGTGAAGGAACTGACTTTAAACTTCAAACCAAAAACCCTTAATGATGCAAGGAAATTTTTTTGTTATTTATTCAATCTAACTGGGAAACTTGTTTCTGAATGCTGCATTTTAATTTTTGTTTTCATTAATCTTCACATCATTAGTATGAGCAGACTGTTGTTAAAACGGGAAAATCATCAAAAAGTCTAAATTAGTTCTAAATTTGGCTTTTGAGTGTCTAAAAGGATAAAAATCTAACATAAGGATTTCAAAGCTTACTGATGGGTGTTTGTATATAAAATGGAAGCTGGAAGTGATGCAGTGATTGTATCTTGGATAGAAATCTGTCATTTTGTTGTCAGAGTGATGTGGCTTTTACCATGAACAAGAAGTGATAAAAGAATATTTGTGTTGCTAATCTTGGTGTATAATGCCTCCAAAGCTTTTCTGAGCACCCCTCACATTTTCCTCTCTCTGTTTGCCCTCTCAGAAAATGCCATCCTGTCATTTGGATATGGATCTGAAGGAGCCGCTCCTTCTGTAACCGAGCAACCGTCCACTTTTCTGCCGCCTGCACAACCACCCATCATCTCCAAACCAGCTCCCTCGCTACACGGGAAGGCCATCAAGACCATGGACACCGCCTGTATGTTTTCCACCTGTGCCAACCTGCAAGTGAGTTAAAAAGCTTATTTGTTGCATTTAAACAATGTAGATAACTTACTCCTGAAATTGAAAGGATCTTCTACACTTTCTGTAGACTACATTCCTTTTAAAGCTTCACCACAGCTCAGCATTTTTAAGCACCATCAGACACTGAGCAATTCGACCCTTCAGGCTGTTTTAGTTTTAGTGTGACTGCTGGATCGGTTGACCCCATCACTGCATCTTTTGATGATTGCTATCAGGAGTTATGAGCTTTTGTGAACTGTTCCACGTCTGCTCTTGAGAAATTAAACATAAACAACAATTTATTTCGGGAATGTACTAAAGGCACAACATTTGAAGTGTGCATAGTCCAGTGGACTAAGGACAGAAGCCCATTGTCAAATTCTATACACCAAAGTCTGGGATTGCAAATTGTCACATAGGTTATATCTAAAAAGTCCAAATTTCAGTTGATATAATGAACTCAGATTATTTTGTTTAGTCTTCTAATAGTGATGTTAATTGTTTGAGAGTGTCTTCTGTGTTAACAATTGTTCATGACGGATTCATTCCAGAGAATTCTTATAGACAGGTTTACAGCAGACCTGGTATTGATTTTTAAAGTCTAAACACCATGTACTTTAAATTCATTACTACACACTGGAAACCCTCTTGGCTACCATGGGACCCAACATCTAAAATCATCTTTATCTAGAGTCTTGGCGGCAAAGCCAGTCAGTGCACAGAAAAAAAAAAGGTGCTTCTGGATTGTTGCTTTGCAAATTCCAGGCATTAGTCCTTTAGAGTACAATTGTATGTGTAAATATTTCAGCTTTCGAAATATGTAAATTATCTGCAAATAACTTGGAAAATGATCAGAGCGTTTAATAGCATAAGACCGCCACCATCATCCCGGTCCCCGAGAGCTCCGCACTGACAGGTATGAATGACTATCGGCCAGTAGCCCTCACACCGATAGTCACAAAGTGCCTTGAAAGACTGGTTCAGACCCACATCAAAGCCAACATCAGCGTCACCGTTGATTCACACCAGTATGCATACAGGAAAAATCGATCCACAGAGGACGCCATTTCCTCCGTGGTCCAAACTGCCCTCACCCACCTGGAGCAGAAGGATTCTTACGTCCGTATGCTGTTTGTGGATTTCACATCTGCCTTCAACACCACGATTCCTCAGACTCTGATTAATAAACTCACCTCACTTGGACTGAGCTCTTCCATCTGCAACTGGGTCCTGGACTTCCTGACCAACAGGCCGCAGTCTGTGAGGAATCACAACATCTCCTCCCCTACCATTACCCTCAGCACTGGCTCCCCTCAGGGCTGTGTGTTGAGCCCGCTCCTGTTCACACTGCTCACATATGACTGCTCCCCTATCCATCCAGGCTGTCATATTGTGAAGACGACACAGCAGTGGTTGGATGCATCACAAACCGTGTTGAGTCCAGCTACAGGCAGGAGGTAGAACACCTGGAGGGCTGGTGCAGAGATAACAACCTCTGCATTAATGTAAAGAAAACCAAGGAGATGATTGTGGACTTCAGAAGGGGCAAGCATGCCCACCTCCCCGTGCAGTAGGGAGGATCTGGGGTGGAAGTGGTCAACAGCTACAGGTACTTGGGTGTACACCTGAGTAACAACCTCACCTGGAGCAACAACAATTCCATTCTGGCCAGGAAGGCGCACCAGCGGCTCTACTTCCTCAGGAGGGTTGAGAAGAGCTGGACTCGGGAGCTCAGTTCTCACCTCCTTCTACAGATGTGTGGTGGAGAGCGTCTTGTGCTCCAGCATCAACGTGTGGCATGGAAGCTGGTCTGCTGCAGACAGGAAAGCTCTGCAGAGGGTGGTGAAGGCTGCACAGAGGACTGTTAGAGTCAGCCTCCCCAGCACCACAGACATTTACACCTCCAGATGCAGGACGAGGGCCTCCATCATGAAGGATCCCACACACCCAGCACGCTCACTCTTTGTCCCGCTCCCCTCAGGCAGGAGGCTGCGGAGCATCAAGTGTAAAACCACCAGAATGAGAAACAGCTTCATTCCTGAAGCTGTGAGACTCTCAAACACACTCAATTACAAATCAAAAACACTTTCTCATTTAACCGGCACTGATCACTTTAAAATGTCACTTTAAAATGTTACTTAATATGTCACTTACACTCCGAATTTTCATTGCTGCTATGTCCGAAGTCCAATATTGTAGATTCTGTGTCCATATTGTAGATTCTGTGTCAAATCCTATTTCTCGCATAGTTCTATATTTTATTATATTATTTAGAATTGTTATTAGGGTGTAAACTGGACCGGGGGATTAGAATTTCGTCCCACCTCATGTACCACATGTGATGTGATGACAAATAAAAATCCTTGATTCCTTGAGCTTAAAGTAAATGTAACTTTGTGTCATGGCCGTATGGAGTTAGAGTTAGTTTACCATGTTGAGAAAATAAATAATGATACAGAAGTTGATTTCACTGTAACAAACAGAGCACACAGCAAAGTGCATAAGTGTTAATACCTTCCCCCTGTCTCAGGTTGTTTCTGACCCTTGAGAAGATTTTATTTGGCGAGTGTAGTGCTGCTCAGTGATGGGTGTTTCTAATACTGTAAAATATTTTTTGTTATTATGTTAAAATCTTATTCTCTAAACATTTTTTTATCTTATATTTGCAGTATTATTTATAATTCCTGTAAGTTTTCTGGCAAAGATTCTGAATCCATTTTTTGCAAGAAGAGAAATGTGAAAAGATGACAAATGGTACCTGTCAGGACAATTTGCAAACAAAATGTGTCACTTTGACCACGAGTATCAGATTTTGGTAAGTGTTTGGAACTTGCAGTTTATAAGTTTATAGCTGCATGAAAGTAATCAAGAAAAACTGCTATTGTTTGGTGCGGTTTAACATTTAGCAACATTCATAAACTGTAACAACAACTAAGCTAACAACATTAAATTGTAATGGCAGTTATGAGCTAAGCAGGTAAAACTATAAAAAGGTTGTAGTTGGACCACCCACTCAGCAACAAAAGCAATAAGCTACCTAAGAAACGAACTAATGTTAGCGCCATGTATCGGCTACCACAGACATGGTACCCTACACTCAGCTGCATAAAAAAAGGAAATTTCATCAAAATCCTTTTATTTTACCAATTTCTGTCTCTTTTCTTTCTCTGAACATGAAAAAATGGGACTTCTTTTGATGACAGTTTCTGAAGTCACCTAAATTACAAAACTTTGAAAGTGTGCGATATCTTTATATTATATCCACAGTACAGAAAGTATACAAATCAATTCAGCTGGTGTACATGTCTTGTTTGAGTTTCGTGATCTATGGGTTATATTTGCTTCCGTCCACATGTATCCAAAAGAAACATGTGGACGGATGACAAATGGTACCTGTCTTGTCATGTGCTGGGTGAGTGTGCAGGATCCCACCCACCCAGCACACTCACTTTTTGTTCCGCTCCCCTCAGGCAGGAGGCTGCAGAGCATCAAGTGTAGAACAACCCGTCTCAGAAACAGCTTCATTCCTGAAGCTGTGAGACTCTTGAACTCATCCTGAACAAACCACTGCACGGACTACAAATTTTTACTATACCCGCACTTTAATACGTTATATTCCTATTTTATTTATTTTACTTACTTTACTTTGATTTTATTTATTTTAATTTATTTTAACTTATTTTATCTATTTTAATATTAGCTCTTGGGTGGAACCGTACCGTGAGTACATAATTTCGTTCCACTTCATGTACCATCATGTATGTTGAATGACAATAAAGAATCCTTGAATCCTTGAATCCTTGAAATTAACAAGTCAAAGGTAGATTGACTTAAGATTTTCTTTTTACTTCTCATCTTATCTAAAAGTTGTTCCTCTGAACAAGGCGGTTATGTAAGAAACCTGAGGGTATCATTAACAAACGACTACGAACAACGACAAAACTCAAGTGATCATTGCAACAAGAATCCCCCACATCTGCCTGTTTCACCTGAAACAGCTTTAGATGTGTGCCAATCCGCAATTCAGATTAAATGAGTAATGGGAGTAGTTTGATGAGGTATGGCAGTTGTGCTGGCTGGAGGAGGAGAGTTGGAAGCTCAGTTTATGCAGTATTCCAGGGGGATGTTCTATACATACTTTCTTAATTAGAAATGTTCCACTGCTCACAAAGAGACAGCAAAAGTGAATCATGGCAGGGAAAGTCAGAACCAGGAGATCGAGTTGATTCTGTTAGGACAGACTAGCTGCATAATTTTTAACATAAATGTTATAAACCAAGACTAAAAACTATCAGAAATGTTTACTGTAAATTGACTTTAAACAGTTGTATTTCTATATCCAAATGAAAAAAAGATCTGATAATGTTGTCATTGAAACGTCATTTAATGCAGTGATTTTCAAATTAATTCGTATAAATTGTGGAAAAAAGTTCTATTCACAAGTCAAATGTAGGACTAGCTGTGTCACAATGTAATCAGGACCAAAGTCAACACATTTACAAAAGGCTTTTAAAAAGATTCAAGGGGTTGTAGAGGCCCAATATAAGTCTTTTAGAACGATTTAGGATAAGTCCAGTCTTGCAACCATCAATAAACAAAGATGCTTCTGTGATTTTTAAGAAGACCAATTTTGTCATAAATTGGGAAGTCACCCAACTTTCGCACTGGGGACCTGAGTTCAAACCCAGCCCTGGGCAAGGACATATACCAAAAGCATCCGGTGTGGGTCCTTAGGTAAGTCCCTATGTGCTACTGCCTGCTTTGTAAGTCCCTTTGGATAAAGTTGTTTGCTAAATACATAAACATACAATTTTTTTGGTGCATTTCAAATAGGTGAGTGGCAGTGAAATATCTAACAATACTATTTAATGTATTTCTAGACAGCTGACATTGCATACTGACAATATTAGAAGACTTAGTCAGCATAGGTTGTTTTCAGTTCCAAAATAAATAAATAAAATAAACCAAAATAAAGGAAACATATTGGTTTCACTTTTTACCATAACACTAGATAATAATTGTTGTGTCCATCAGGGAAGCTCGCAAAACTACTTCATTGCTTTTGTAAATCAGGTTTACACTATAAACTCTGCTACAAGAGCTATTCTATTTGCTCAAGAGATTATACTAAAAAGAAGCGTGTCTGTGTAATAGTTGAACAGACTCCTGTGATCGACTTACATGTCCTCTTGACACTTGCAAATGATTTTTTTTTACTTAGGCTCTTCAATATCCATTTTTCCTACAGCAGATTGATTTGGATAAGGCTTCCCCCTGTGGGAGATAAATTGGGTGGATAGAATAAAAAGATAGATGAAAGGAACACTGCCTCTTAAGGTCGGGATGACATCATCACAAATTTTAAGTTCTGGCATATTCACCAGACACTGTTTGGCTTATTTTATCATAATTTTATCCTCATGTGTTAAAAGTAATATCTTTTGATTGTTTGATTTTTTTAGCCCCTTATATTTTTACCTTAATAAAAACCCATGGTAGTAACTAAGCAGCTAGGCAATTTAAATGTAGTTTTTATGTTTTCTTTAATCCTACTTTTTTCATTTATTTATCTGACTTTTTCCCATTCTAACAATGTTGACTTGCACAGGAAGAGCATCATGTAAGAGTGAGAGTGAATGAAAACAATGAAAGAAATCAATAGGTCTGAATATACTGTTACAGTTTTCTAAATACGGCAAAGAATGTTTAAACCAAACATGCACATGTACATTTATTCTAATGTTTATAAAATATATTCCCTGAGGTTTAAAATAAATAAAACACTGCATACTCCTCCCTGGGCTGCCACCTTATCGTGGTGGAGGAGTTTGCGTGTCCCGATGATCCTAGGAGCTATGTTGTCAGGGGCTTTATGCCCCCGGTAGGGTCACCCGAGGCAAACTGGTCTTAGGTTGAGGGATCAGACAAAGAGCAGCCCAAAAGACCCCTTCTGATGAACAATAAAAATGGATCCAATGTTCCCTCACTCAGACGCGGGTCACTGGGGCCCCACTCTGGAGCCAGGCCTGGAGGTGGGGCACGATGGCGAGTGCCTGGTGGCGGGGCTTTCACCCATGGAGCCCGGCTGAGAATAGCCCGAAGAGGAGACGTGGGTCCCCCTTCTGATGGGCTCACCACCTATGGGAAGGGCCAAAGGGGTCAGGTGCTGTGTGGGATGGGGGGCAGCTAAAGGCGGGGACCTTGGCGGTCTGATCCTCAGCTGCAAAAGCTGGCCCTTGGGAGATGGAATCTCACCTCTCTGGAGGGGAAGGAGCCTGAGTTGGTGTGCGAGGTAGAGAGGTACCGACTAGAAATAGTTGGACTCACCTCAACACACGGCTCTGGCTCCATAACCAGTCTTCTCGAGAGGGTTTGGACACTCTTCCGCTCTGGAGTTGCCCCTGGTGAGAGGCATCAAGTATGCCCATCCCAGTGGCTGGGATGGGCATACTTGTTGCCTTCCATCTAGGACCCTGTACGTTGGGGTTCACCCCGTTGAGCGAGAGGGTAGCCTCCCTCCGCCTACGGGTGGGGGGACGGGTCCTGACTGTTGTTTGTGTTTATGCACCAAACAGCAGCTCAGAGTACCCACCATTTTTAGAGTCCTTGGAGGGGCTGCTGGAAAGCACCCCTCCAGGGACTCTTTTGTTCTGCTGGGGGACTTCAACGCTCACGTGGGCAATGACAGTGAGACCTGGAGGTGTGTGGTTGGGGGAAATGGCCCTCCCGGTCTGACCCTGAGCTGTGTTTTGTTATTGGATTTCTCAGCGCGTCATGGATTATCCATAACTAACACCATGGTCTGTGATAAGGGTGTCCATATTTGCTCTTGGCACGAGGACACTCTAGGCCGCAATTTGATGATTGACTTTGTTGTCATGTCTTCTGATCTGTGGCTGCATGTCTTGGACAATTGGGTGAAGAGGGGAGCGGAGCTTTCCACTTACCACTACCTGGTGGTGAGTTGGCTCCGATGGTGGGGGAGGAGGCCGGTTAGACCGGGCAGACCCAAACAAATTTTGATGCTCTGCTGGGGGCGGAGCTTCAACTCCCACCTCCGCAAGAGCTTCAAACACGTTCCGAGGGACATGGGGGACATTGAGTCTGAGTGGGCCATGTTCCTCCATGTGCCTCCATTGCCGAGGCTGCTTACCGGAGCCGCGGTTGCAGGGTTGTCGGTGCCTGTTGCGGTGGCAATCCTTGAACCCGCTGGTGGACACCAGCGGTGAGTGATGCTGTCAGGCTGAAGAAGGAGTCTTATCTGGTCGTTTTTGGCCTGTGGGAGTCTGGAAGCAACTGATTTGTAACGGCCATCCAAGCGGCATGCGGCTCGGGTGGTTGCTGAGGCGGAGAGGCCATGGAAAAATACTTCCATACGGCTTCGAGGCGATTCTGGTCCACCATCCGGCGTCTCAGGGGGGAAAGCGGTGCACCACCAACACTGTGTACAGTGCTGATGGTATGTTGTGGACCTCAGCTCGGGACGTCGAGGGTCGTTGGGCGGAGAGTTGGACTCCGCCAAAGCTGCCCTTTGTCACCGATTCTGTTCATAACTTTTATGGATAGAACTTCTAGGCGCAGCCAAGGTGTTGAGGGGATCCGATTTGGTGGTCTTTTTGCAGATGATCTTGTCCTTTTGGCTTCATCAGCTCGTGATCTGCAGCTTTTGCTGGAGCAGTTTGCAGCTGAGTGTGACGCGTCCGGGATGAGAATCAGTGGCTCCAAGTCCGAGGCCATGGTCTTGAGTCGGAGAAGGGTAGAGTCCCTTCTCCGGGTCTGGGAGGAGGTCCTACCTCAAGTGGAGGAGTTTAGGGATCTTGTTCACAAATGGGGGAAAATCGAGCGGGAGATCGATAGACGGATTGGTACAGCGTCTGCAGTGATGCGGGCGCTTTCCCGGTCTTTCGTGGTGAAGAGAGAGCTGAGCCAAAAAGTGAAGCTCTCGATTTACCGGTCGATATATGATCCTACCCTCATCTACTGTCATAAGCTTTGGGTCATGACCAAAATAACGAGATCCCGGATACAAGCGGCTGAAATGGGTTTCCTCCGCGGGGTGTCTGGGCTCTCCCTCAGAGATAGGATGAGCAGCTCAGCCATCCAGGAGGGACTCAAAGTAAAGCCCCTACTCCTCCACATCGAGAGGAGCCAGTTGAGGTGGCTGGGGCATCTGGTTAGGATTCCTCCTGGACGCCTCCCTGGGGAGGTGTTCCGGGGCACATTCCACTGGCAGGAGGCCTAGAGGAAGACCCAGGACATGCTGGAGGGACTATGTTTCTCGGCTGGCCTGGGAACGCCTTGGTATTCCCCCAGATGAGCTTCCCCAAGTGGCAGGAGATAGGGAAGTCTGGGTCTCCCTGCTTAGGCTGTTGCCCCCGTGACACCTATCCCGAATAAGCGGAAGACAATGGACGGATGGATGGACTGTCTATGTTAAGAATCAAATGGTTTTCACATTTTTGAAGCATCTTTAAAAATGCGTTATAGATTTGAATAACATATGTGTCACTGAAAACAGTGAAAGCCTGTGGACACTATAGTAAGTACCACAATTGTTCACTTTTATTTTGTCATCTGTCCCAAACATCCCTATTTACGTACATGACCATTTGTTTTTTTTCCTGTTTAGCTCTAATGCTCCTAATTTTGTACTGTGCAAGCACTATAATTGTTTTTATTTTTATTTCTTTTTTTTTTTTTAAGAAATAATAGATTCTTCACACAAAGCAATAAAAAACGTACAGTAAAAGAATTCCTCGCTTCTATGACTTTATCCAAGTTAAAGTTAGTGGGTGGGATTAACTCCACCTAACATTGTTTTACTCCACATTTCTGATGAAGCTCTTCAGGCTAAGTGACACATGTATGCTTATGCCTCCAGTCACCCAGGTGCTGACAAAAAAAGTTCCCCTGACTCATAAAACTCTCTAGACCTGAAGGCGCACTAAGAAAGCTGCAGGTTTCTTTCAGCTTTGGAGGCTGTTTGTGTCTTAATAATTTGTCTTTAACAGAGCTGACTGTTCTTGTTTGTAGCGAGCCATTCTAAGCTGAGCTCAGTTAAACCAGATAATGATAAACATAGTAGTTGCAGTGCAAAAAATACTACAAAAAATATTATACAGCTTTTTATTCTCACTGAAATCAACAAATGCTAAGAAATTCAAAATTTATTTATTTATCCCTGTATAAACCGTTCCGGCTCCAGTCGTCTGACCGTCTGTAGACACCGGGGAGATGATCAGTCCTGGGCCAAAGTGGGACGTTTCTTTGGGGTAAACTCCCTCGCTTGCCCATAACAGGGGCAAAACTCAATAAAAACGTGGAGGCACTGAAGAGATGATGGTTTATTACTTTCATTCCCGTGCATATAACAGCAACATGCGGGCCTACACCTACTCCGGTCGCTAAACCTTCTTCTTTGTTTTTCCATATATTCTCCATAATAGTTAGCAGCGCCCCCCTTCTGACCGGAGGATCGAGGTCAAATACACTACTCTCACACACAAAACTTACACACTTCCAACTGAGCGGCTTATCACTTTTAATCAAGGCCTTCTCTACAACACCTACTTTGTGCAACTCAGAAATTAAAGGGCCCTTACTTAAGTTCCAGTATCATCACCCAGCTTACAATATAAGTAAAGAAAGTGTCTTTGACACAGTGTCTCAGGGTGTAAGGGTTTGTCCCACAACAGGTGGAGTTGCAACCCCCCTCTTCATTTGTTGTGTCCTTGGACAAGATACTTCAACCACCTTGATGGACAGATAGATAAAGCTGGCACTGGTGCATGCCAGCCTTGCTTCTGTCCCACGGCAAGTGTTGCTGCAATGTATTAGCTTCCATTCCATTGCAAATTTTAATAGTGTAAGTTTTTCCTGTTCATTTCTGTTACTGAGAAAGGACTGTTAAAATTAGCCTGCATCATGATGCCTTGATGGAACACTGGAGGTTTGAGCCTGGGGGACTCTTAAGCCAGAAGGGAGGTTTTTGTCACATCATCATATGTTCACTTTACTTTAGAAAATGTTTCTCTGTATTAAATGAAAGCAATGTGATTGGCATTGGATTGATATCTACTACAACAATTTATTTGGAGATTTTTGCTAAACTACCAGGAATACCTCAAACCTTAAGAAAATGGCTAATTACCTGTTGAGTACTGGTAATGACCAGATTTATTTGGCTATTTGTGTCAAAGCAGATGCTCACCTAAAAGTCCATAAGACCTGGATTTGTAGACCCTTGCTATATGCTACGCTACTATTTAAAGCTTTTTTTTAACAATGCGTACAGCACAAAATGTTGGTTATTCCCTTTGTCTAATTATTCATATTGAAAACAGTTCTAGTTTTGAGGAATGACAAGTTCTTTGTTTTGACTTTTAATGTACCCATGTCTGATTCAAATTATAGTTAACACTAGAGAATAAGGGTTTGTGCTTAAGTGCCTTTTGCTTCTAGTTTCCTACTTGCAAACATTCATCTATCTCAAAATACTTTATGCACTATATGCATCTTAGCCATTTTTGGAATTCTCAAGAGTTTTCATGTTAAAAGGGGTATCTGGTGTATCTGTTGTTGACATTTGCCTATTTCCAAAGGATGACGGCGTGCAATGATGCAGCGGCTGCTCAGTGTTTTGTTTTGATATTTGTTATGCAAGTCCTGTTCTCGCTAATCGCTTTTGGTCAAGCTAACTACCCCTACAGCTGACTCGATCTGTTAAAAATCTGAGTTTCATTAGTTTTATTATTATTCATTAGGGTTCATAACAAGTGATGCCGGCTCTCTGAGGATCACATACCATATACCAGTAATGAAGTGGAGACAGTGCAGGGAGCACAAGCATAAGAGGGAATGCAGGGCTAGCTTAGCTATGAAAGCAGCATCACAAACCACCACTTTCCAGTTTTTCCCTCTGCAACAAAATGGACAAGCCGAGACACCAGACAGCCTCGGATAAATTCGCCAGATACTGCTGTGTTCTACTCATCTCCGAAACATGGCTTTATCCATCCATCCAAGACACAGCCATTGACCTAGCATGCTTAATAACATGTCACTTCAACATGACCAGTGACCCCGGTAAGAACAAAGAAGGAAGACTGTCTATGTACATTAACAACAACTGGTGTAACAACACAGCAACAGTAGCCATCCATTGTCCTCCTGACTCAGAATACTTGACTTTGAAATACTGGCGGTTTAACCTTCCTCAGGAGTTTACAGAGGTCATGCTAAACCATTGTTTACATCCCTCCAGACGCTAATACTAGCTTGGCACTCGGACTGCCACAAAACAACATAGGCCTGCAGCAGAACCTTTATCCATATTCGGTAAACACTGGGTTTTTCAACCTGTCGCTGACACAGTTAGCTTACACCAGCGCTGATGAAGTGCTTTGAAAAATGAGTCAGGAGTCACATCAAAATTTTTCTACACCCCAAGTCTGGACCCATACCACTTTGCGAACACCAGAAACAGGTTGACAGAGGACGCTGTGAACGCATCACTACACACAGCGCTGACCCATCTGGAGAGAGCAGGAAATTACACCCGCCTTCTCTTTGTGTAATATAGTTCAGTGTTCAATACCATCCGTCCCCATGGTCTTGTTGGGCAACTGCTAAATCTCGGACCTCCTCATTGCACGTGCCTCTGGATTAAGGACTTTCCGTCAGAGCATACACAGAGGGTCAGGGTTTGCTCCCACATCTCCTTTCAAAGACATTCAAATATCCTGTCAAATAGCTTTGCACCTCGGTTTGTCAGCTTCCCAGGATGCTTTATGTTTGG
The DNA here is from genome assembly GCA_032876305.1 of Orestias chungarensis. Lineage (NCBI taxonomy): Eukaryota > Metazoa > Chordata > Actinopteri > Cyprinodontiformes > Cyprinodontidae > Orestias > Orestias chungarensis. The sequence continues at coordinate 124,182 of JAVLVB010000615.1, read as the reverse complement.
ACTATGTCAAATAAGACCAATAGACACAATTTCTACAAAAAAATGTGGAGTTGCATTAACAGGGAAATACATACCAAACATCAAATATGTACTGGACCACATTTTGGATCGATCAAGTGTAATTTGGTGTAGTTCGCAGCCTGTAGTACAAATACGGCCTAAGTTACCAATAATAGTTTGAATTAATTAGAATGCGGACCTAAATAATTTTTATTTTAGATACCATTCAGAGTTTTCCATTTACTTGGCTGTCCTGGATTAGCAATGACTGACTCACAGCTGCTTAACTTCTGTTATTGTTACATGCACCATTCTAGATTGGATACCATGGTCTTGTTGGGTAACTGCTAAATCTCGGACCTCCTCATTGCACGTGCCTCTGGATTAAGGACTTTCCGTCAGAGCATACACAGAGGGTCAGGGTTTGCTCCCACATCTCCTCACCCCTCATGGTTCCTCTCAGGGCTGCATTCTAGCCCACTGCTCTTCACACCCTATACCTCAGACTTTACCTTCACCCACACCAGCTACACCTTTATTAAGTATGAGGATGACACTACAGTGGTAGCTTGCCTCACTGGAGGGGATCGATCTGCTTACCGGGATGAGGTGCAACGGCTACTGTGTGGTGCAGAAACAATAACCCACTCCTGAACACATCCAACACAAAGGAGCTAATCATTGATTTTAGAAGAAACAAAACTCACTATGCCTGTTTCCATTGGTGGGACCTGTGTGGAAAGTTTTAGTGACTTCAGGTTCCTGGGAGTCCATATAGAGGAGAAACTGACCTGGGACAACAACACCACATTGGTGGTGAAAAATGCACTGTAAAGACTGTACTTTCTAAGAATCTTCAGGAAGACCAACATCACCCAGAGACTGTCTGTGTCCTTTTACCTCTCCACTATAGAGAGCATCCTCAAATACTGGCTCTGTACGTGGTTTGCCAGCTCCACTGTGGCAAACAGGAAATAACTACAGAGGTTCACTCAAAATGGCTGAAAATGGCATTGGGTGCCCTCTCGTTGCACTGGAGGACTGTCAAGGGTCTTACTGTGTCAGGAGAGCCAACACCATCCTGATGGACTCTTTCTGGGCAAACATGGAACGAAACATCCTACCATTGTTCATTCAATTAACACGGAATGGAGTGCACATGTGAGAGCAAAAACATATTCATTGACTCTATTTCTATATGTAAAAATAACCAACTTAACAGTCTGTGAACTAAAAGCACTTTTAAAGAAACATGTAAAAACACAACTTATTTTATATTGTCACAAATATTTTTACTGAACACAGAAGGGTGCAATAGAAAAAATGAGCCTTTGGCCTTTCAAACTTTGCACATTTGATATATTCACTGCTGTAACTGCTGGAATATTTTGCTTTACAGTTTTTCTTGTAAATTAGATATTACACCAAAGCTTCAAGGTCTCAACTGATCATTTTTGCACAGTGTTTTCTTTGGCCATCTTGACAAGCACAGATGAATTTCAAGTTAGTCACTAACAGACTTGGCTGGAAATTCAGTGTGTCCGTGTGTTCTGTTGTTTTCAGGATGGAGGTCAGAAGTGCACTCCCTCTGATGAGTTTGAGTGTGAAGAGGTGAGTCATTCATATTAATATCCTATCTGATACACTCAAATAATTATGGGTCCAACATGCATTAAGATATTGCATGAATTAAAATAAATACATAAAGGGGTCTTCTGCTTGCGTACAGATAGTGTTGAATGCCAAACTTTATCAATACATAATGTGTACTGCTCTCACATGATATCCTGCTTTTTTAAACACTTTTTTCTACTTCTTTTTTTAAACTGATTGACTGTTGTTATGTAATGGAGGTCTTCAGCCATAGCAGCCAAAACAAAATTACAACCGAGAACTATGCAGTCATTCATTTATGTGGGTTAGAGAAAGTAGGGTGTAGTCAAGAATCCAAAGGTTGGGCAGTGTGGTTAGAGGAAAGGGACTTTTTCCCAGCCATCAACTTTCCAAAGCATAGCTTGTGGTGCTGGTAGCTTCTGGCCCAATAACTTTACAGCATAACAATAAAAAGGAAAGCCTTTTACCCTCATATGGATTCTTTTTAGAACAGCTTTCTTTGTTATAATTTATGTACAATAAAGCTTGCTTTATATTGGGGATTATTTTTTCCACCCAACACACTGACTATAGTGAAATGAAGATGTCTTTTAGTGGAATCCTGAATATTTAGTGGTCATAGACTACATCTCCCTGCTTAATGTCTACAACTAATATCCTTCAGGAACCCCTCTAACAATACTTAGCCTATATCTACCCTATTTAAAAAAAATCGAACATCAAAAATACCATAATCTGCATTTATACACATAGTACAATCCATTTTAGCATAAGAAACTAATATCTATACTCCTTATTTTTGTTCTCAGTGCCTATCTGTGTCAAGGAAAATATAAGGGCTACTGGACTGGCTACTTTCAAAGACATTCAAATATCCTGTCAAATAGCTTTGCACCTCGGTTTGTCAGCTTCCCAGGATGCTTTATGTTTGGACTATGTCAAATAAGACCAATAGACACAATTTCTACAAAAAAATGTGGAGTTGCATTAACAGGGAAATATATACCAAACATCAAATATGTACTGGACCACATTTTGGAATGATCAAGTGTAATTTGGTGTAGTTCGCAGCCTGTAGTACACATACGGCCTAAGTTACCAATAATAGTTTGAATTCATTAGAATGCGGACCTAAATAATTTTTATTTTAGATACCATTCAGAGTTTTCCATTTACTTGGCTGTCCTGGATTAGCAATGACTGACTCACAGCTGCTTAACTTCTGTTATTGTTACATGCACCATTCTAGATTGGATGCCAAAACAACAGTGATTTTATCTTAACTTGCCTGTGTATGAAATTTTCCCTTGATCAGTTGAAAGTAGCTGCATCTGTACAATGCAATTTTCCTACTAACATTAACACTTTTTTTGCCTCCTTCTCTGCTTAGACTTTGTTGGCCCAGGGGTCAATCGACTCAGAGGATTCTGATGGACCTAAAAGCAGCAGCCAGGAATCAACTCTTCTACTCCACCACCTTTTTGTGACTGTGTGTGTCTCAACAATGCCAGCACTTCTACACTTCACATCATAAAGTTGGACTTACACGCATACATGAATCCCCACAAACGCACATACACAGTCCTAAATGACAAGCAACAGATGTCCAAGCATCCACCACAGCCTTTCTGAAGAATCTGGAGACTGCCTAGATGAGCAGTCTTTCTGCACCACAGCCACACATAGGTCATGAGAAGGGAATGGTAGCAGCTGGACTTCAGTGTGTTTTATGTGATTGGGAATGAGAGACTCTTGGGGCTCTGGATCACAGTGTCTTCAGGGAGTATGTGCTTTCTTTGCAGGCCAGCTCGGACTCACTCTCCCAGGCTCATCTGGATCTGAGAGAGCTGGGATGTCAAACACTGGAAACAAACATATGACTGTGTGCACACACACACTCACAAACAATTTGATCAGAAGTGTTAAAGTTGGCAGCATCTGAGAGAGGGGAAAGAAACGACAGGGCAGGACAGCTGGGACATTACGTTCTTCAGGGTTTGTCAGCTCAATTTATCACTCGCTCAGACCTCTCTTGTGGCAACACGTCTATACAGTATACACACAACATACAAGCGCACCTACATACTTTGTGTCACCTTCCCCTTAGACATCCTTAGTGGGTAAACAGGGTCCCCACATGGACACAAATACTCATGCTGTACACCAGTGTGCTCTTGTGGGTCTTTATCTTAATTTTTTGTGGTCAACATCCTGTACAAACGTCATTTGCTGTGGAAAATGAAAAGTAAAAAGTCCAGTAAACGAGTGTATGTTTTAGATTAGTGTTCAGCCTTGTGTGTGGGGGAGGTTTGCGCATCAGTGTGAATGTCTGTGATGATTGTTGACACATCTGTGCATGGAGGAAAACAAATACAGGGACAGGTGGAACTTTAATCAGATGACAAACAAGCTGTTAAACATGCACAGTCTAAAAATTCAGGTCTAGATTGAACTCTTTTTTTTAATTCAAGCTGCATATCACAGCAGTTATTTGAAGACTGTTCTGTCTGAAAATACTTAACTAAAATAAAAAAATGTTTTGACTTTATTTAAACTGATACACCACTTCTTACACTCATTATGAATTCTTCCAACTAGTTTTAAAATGTTTAGTTTACGCTTATGACTATAAACACAAATAATACAAAACAGTATTTGTATGTTTAAATTAAGGTTTTGTGGTGTACTCGCATTCTGATTGATCCTAGTTATGAAACAGGTTGAGGTTGAGTTCATTGTTTTAAATTATTAAAAAATCTTTGATTTAAGGAAACATAGCAGATTACATGACAACAAGTAATTGACTTGCAGCATTTACTCCTCCTGAACCAGTGTGCAGTAATTGCTCCAATATATTGTTTACTTTGGAACAAACCTTCATACTGAGCATGTGTGTAGGACCAGTGGAGAGAAAGAAACCTCCAGCAGAACTGGAACAGGAATCTAGTTCAGTGCGAACAGCATTCTGCCACAACGACAGACTTGAGGTTTAAGAAGTCAAAGCAGACAAAAAAAATACAGAAGACTTCATGCAGTAGCACTTTCTGTCAAACCACTGTAAAAGTTCCTTTTGTGATTTCAGGTAGAAGAGAAGAACAGATCGAAGTCAGTTTTGAAGTCTAAAGGATGAAAGATAACACATACTGTTAGTTGGAAAAAAAATATCAGCCAATGACTTTTTTTCAAGGAGAGAGACAAAGTTAACACTAAAATAATCAACAATTATTATTTTACAAGAAAATTAAATCAAATCATAAATACATCATAACAAATGTTTTAAAAAGTTTCCAATCTAATAAAACCAATCAGATTAATGAAATAATTGCCTTGCAGCATTCACTCCTCTAGAATCAGCAGGAAGAAACAATGGCTTGTGTTGTTGTTGACTTTACAGCATCCCTCATACTGAGCATGAATGTAGCGACAGTGGAGAGGAAAAACTCCCCTTTAACAGGAAGAAACCTCCAGCAGAACAAGGCTCAGTACAAGCAGCCGTCTGCCACGACCGACTGGAGGTTTGAAGAGACAAAAAACTAAACTAGATGCAGAGGAAACTGAATAAAGAGTTTATAGCAGCAGTTGTAGAACGTCACTGGAAGCATCTCAGTCCATGTTCTCCTCCAAAAAACTGTCTCAGCTAACAGAACGCCAGACCAGGTGTGGTTATTATAGAGCTACTTATTATGAGCTGTAGTTAGTTTCCCTCAAATCCTCTGCCTCGTTTGCTTGATCTTCCCTAATGACATGACTCTGGGAAATCTGACATATATCCTATGATAGACTCGAAGATATTATTTAAAAACAGTTCGTTTTTGTTTGCCTTATATGACACAACTCTTGGAAGGAGGCTAGGAGAAAAAAAAGAGAAAAATCAAAAGAAAATATTCTTAAAGGACCGTTTCATTTTGTGTAGACAAGGCTTCCCTTTGGATTACTTTAGCTGTACCACGATGCTAAGTGGAAAAACACAAATTAACAAACATCACAGCAACCAATAAGGCTCTGTAATTGGCTAAATTCACAGTCAGTACATGTTATTGATTGTTGGAATATGTTATTAAGTCCTTGTCTTTGTCTATCTTCCATTAAGGTGTTCAACTTGTGTGTGTGTGTGTGTGTGTGTGTGTGTGTGTGTGTGTGTGTGTGTGTGTGTGTGTG
>JAVLVB010000615.1:84829-104371 GCA_032876305.1 Orestias chungarensis | reverse complement strand
TTAGACTGCTGGAGGACAATCTGACCACTTCTCTCTCTGCTACTTTCTTCCTTTGTCCAATCTACTTAGTTACCGTTATTTCAACCTTGTTAACCTTTTGTTTTCTCTTAGTGTTCTTCTCTCCATAGTAACCACACCTGGGCTGGCGTTCTGTTAGCTGAGACAGCTTCTTGGATGAGAACATTGGCTGAGATGCTTCCAGTGACGTTCTACAACTGCAGCTATAAACTCTTTTATTTCAGTATCCTGTGCTTCTAATTTAGCTTTCTGTCTTTTCAAACCCCCAGTCGGTCGTGGCAGATGGCTGCTAGTACTGAGCCTGGTTCTGCTGGAGGTTTCTTCCTGTTAAAGGGGAGTTTTTCCTCTCCACTGTCGCTACATGCATGCTCAGTATGAGGGATTGCTGTAAAGTCAACGACAACACAAGCCATTGTTTCTGCCTGCTGATTCCACAGGAGTTAATGCTGCAAGTCAATGACTCGATGCAATCTGCTGGGGTTCCTTAGATTGGAAACTTTTTCAAATTGATTTGTTATAATGTATCTTTGATTTTAATTGATTTTCTGTGAAGTGCCTTGAGACGACACCTGTTGTAAATTGGCGCTATATAAATAAACTGATTCTTGATCCGAATATTGTTCAGCACGGTGCAGTCTTTTACAAACGTATCATTGGCATTCCTCACACTGCACAAAAAACCCAAGAATCACTGTCCGAATATTACAATATATAAATCAAATACATTCACATACGATACTCTCCGAACACACACTGTGGTAGAATTCATTTTTGGAGAATATCCAACTACGAATACGGGAACACTTTGATACTTGTCATTTCATGGAGTTAAATTCTTTCCGGATACTCTACAAGATACATGCCATTTTTGGATATAAGATATGGACTGCCGTCATATGTTGAGATGATATATTCCTCATATTCAGTGTCAAGATATTACCACAACTCATATGTCAAGTCCCAACACTAGTTCTTGTCTTCATCACGATATTGTACTGATCTGTAACATGAGCTGTATTTTGATTCCAAATACTTCCCTGATACTCCCTGCAACTAAATTTTTAATCCAAACACCTTTGTATCTTGTTTCCAAATACTTCACTGATACTCCCAGCAACCATATTGTAAATAAAAACAACATTTGTAGTTTGTTTCCGAATACCGCATTGATATCCCTTTAACCATATTTCAAGTCCTACAAATTTCAGCAGACTGTATATTTCAATATACCATTGCATAACTATACTAGGTCCACAGATCTACTTTGAAGATAGAGAATATCAAGATAAATATTACAAAATTCACTTATTACAAATACATTTATTTTTATACACAGCAGACATTATATACACGCAACACACAAAACAATGTTAAAAGCAGGATTAAAATTAGAAGATGTTAAATGATGCATCTCAAATGGGCCGTTCTCCTAAATTTTGATAGACAGATGTTCTTCCTGAAGCGGGGGGAGCCTTTTTGAAAAGCGTCCTCTGTCTTATCGTTGGTGAGTGGATCTTGGCTCTGTACCCTTTTTTCCGATTATTGTCCAGTGCTTTCTGGCAGGTGTCCATGATGCTGGACAGCCATATGGTTCGCCAATTTGGTGAGGAAAATCGATATATGGTTTTGTCCTCGTCACTCTCCTCATCACTGACGAAATTTGCATCAGCCCCACAGAGATGCCGCTTTGACATGTTTCTTGAAAAGCTGTGTGACAGACGAGAAGGTTAGATTTTTAAGTTTTTTGAAACAAAAACTACTTCATTGGGCTGAAGACTCATAGATAACAAAATTAACGTGGACCAAAAGAGTTATAAAATGGTTTCAACATATTAAGATTTGCTATACATTTTATCCATATTTCTGAAAAAAAAATTGTGATTAGTCAGATATATTCCAGATATCATATGAAGTAATACTTGAAACACACATGCAACAAAAATAGGATATTAGTGGCAGCCTAACATAAGATTGGTCACTAATATGTGTAATGGGGTCATATTTTATCAAATACGGGATATAATCAGAAATGTTCTGTATTTAACAGAAAATACAATATACAATGAGAAATACTGGGATTCTGGCTCTTTAGCCCCATATAAATCACCAGATTCTGTCCGTTGTCATGACCGATCAACATCAGGTAAAAATATCAACTAAAACAGGCCTGATGTTAAAATCTGAAATAAATATGTTTTATTTGACAAAAATTATTGAAACATACTATAATAGGCTAAATTTAAAATGCTGCCCATATCCCGATACAATATTTTAGTCCTCATGTTGCATACAGGGTTAATATTTGACCAGATTAGCCACATTTTTTTATATAACAAGCTGTTGCTTGGAACATTCTTCAGAGTCGTTGAAGTTCCAGTGTTACTGACTCACAGACCAATTGTGCGGGATCTGGATCATTATAACTATGAGTTGTTGATTTTCCTCAGCAAGAAGCAAGTGTGGAGCTGTGTTATTCAAGGACCACTCAACACATTTCTCTGTACATGGTCTTAATTCTATTAATTACGCAATTCAAAAACTCACTTGAACTACTGGTATATGCAGCCCAGTACAGAAAATAATTGTACAGTTATGTACAGCACTTTATTCAGTTGTGGCTGTTTTTTAATACACTTTATAAATAAAGCTGAGCTGTGTAGAGTTGACTTTTTTTTAGGAGTTCAAACATCCATGCCACCTATCTAAAGCTATCAAACATTTAGAATCCAACAATTTAGAGTTGATCAAGAATCCGGATGACTCAGAGAAAGGTGGATGACATAATTGGGAGACCAAAATGTTATTTGAACATGACACTGAAGGCATCAAAACTATTAATGAACACATGTGGAGTTATGTATTTAACAAAAAAAAGTTGGACAAATTTAAAACACGTGTTATACTCCAAGAGTCTGCAAAGCAGTAATCAGAGAGAGGGTGGCTATTTTGAAGAAAGTAGAGTATAAAACATGTTTTCAGTTCATCCATCTTTTTTTAGTTAAGTACATAACTCCACATGTGTTCATGCAGTTTTGATGTCTTCAGTAAGAATTTACTATGTAAAATGTTATGAAAGTAAAGAAAACGCATTGTGAAGTCAAGTAATTAAGAAGAAAAAATAAATTGTTAAAACAAAGGAAAATGATAAGAAACAAAGTGACATGTACTAACTGCAAAGAATGGGTAGTCAGAAAATTATGGTGGGAGAGAGACTGTGTTCTACACGGACCATTAAAAGGGACGGACAATGACAAAAGGATCAGAAGCTGCAGACAAGGTAACAAACAGCAGATGGTCGTGTCACTCTCTCAAAGCTCTTGTTTGATGACCAACCTGTGCATAAACAGATGACTCTACAAACATACAGAGAGGCAGCCGGTAAGACCGTGACTGTTTGATGAGGTCTGACTGCTGGATCGTCTGTTGTCTCCTGCCCCACGTCTCCTGTGCTTACGGGAGTCTTCCACCATGACAAACGAAGATGCCAAAGTTATCCTGGTGCGTGTCGCCTTAAGATGTTGCCCATTAGTGTCAAAGGAGATGAACGAGGGATGTCAGTCGTGTCTCACGTTTGTTCCCGGCAAGCCACAGGTTATCGTTGGCACAGAGAAAGCGTACGATTACGAGTTCTAACTGAACAGCAACAGTCTGATCTGGAAAAAACTGCAAATGAATGTGAAGCAAAGGTAAGAAAAGTTAAGGCTTTAATCCAGGAGACCCTTTGGAGAATGTTTGGAAAGACTGAATTGTTAATAGCCCTTCAAGTAGCAGAAGCAGAATGTGAACATGCTGCCACTATCCAGCCAGGAGTGGAAAAAGAGGCCTATGATTTCACTCTCAATCATCTGAAGGAACTCTTAAAGGCTGCGAAAAAGGCTCATTGTCACTGGAAAAGATGGATCCCTTGTGATGCTCAGGACGAGATCCAGGATCAGCTGAGAGGGTTGGAACTCAGTGTCCCCAAGCTGGTTTCCAGGACAGCAGAGTTCATTCATGTAAAGCTAAAAGAGGATGGACAAAAGAAGCATCAAATTGTGTCTACCCTAAACCATTCTCGACCAACTATTAAGTTGAAACCAACATCCCTTCCAAAGTTTGTCGGAAACAAACGTGAGTTTTATAGATGGAAAGGGGATTGGGAAGCTCTACAAAAACAGGGTGAACCAACTGGCTCGAGGGAAGTGAAAAAAGTGCAATTACTGGACAGCCTAGATGAGAAAATCTTAAGAGACCTTTGCCTGACCTCATACAGCACTCCAGAAGAAATTTTTCAAGTTCTTGAGAACCGCTATGGAAACAAAACAGCCATAGCAATTGAAATTGTGGAGGAGCTACTGAAAATTCCTGCAGTTAAAGGTTACCAGCCAAGAAGAATTGTGGAATTGATTCAAACTATTGATAAAGCACTTAAGGATCTACATGATCTAGGAAATACCGGTGCCATTACAAATCCACTTGTGACAAAGTCAATTGAAACTAAGCTTCCTGGAGCGCTGAAAAAGGAGTGGCTCGTTTATGCTGCTGATAAAAGTAATGCAGTGATTCCAGAGAACCGTCTTGATCACATCCTTGCATTTCTAAAATACCAAGAAAATATTTATGAGCAACTCGAGCAACTGAGGAAGAATCAAACAGACGAGAAACCCGAATGGAACCAAGACACGCCAGACCAAAGTTAGTCAAAGCAGGTGATGACTTTGTAGGTTGTGTTATATGTGGTGATGGAAAACACAGGAAAAGACACTACTTTTTCAAACAGTTCAGAACGCTGACATTGGCTGAAAAAAGAACTGCTATCAAGAAGGTGGGAGCATGTAACAAGTGTCTGGAAGTCCATGATAATAAATCATACTGCAAACCTGGTTATTTGTGTAAAAATCAAAGTTGCAGAAAAGGGGATGATCCCCATCACTATTATTTATGCCCAAGTGTTGAACATAAGAAAAGTAATATGGCTCAAGGGAGTAGCCGGACTGGTCGAGAAGAAGACAGCAAGAAGTATACAGAAGATCAGGAGGAATTTCTAAAGAAACTGTCACCTGAACTGGCCAAACATTGCAGAGATGTATTTTCAAATACTGCATCTAAAGTCTTTAATACCATGCAGAAGCAATCAAATCTTCTAATGGATAGTGGGGTGCAGGAACTGACAGTGTTAATGATGCTTCTTGAAGTAACTGCAAATGCTGGACAAAAGATTGGTACATTGATTGATTTAGCCTCAGATACAAATTACATAACACATAAGACTGCAAACAAATTAAACCTTAAAAGTGAAGAGATCACGCTTGTTGTTCATGGAGTTGGAGGAATGAAAGTTTGTGTTGAAACGAAACGCTACCTCCTGAAGGTTCGAGTGAGAACGTCTAAAGGTACTTTTAAGCCCTATCAGCTTATTTGTTATGGACTTGATATTATTGCAGACATACATAAGCATGTTAAAGCAAACAATCTGCATAGATTTTTCCCAGATGTACCATTGGATGAACTTGTAAGACCCACTGAAATAAGCCTACTCATAAGCCACAGGGAAGGTCAGTTAACACCACAAAGAATTAAGGTTGTGGTTGACCTTGTGTTGTGGGATGGCCCCCTGGGAAAAGTGGTTGGAGGAACTCATCCAGAGTTGTTTGAGGAGCTCACTATGACTGCTCATATGACAAAAACACATTTTGCAAGGTCAATGAGGACAGCTGCTGTGAGATATGAAGAAGTCACTCAGGGGTCCCCACAGTATCCACTATGGAACCATAAGACATCTACCCAACTGAAGCCGAAGAGTGTAACTACAAGTCGAGACTTCTTGGAGTGTTGGAGATGGGATAGCATTGGCGCCGACTGTGAACCAAAGTGTGGAGGTTGTCGTTGTGGGAACTGTCAGCCTGGAGGCAAGGGGATGACTCTGGCTGAAGAAAGAGAACTTGAAGTGGTGAGAAAAGGCCTCACTTACATCGAAAAAGACAGCCACACAAACAAACCTAACTGGCATGCTAGATACCCATGGTTAGAAGATCCAGCATGTCTTCCAAACAATAGAGGATGAAAAAGTTGGAGATTACTCAATTACGAAAGTGAACATTGGAGACGAACTAGCAGGATGCATTGCACAGTTGGCAATGCATGAAACCACTAACTTACCCTCTTTTGTTCATCTCGAAGAGGAACGGCAAGTTCTGCAAAATATTAGCTATGTTGATGACATTCTGCTTTCCCACAATGACCCGGACCGGTTAAAGGAAATCACAGGAAATGTGGAGCGCATCCTTAAAGCCGGAGGTTTTACACTCAAACCTTGGGTATTTTCTGGGCAAAGTCGGAAGAAAGTCCCTACCGACAAGCAGTATGAGATTAAAGCAAAGACCATGATTCTACTAAACCAAATGTGGGATGAGGACAATAAAGCACTCGGTCTGGGCTACATTATGGAGGAAGACAAACTATATGTTAAGGTTGGCATAAATTTTTCAAAAAAGAAAAAAAAGATGAGACTTGGACAAGACCTCAAGTTGGACCAAATCAGAAGCCAAACACCAAACCCTTTGACACGGCGCGAGGTTCTCAGTCAGTTGTCTGCTCTGTATGATCCAGTTGGCTTGGTGGCTCCTGCAAAACAGAAGGGAGCAATCCTGGTGAGGAACGCTTTCCAAGAGGCAAAAATCGTGAGCAGCCAAGTGAAAGAAACCTGAGATCTGGCACTATCTAATGATCTTAGAGAGGATGCGATCAAACTCTTTGAAGAGTATACTCAACTAAGTAAAATTCAGTTTGCCAGAGCATTAACTCCCTTCCACAACAGCAGTGGCTCTCTAGCAATTACATTTTCAGATGGAATTGAATATGCTTATGGAGCAGTATTGTATCTGAGGTGGGGGTCGAGTCAAGGCCCAATTATCAGGCTGGTGGAATCCATGGCCAAACTAACTCCATTGGAACAAAGAGGAGAGGCTGTTAAAGCAGAGACATGTGGAGCAGTGTTTCCATCGCGATTAAAGAAGTACTTTGAGATGCACAGTCGGATCAAAGTTGAAAAATGGTATCTTCTCATTAATAGTCAAACGGTTCTTGGAGCAATTCAAAAAGAGAGCTATGGATTTCAAACATTCTTTGCAAATAGAATTGGTGAAATCCAGACCAACACAGAGATTGAAGACTGGTGGTGGATACCTGGGGACCAAAACATTGCCAACATCATTACTCGAGGAGCCAGTCCTCAAGATCTTCATACTGACTCAAAGTGGCAACAAGGCCCAGTATTTCTGAGATCACCAGTGAAAGCGTGGCCAATTAAATCACCTAAGCAAATCGCCATCAACGCAAAAGAAAATATTACCAAGTTACAAAAGAAGGCATTTGTCACTGTAACCACAAGAACTGGCACAAAGCAACCAAAACTCAAACACGAATTGGCTCAGAGTCAGACAGAGGTTCTAACAAAAAGGCACCGACTATCCATAATCATACAGAACCTATTAGATGTCAACCGCTTTAGCAGTTTAACTAGACTGGTCAAGACAATTGCCTGGGTGTGGAGAGCGGCAAAGATATTTTCTATAAAGACTCAAGCTGCAGGAAAACCACAGTGGGAGGAAGTTTGCCTAAAAGGAGTAATCTCCGTGAAGGAACAAGAAGATGCCCTGAGAGACATTTTTCTTGCCGCTCAGAAGGGTGTCAGCTTTACCAGCACAACCATGGACAGGTTGGTGGTTTATAAAGACAAAGAGTCTGAATTATTGGTCTGTGGCGGCCGGATACAGAAAGGACAGAGCTGCAGTTCCCATCATACCCTATGATGCCTGGGTGTCAACATTGTTGGGCAGAGAAGCACACAACGCTGCACATGATGGAGTTGCGGGAACCCTGCTGAGGATGAGGCAGAAAGCCTGGGTCATAAAAGGAAGGAGGATAGCTCAAAAGATCGTAGACAGCTGAATCATCTGTAAAAAAGCACGGGCTCGGAAGTGTCAGCAGTTGATGGGTGATTTGCCACCTGAGAGGACAGAACCTGCTGCCCCTTTTCAGTTCACTTCTGTTGATCTCTTTGGACCTTATCATGTCAAAGATTACATCAAAAAAAGAGTTACAATTAAGGTCTGGGGAGTCGTCTTTGGTTGTATGGCCAGTAGAGTTATTCACACTGAACTGGTAAGCTCATTATCCACTGAAAGTTTTCTGATGGCTTATCAAAGATTCATTGCAATTCGGGGTCATCCAAAGAAGATCTGGTCTGATGCAGGCTCTTATTTTGTTGGAGCAAAACCAGTTTTGGAGGAACTGTACAGATACTTGGGCAGCCAAAATATAGCAGGTCTTGAAGAAATTGCAACAAAGAATGGGACTGAGTGGGTATGGAAGATCCTTCCTGCTGACTCACCCCACAGGAATGGAGCTGCTGAAGCTGCTGTTAGCATTGTGAAGAGAGCTTTTCGTAACCTTTGTCAAGAATTTACACTAACCTACAGTGAATTTCAAACAACTCTGTGTATTGTTGCTAACCTTGCAAATGAGCGCCCAATAGACGCTACAGTAGAGTCTCGAGAGGGTTGTACTCAGTACGTCACACCTAACTGTCTTTTGCTCGGACGAGCATCTCAGAGTGGAGATGTGAAAATGTTTGATTTCTCCAGCTATCCATTCAAACGACTTAGAGCTATGCAAAATGAGATTACCAAGTTTTGGAAAAGCTGGAGACAGTTGGCTGGTCCTAATCTCTTTGTTAGGATTAAATGGCACACTTAAATGTTGCTGTTGGAGACATTGTTTGGTTGTGTGACCAAAATGCCCTTAGAGGACAGTTTGTGCTGGGCAGAGTCTTAAGTGCTAACCCTGACATGAAAGGTATCGTGAGGGATGTAAATGTCCAGGTTGTCCCAAGTTATTGTACTCCCCTAAGAAACAGTGTTAAACAAAGATCAACTGTTATACCAAAGAAGGAAAAAATCAAGGCCACCAGTCTTCACAGAGATGTTAGGAGGCTCATCGTCTTAATACCTGTAGAGGAACAAAAGGAGAATTAAGCCAGGAAAAGAAGACTGAAGAGATGCCAGAATAACGGAATTGGCGATCTTCCCAGTGGGTCATGGAAAGATCGAGTGGGAGTTGTGTAGTCAAGTAATTATGAAGAAAAAGTAAATTGTTAAAACAAAGGAAAATGATAAGAAACAAAGTGACATGTACTAACTGCAAAGAATGGGTAGTCAGAAAATTATGGTGGGACAGAGACTGTGTTCTACACGGACCACTAAAAGGGACGGACAATGACAAAAGGATCAAAAGCTACAGACAAGGTAACAAACAGCAGATGGGCGTGTCACTCTCTCAAAGCTCTGGTTTGATGACCAACCTGTGCAGAAACAGATGACTCTACAAACATACAGAGAGGCAGCCGGTAAGACCGTGACTGTTTGATGAGGTCTGACTGCTGGATCACTAATGTTAGAAGTAAAAGTTAAAAGTAGTGTTAGCCTAGCCACTGGCTCATGCTGTCAGTTGCATCTGAACTGATTGATTTGTGATTTTAACTGATGAACTTGACTGTTAATTATTAAAAATTGTAATTAAATTATTTATTAATTGATCATTAAATTAGACAGAATAACTTTGAAGTATTTATATATTGGTAAAATAACTTGATTAGTAAGTAAACACTTAAAATGTAACTATTTATATGATGCACTTTAAAGTTAATAAGCTAGATATTTTGTTTATTTGATTTTAATCACACTGGGTTAAATTATGGTGATTCACTCAGTATTATTTACATGATTTGCTTAGTATTTGCTATGAAGTTTGAGTAAATTTAATTTATGCACATTTAGGAATATGAATTAGTAAATTAATTTATTTTTTGGTTGTGTAAAGGTTTTTACCTGCCTGGGACCAACTGTAATACAATGATACACGAATAAATAAATAAATGGTGGATAAAGGAAGAAAACTGTTTGGTCCTTTGAGTGGAATCCAGTAGCTAAAGTCTGTGTAGAGGAGTCCATCCCTTTCAA
Organism: Orestias chungarensis; assembly: GCA_032876305.1. Classification (NCBI taxonomy): domain Eukaryota; kingdom Metazoa; phylum Chordata; class Actinopteri; order Cyprinodontiformes; family Cyprinodontidae; genus Orestias; species Orestias chungarensis. The sequence goes on along the minus strand of JAVLVB010000615.1, from coordinate 94,355 downwards.
GTGGGGAAGCTGCAAAATTTACAGGAGAACTTAACATGCATTGTATGTGTGAAGGTGTGTCCAAACCTGTCATGATCCGTGTTTTTGGTTGGTTCAGTTCATTATTATGTTGTTGTTGTTATCATTATTTACATTTACTTATTGTTTTGTTTAGGTTATTTTCTATTTGGGTTGAGTCTTTGTTTTGTTATTCTTTTCTGTGTTCTCCAGTTGCCCCTGCTCTCTGTCCCTTTTCTCTCTCTCTTTCTCTGTGTGTGTGTTTCCTGCAGTTTGAGTTCCCCCATTATCTTTTCCACCAGTTACTAATTATCTGCTCATCTTCTCCACTGTTCCACCTCCTCCTCAGTATATAAGCCTGCTTCCCTCATTCACTCACCGCTGGATTATTCTTCTTACCTTACCCCTCGTTGCTCCCCTGCTGTGCTTCCACGTTCCAGTTCTCCTCGCCCCTCTGTAAGTTTTCCCTTCTGCTCGCCTGGTTCTCTGCTGCTGATTTCTCTCCCCTCTCGAGATATTCCGTTCACTTCCTTAGTTTATTTCGTCTGTTGATTTTCTCTCGTTTCTTGTAGTTTCTCTCGCGCTCCTCTCAATAGTTTAGGTTTGCTCTTTTATATATATATGTGGTGTATACGGACAGATCACCACATAGGATAGTCCCGCATCTTCATGCTTTTTGTCCAGATGACAAATAAGTACCTTTATTGAGGAACAGTTTTGGTATGTGCTATAACTTTATTACCATTTTCCTCAAAATAGGGTGTCATTATGTTCTATAGTGCGTTGTAGTATTTATACTTAGCATATAAAAAGGACCTGAATAATTAATCCATTTGATTAGATATAGTTTATGCAAAGAAAAAAGTAAATCTGCTGAATTTTTTTGTGACTCTTTAATGGGTCCAGAGTCAGTAATGACAAAAAGTGATTGGCACACATTTGACAGAAAGCTATCCAAGTGGTATGCAACTGACCTAAAGGCATATGCACCAAACATGGCACAGGTTTGGCACAGGTAACACTGGCTAGATTCTGGCCCTTTTGCCCCATATAAAATCACCAGATTCTGCCCATTGTCATGACCTAACGACATCATGTAAAAATCTCAACTAAAATAGAACTGATGGCAAAATCAGTAATAAATATATTTTATAAGACAAAAGGTATTGAAATATGGTACAAATATTGCAATTTTCTCCTCAAATTAGAGTGTGATTATATTTTGATATTCTGCATCACGTCATATTCGGACTTTGTATATGACAAGGCTGTGTATACTTCATCCATATCTGATTACATATAGCTTTTCCGTTAGCTGCACGCATCAAGTTCAAATCACTAATGCTGGCTAACAGACTGTTTGATGGATCAGCGCCCATCTACCTCAACACCCTCTTAAAAACTTACGTCACTGCCCGCCTGCTCCGTTCCTGCAAGGAGTGCCAACTAACGCGACCAAAGCCCTGTGGTGGTCAATCTAAACTCTTCTCATTTGCGGTTGCTCGCTGGTGGAACAACCTTACGTGCACTATCCGAGCATCAGATTCTCTTTGCACCTTCAAGAAATCCTTGAAGACCCAGCTCTTCAGAGAGTATATTTTTCCCTGAAAGATCTAAAAGCTGATATTAGTTAGCACTCAGTGTATGGTACTTGGGCCTTCTATGTTTACCTAAATGCTGTAAATTTTTGTCTTCATTAGTATTAAATCCTCTCCTAGCATATTGCAGGTAACTTGCTTCGTGGTTCAATGTTAAACCCTCTTTTTGTAAGTCGCTTTGGATAAAAGTGTCTGCTAAATGCATAAATGTAAATATATGACACATGGAGAATTTCATTCACGTAATGAGTTTTCGACTAAAATAATATGATTAGATATGACCTAATGTCATATAAGGAACACATACATGGCAAATTTTAAAATGCTGCCCATATACCAATACAATATTTGTCCTCATGTTGAATACTAGGTTAATATTTTACCAAATATGGTGCATATCGGCAAAACTCAGGATATGCACCAGATATGTCCTTATTCTAGATCCAATCGAAAAACATATATTTAGGGATTCTGGGTGTTTTTGCCCAGAGGACATCTACGGAACACATACATGGCAAGATCAAAATATTATTTGTACCAAAGTAAAATATATTGTCTTCATGATGTATATTGGGTAACTATATGACCAGATACTTTGCATATCAGCAAAACTCCGGATATGCACCAGAAATGTCCGTATTCTAGACAGAATAAAAAAACGGATATTTGGGATTCTTGCTCTTTTTGCCCAATGATATGGCTTTGAGGGATATATGCAATCAATATATGACACATGCAGAAATTCCATTTACGTAATGAGTTTTCAACTAAAATACTATTATTAGATAAAACCTAATGTCATATAAAGAACACATACATGGCAAAATGCCCATATCTTAATACAAAATTTTGTCCTGATGTTGTATACCAGGGGAATATTTGACCAGAAATGGTGCACAGTGGCGCAAAAAGTGGGTATGCAGTCTATGCAACGCATAGGGGCGCTGCACTAGAGGGGGCGTCAAAACTCCTAATAGAAAAAAAAAATTTTCTAGTTGGCATTTTCTATATTTAAAAGCATGAAATGACCAATAACAGATTAACGGCTCTGATTAGGCGACCCTCTGCTCCTTCACCTCCCCTCCTATCGCTCTCCCTTCACACATAAGTAGCTTAGGCTCACGCCCCTAAGAGACGCACTCAGGCTCGTCTCACCAACGACCTGAACGAGTTCCACTGCCGCTTTGAAAGACAAAGGGACAGTCCTGCAACCATCCCCCACGACACCTCCCAACAGCTCCAGCCACAATCCACCACCCCCACCTACCCAACCTCAAGAGGAGCCTGGGCACCTCCAACCTGCACCCTGAAGTTCCCCCCAACCAACCCCTACCCACACCTGGGACGGCTCTTTCCATCCAGGAGAGGGACCTTAACAAACTCTTCAGGAGAAAGAACCACTGGAAAGCTGCTGGACTGGATTCTGTTTCACCAGCTAGCCTGAAGCACTACTCAGTTTAGCTGTCTCCAGTCTTCACAGACATTTTCAACACCTCACTGGAGACATGTCATGTGCCAGCCTGCTTCAAGTCCTCCACCATCGTCCCTGTTCCCAAGAGCCAAGGACCACAGGTCTTAATGACTTCAGATCTGTCGTCCTGACGTCTGTGATGATGAAGTCCTTTGAGCGCCTGGTGCTATCACACCTGAAAGACATCACCAACCCCCTCCAGGACCCCCTGCCTACAGAGCCAACAGGTCTGTAGATGATGCAGTCAACCTAGCCCTTCACTTCATCCTTCAGCAACTGGACTCCACAAGAACCTACGCCAGGATCCTGTTTGGGGATTTCAGCTCTGCCTTCAACATCATCGTCCCAGCAGCGCTCCAGGAGAAGCTCGCCCAGCTGAGGGTGCCCGACTCCACCTGCATGTGGATCACTGACTTCCTGTCTGACAGGAAGCAGCGCGTGAGAATGGGGAAGCATGTCTCAGACTCTCTGACTATCAGCACAGGTTCCCCCTAAGGCTGTGATCTCTCTCATCTGCTCTTCTCCCTGTACATCAGAGGTCACTAATAGGCGGACCCCGGTCCGGATCAGGACCGAAATGATGTGTCATGCGGACCCGAAACTGATACCAAAACAGCAATGACAGCCTAAAATCTTGTTTAGCAATTTCCGGTTTACCAGCGCAGCATTTACAGTCTTTACGGTAGTAGTCATACATCCATGGAAACCAACCAACCAATTGCATGCCAGTTTTGGCTATACCACGTGATAACGATGGGCGGTTTACCGAGCAATTGGGCGCTTTTCATTTTGATTTTGAGGGTAAAAATTGCTGTGGAGATCATTTGGGCTGGTTTGAAGTCAGATTGGCGGTTTTTGAGTTAACTTATTAAAACACACGTCCTCCCATTACTGGGTGATGTGGCGGTTTTTAGCAGATTTTTGGGCTGGAAACACCGACTATCTGGCAACAATGCGGGCCGGCGTCACTTGGCATCAGGACGGATGAAAGTTTATGAAAGAGTTTATGTTGAAAAAGACAAAAAGAGAGAGAAATAAAGAGACACAGCAAAAGATACAGTCGAGCGAGACAGTGGAAAGGAAAGACTGATAGTTGAGACGGAGAAGGAGATAGAAACGGCAGAGACAAGAGAAATACAGGCAGGCAGAGGCAGAGGAAAGGACGGGGAGAACAGATCGCTGAAACAGAGGAAGGGATAAATAGACACAAGTAAAAAGGAACAAATGGCGGCGTCTAAAAAACAAAAAGTGGACAGTGAGAATCGAGCATTTAATCCGGAATGGACAGTCTTTTCTGTTTATTCTTCCAATTGGCTGCACAAAACCAGCATGTCTGGTTTGTTCAGAATCTGTGGCACTTATTAGAAGTGGAAATGTGAAACGTCACTATGAGACAAAACATAAACATTTTGAACAAACATACCCACTCGAATCCAAAATAAGGTTGGAAAAAATACGCAGTCTCAAAACCCAATATGACCAGTCAGCCAGGATCCTGAGCCACACATTCAGCGCTCAGCAACAAGCTCATGAGTGTTCCATCAGAGTAGCTTGGATTTTGGGTCAGCACAAAAAGCCCTTTACTGATGGAGAGGTGTTTAAAGAGTGCATGACAGCAGTTGCTCAAACACTTACTGAAGGAAAAGAACAAAAGGAACTTTGTGAGAAAATAAAGCAAATCCCCATGTCAGCATCAACTGCTACAAAGAAATATGACATTTTTACTCAGGACGTGCTGTCCTAGCTGGAAGAAGCCATGAAACGAGCCCCATGTGTAAGCTTAGCCATGGATGAGTCCACTGACATGCGTGACATTTCTCAACTGTTAGTTTATGTTAGGTTTTATAACACAGACCAGAAAGCATTCTGTGAAGACCTGTTGGGTATCACACCTCTTCAGACCAGTACAACAGGAGAAGACATCTACCTGGCCGTTAAGGAGATGTTAGAAAAGAGAGGAGTAGAGCCCCAAAAAGTGATCTCAGTCACTACAGATGGAGCTCCTGCTATGATAGGGAAAGAAAAGGGAGCTGTTACAAGACTGAAGAATGATAATCCTAATCTCCTAATTTACCACTGCATCATTCATCACCCAGTCCTCTGTGCCTCCCTGTCAGATGAGCATGCTGAGGTGATGAATACAATGATGAAGATGATCAATTTTCTGAGGTCATCCTCTTCCTACCAGCATCGCATTCTGAGGGTATTCCTCAGAGAAGTTGAAGCCAATGCTGACGAGCTTCTGCTACACAACAATGTGAGATGCCTCAGCAAACGCAGGGTTTTAGCATGCTTCTGGGCCATTAGGATGGAAATAGCATCTTTTTTGGCAGAGCTAAAAAGTCAGAAGGCAACAGTTTTCTCAGTTTCTAGAAAATGAGAAACAGCAAGACAATGTAGCCTTTCTGGTTGACATAACTTCACATCTAAATGAACTGAACTTGAGGCTACAGGGCAGGGACAATTCAATTTGTGAACTAATGACAGCTGTCCGTGCCTTTCAGAGGAAACTTGAGATGTTCAAGGAAGACCTGCAGGAAGACTGTGTCCACTTTCCAGCAGTGCAGGAACAGGTTCAGGGACAGCGAGATGTATCTTCTTTGGTTGACTTTATTGAGAAGCTCATTGTAAATTTCAGCAATCGTTTTGACAGCTTCAGTGTTGGACAGCAGCTTACCATTTTCATTCAGAAACCATCTCTTATCACTGATGTCAGGGCTTTCTCAAAGGTAGTTACACAGCATTTCAAGTGGGTAAATGCTGGGCATCTACAGATGCAGTTAGTTGACCTCCAAGCAGATTTGGCCCTGAAGTAAGAGTCTGATGCTTCCACTTTTTGGCTCCAAATGGTTCCCGATATAGCTTTCCCAGCTCTGAGGAAAGTAGCCCTGCAGATCTTGACTATGTTTGGCTCCACATACAACTGTGAGGCGGCTTTCTCCACAATGAACATTATAAAAACGAAATATCGTTCCAGGCTCACCAATGAGCACTTACACACATGCATGAGAATGGCTCTGACACCATTCAAGCCCAGGTTAAAAATTCTGGCAGGGCTAGCAATAGCTCACTTCTCTCACTGAAAGCAAAAAAAAAGAAGTGATCGTCTAAAAATGTTCAGTTATTAAATGTGTTCAGATTTAAATACAGTTGGTTAAATAGTTTGAGATGGTTGAGTCCAGATGGGAAACATAAAAATGAAAATCAAGCTTTCCTTCTTTTTTTTTCTGGCCAGTCACTTGAGAGCATGCACAGTTGTCATGTTTTTTTTATAATTTTTTTTACTTAAGTTCTTCTCTTTACATGACATCCTACTTTTACCCAATAAATGCAAGAACATTAAACATTTGAAATTAGACATAGATGTTCAGCTCCTTGGTTTGTGACAGTAAATATTTTCAAAAAGTACTTAAATAAGACTTAAATAATTTAATCTGAAAAGCACAGTAAGGCCTGCAGATGTTGATACAACTAATATATATATAGATGCACACACATACACGTTCAATAGTTGGACTTCCGGACCTTGACAACATGTAATATTGTCGGAGTGGACCTCTCTAACTTTTATTTGAATACCCCTGCTGTACACCAACAGCTACACCTCCAGTCACCAGTCTGTCAAGCTTCTGAAGATGGCGGATGACACCACTCTGATCGGACTCATCTCTGATGGTGACGAGTCCGCCTACAGGTCGGAGGTGGACCATCTAGTTGACTGGTGCAGCCAGAACAACTTTGAGCTCAACGCTCTAAAGACAGTGGAGATGGTTGTGTACTTCATGCAGAACCCAGCCCTACCTGCCCCCATCATCCTCTGTTACTCCACAATTGACATTGTGGAATCTTTCCACTTCCTGGGAACCAAAATCTCCCGGGACCTCAAGTGGGAGCCAAACATCAGCTCCCTCATCAAGAAAGCCCAGCAGAGGATGTTCTTCCTGCGGCAGCTGAAGAAATTGAACCTGCCAAAGACTATGATGGTGCACTTCTACACAGCCATCATTGAGTCCATCCTCACTTCCGCCATCACCATCTGGTACGCTGGTGCTACATTCAAGGACAAGGGCAGGCTGCTGCATGTCATTCGGTCTGCTGAGAAGGTGATTGGCTGTAGTGAGCCGTCACTCCAGGACCTGTACACCTCCAGGACTCTGAAGTGGGCAGGAAAGATCTGAGCTGATCCCTCCCACCCTGGTCACAGACTCTTTGAGACTCTCCCCTCTGGCAGGAGGCTGCGGTCCATCCGGACCAAAACCTCACGCCACAAGAACAGATTTTTCCCATCTGCCATCAGCATTGTTAACAAAGCCCGGAACCCACACTGACACATAGAACAATATTTTAGTGGACTTTGTGATTTTAGTCCACCGTCAGACAACAGTTTCACTCCATTCTTGCTTCTAGACTGTTTCAGCTTTGTCAGATTAGTGGTGATCAGTCATGAACACTCCTTTTTAGGTCCAGACACAGAAAAAATTTAATTCAATCACAAATGAGGTCTGAACTTTTACTCTACAACCAACATGTTGTTTTCTATGAAACATTACGGTGGACCGAGAAACATCTCCGCCATATGACACTCGCACCACAAACCTTAACAGTGGGGATGTAAAGACAGTGTGCTGCAGTTCAGAAGAGATTTATTCTCTGTTGGAACATGTACAATATATGCTATGTTTTTTGTTTTTCAACTTTCACTTGATCAAATCTGTTTAGTATTTTAAATTAAAATATTGGTAATAGTTTACTTGAAATTAGGTTAGTCTTCCTTTTTGTTCACAAGTCCATGTGCTCTGGTGGCATAGAAACTCAAACAATCCTGGTTACAGTCCCTATAGGCCTTAGGTGAGTTTTGGTTCTTCTTAGAACACCCCTGTCAGTCTCAACCAAGTACCAACTCAATATTTCGAACGGCACCTTTTGGTTCACCAGTAGCTAAGTGCAGAGCATTTGAGTACTTGTAATACGTGTGAACTGGTTGGAAAAAGACTTGCAGTCTGACAGTCCCCTGTATTGTCTTGGTCTGCCGACTGTTTTTAATCTTATTGCAAGTGGAAATTCTCTCATTGTGCGTATTCTAGACAGAATAAAAAAACCGATATTTGGGATTCTTGCTCTTTTTGCCCAGTGAAAGGGCTTTGAGGGATATATGCAATCAATATATGACACATGCAGAAATTCCATTTGCGTAATGAGTTTTCAACTAAAATATGATTAGATAAAACCTAATGTCATATAAAGAACACATACATGGCAAAATGCCCATATCTTAATACAATATTTTGTCCTGATGTCCCGGGTTAATATTTGACCAGATATGGTGCAGAGTGGTGCAAAAAGTGGGTATGCACTTTATGCAACGCATAGGGGCGCTGCACTAGAGGGGGCGTCAAAACTCCTAATAGAAAAAATGTTTTTTCTAGTTGGCATTTTCTATATTTAAAAGCATGAAATGACCAATAACAGAGTAACTGCTCTGATTCGGCGCCCATCTGCTCCTTCACCTCCCCTCCTATCGCTCTCCCTTCACACACAGGTAGCTTAGGCACACTCCCCTAAGAGACGCACTCAGGCGAGTTTTATTTATTTATTTTTTATCTTAGACTACCGCTCGTAATGCACTTGACAACAAGATGGATAAGTACGCTCGGTGTATCGACAACAGGACAAGAGGGTTGTAAATATTCAGATTAGCTAAAGCTAGCTTAATACGGAATCGTCCCATATTTGGCTGTTAAATGTTGCCTCCCTATTGAACCGATAAGGGACGGGATTTATTCAGTATTTCTATGAATATAAGATACGAACGCCTGTCACACGCACATATCCACACACTAAGTGTAAGAATGAAAGAAATAAAACTCAGGAAATTATTATTTTTTGGGGGGGATATTAGGAATCAAGAGAATCAAGAATCAGTTTATCAAGAATCAGTTTATTTATATAGCGCCAATTTACAACAGGTGTCGTCTCAACGCACTTCACAGAAAATCAATTAAAATCAAAGATACATCATAACAAATCAATTTAAAAAAGTTTCCAATCTAAGGAACCCCAGCAGATTGCATCGCGTCATTGACTTGCAGCATTCACTCCTCTGGAATCAGCAGACCAAAACAATGGCTTGTGTTATTACGTCCTCATTGCGTACAACATTAGACAACGTAGCCCCCATAAAAAGGAAAGTGATTACTCATAGGAGGTTGGCCCCCTGGTTTAATTCAGAACTTCGTACCTTAAAGGGAAAAACCAGGAAAATGGAGAAGAAATGGCGGTTTTCGCTTTTAGAGGAGTCCTATTTATCCTGGAAAAACAGCGTGCTTCTGTATAAAAGGACCCTGCGCCAAGCTAGATCTGCATATTTTACTTTACTAATAGAGGAGAATAAGAACAATCCTAGGTTTCTTTTTAATACAGTTGCTAAACTTACGAGAAATGAAAACTCTGTTATATCACC
>JAVLVB010000615.1:72495-84729 GCA_032876305.1 Orestias chungarensis | reverse complement strand
TTTTATTGATAAAATTGAATCTATTAAAACTAAAATTGATGGCATTCTACCTAACATAACTACTACCTCAGTAAGCAATGAGGTACTGAATGTGGCTCTGGAGCCTGATCTCTGTTTGAAGTGTTTTGCTCCAGTTGAGCCTTCTGAGCTTTCAAAAATACTTTCTTCATCTAAGCCTTCAACTTGTATGTTGGATCCAATCCCGACAAAATTGTTAAAAGAAGTATTTCCTATTATTATCACCCCAATTTTGGAAATGATTAATTTGTCATTAGTGAATGGTTATGTGCCAGAGGCTCTTAAGGTAGCTGTAATAAAACCCCTACTTAAGAAACCTTCTCTTGATCAAGAAAACTTAATAAATTACAGACCCATATCTAATCTTCCTTTTTTATCTAAAATCCTTGAAAAAATGTTTGCTAATCAACTGAGAGAGCATTTGAGGAATAATGACCTAATTGAAGAATTTCAGTCAGGTTTCAGAGCTCATCATAGCACTGAGACAGCTCTCCTTAAAGTTACTAATGATATTCTCATGGCCTCAAACAATGGGCTCGTATCAATTCTAGTTCTGTTAGATCTCAGTGCTGCTTTTGACACAGTCAATCACAATATCCTCATTGAAAGGCTCGAACACACTGTGGGGATCAATGGAACAGCACTAGGCTGGTTTAAATCGTATTTGTCTGATAGATCCCAGTTTGTTAATATAAATGACAAATCTTCTCCGCATTGTAAGGTTACTTGTGGAGTACCACCAAATAGTTAAAAAAATGTATTTTACACACGAAGAAAAATAAAAATCACCACGCAAGGAGGGCTAAAGTCAGTCAGCACATGGTGTCCCTCTTTTTTTTCTGAGGGAGTTGGCAACCCTAATTCCAACGCTACAAGGATTACTTCACTTTCTCATTACCTCTTTTTGTTATGACATAATTCTTTCCCAGGTGCAAGAATCAGCTTGGAGAATATCACTGTAATATATTTAAACTATCCTTTTCACTTTCTGCACTTTCATACAAGACGGTTTTAGCCGTTTATTTTTTTATTTTTTTATATTAACACAGGAAAACTAAATTGTGGCGCCAGTGCCCAGCTATAGTCCAACGCTTAGCCCTCTGCAGTTTATTCACTCTTATGTATATTTATTATTATTGATTCTTTAATTAAAGATGAGTTGTACACGTTTATGTGTGTATAAGACAAATTAGTCCAGTGTCACTATAGCCCTTAGACTCAAAAGGGTTGGTGACCCATGTTACCAACCTTTTTTTTGCAGGGGGACACTTGAGCTTAAATGTCTTATTCAATATCACTAAAGTGGTGTTCTGATGTATCTGATAGGTCAGATCAGATGCAACGTCCAGTCAATAACTGTTATCCAACAAGGAGATCATTTAAATTTGAAGATTCATTTTATTGTGTTTTGACTGCTGTATATTTTAAACCTACTTAACACAAAATTGATGTCATTCAGCTGAGAGGATGGAGATAAAGAAGAGAAAATGACAGAGGAAGAATCAGGACAGATAGTAGAAGGCAACAGGTTGGTCTAATATTAGGTGGTAGTGAAGGAACAGCTACTTGATCCCAAGCAAAAATGTTTAAACACTATTTTAAGAAAATGCATTAAGATCTGGAATTTCTACAACTAATATAAAAGGCTTTTTGACCATATGACTTAGTGGAGAATACCACAGACAAAGGGTGAAAGAGGCAGACATAAGGTCAGTGATAGAAGAGACAAGTGATGACATCAGGTAGGAATATTTACATTAGGGAGGCAACAAAAACCTAAATACCATGATGGTTAGAATTTATGATGACTATCTTTCATAATGTTCTTTTGTGGGAAACTTAGTGCAGGGAGACAGGGCGAGTCAATCACCACAACGGAGAATGTAGAACAGAAAGGTGCAGATGATTAAGAGGGAGAGGAGCAGAGAGGTCCAGATGAAGAAGAGGGAGAGGAGCAGACAGGTCCAGAGGAGCACAGAGCTGCAGAGAGGGTTGAGGCAAGGCTTTCTTCAGAAGATCCACCTGAATGGCCTTGACCACACAAAAAGGAGGACACATTTAGGCAGTGCTTGGTTGAAAATGGCCCACAGAATGTTTCTGATGGCCCATATCCAAGATCAGAGAAGAGTAACAGGTGCTTTTCCAAAGCATACAGTTTTCTTTTACTGTCTAATGGAGAGAAAGTTGATCGAGATTGGTCACTGTATTCCAAAAATACTAACAGAGTCTATTGTTTTGCATGTAAGCTTTTTGGTGAAGCTAAAGTTCCTGACACATGCCTTGTGGTGGGGTATAACAACTGGCAATGTCTTTCAAAAACACTGAAGCACCATGAAACCAGTAGTTCTCACATAAACTCTTATCTGAAGTGGAAAGAAATGGCATCTCACTTACGCCTAGGAAAGACTATTGATAGTGAACTGCAGAGAATTATGGCAGCTGAAAAAGCACACTGGAGAAGTGTGTTGACTCGGGTTATTGACTGCATACTCTTCCTTGCAGAGAGAAACTTGCCACTAAGGGGGAAAAATTCTCAGTTAGGCACTCAGAAGGAATTTTTAGATTCAATATCAGAGTGTGTTTTGGGTAAAATATCTGCCCAAATCAAAGCCTCCAAGTACTTTGCAGTGGAACTGGACTGCACACCTGACATTTCAAAGCAAGAGCAGGCCTAAGTCATCATTCAATATATTGATACAGATGAGAAGAAAAAAGTCACTATTGCAGAGTCTTTTGTGGGTTTCCCTACTGTGAAGGACACAACTGAAAAGGCCTCACACATACACTAACAGGGGTACTGGAGAGTTTGGGGTTGGATTTGGCTAATTGTAGAGGGCAAAGTTACGATAATGGCTCTAATATGAGGGGAATAAACAAGGGTGTTCAAGCTTTAATACAACAAAGATGTCCAGAGGCTCTATTCATCCCTTGCTGTAGCCACAGCCTTAACCTTTTTTTATGTGATGCAGCCTCATCTTGCAGATAGTATCTAACTTTCTTTGGCACTGTTCAAAGATTCTACACAATCTTTCCGTCTTCTTTGAAGAGGTGGGACATTCTCACAGAGGTTTTTGATATCACACTGAAGCCTTTGAGTGACACCCGGTGGGAAGCAAAGCTAGACTCTGTCAAAGCTATACGTTTCCAGATGGAGGGAGTTTTAGATGCACTACAAAAGCTTGAAGAAGTGGCAAGAGACAGCAAAATTGTCTCAGAGGCAAAGTCACTATTTGATGAGATTGTTAGTATGGAGTTCCTTGTGTGCCTTATAGTTTGGTATGACTTATTATGTGAGATCAACTTTGTGAGCAAAGCATTACAAGCAGCAGATGTGTCAATGGACACAGCCATTAGGCTACTCGAGTTTTTGCTCAAGTATAGAGAAGAGGGCTTTCAGAAATCACTTGACATTGCAGGCAAGGTAGCCATCGATATGGATGCTTCTCCTGAATTCAAAGAGAAATGACTTAGGAAGCAAAAGAAGTTCCCAGATGACATTTCATGCACTGGTCATCATAAAAAGGAACCCACAAGGCACTTCAGGTGCATGGTTTTCAATGTTAATGATGACACACTCCTGGAAGAGCTGTGTGAGAGGTTTTCCAATTTTCAGCTTGTGTCTGAGAAATTAAAATTCATCACTAAAATGGATCACATGACTAAAGCTGAGTTGGAGGAATCAGTGACCACATATGCCCTGACCACCTGTGATGTGTCAAGAGATATCATTCAAGAAATATACCCAGAAAGCCATCTACTGAAGGGTTACAAGGCTCTAAAAAAGTTACATTTCCTTATTCAAGAGAACCTTGATTTGGTATTTCCAAATTAGACAGTAGCCCTTAAGAGTATTTTTAACCATGCCTCGCACAGTTGCATCTGCAGAGAGACCATTTAGCAAGCTGAAGCTCATCAAAACATACCTTCGTTCAAATATGAGCAATGATCGCTTGTCCCAGTTACCAGTTATCTCTATTGAAAAAAGTGTTGCACCATCTATTTCATTTGATGCTATCATTGACAAATGGGGAAGTGCAATGTTACGGAATGTAACAGTTTAAATGTCATAAATGTTAAAACTCTGACATGGAGTCCAAGCTGTTAAGATTTCATATTTCTGAAACTACTACTATATATTTGTACATTATTAAACTTCTTATTAGCTTATACTTGAATTGATCACCTGATATAATATGTAACAGAAATAAAATTCTATAATATGAATTATGTTTTTTTAAATTAATTTAAATCTGACTTTTAGTAATAATCAACATTTCCTGGTTTTTATTTTTATTCTGCTCTTATTATTTCGCTAGAACAATACAATAATTCAGCCCAGGTTTGAAGTGTGCATGTTTTGTATATTTGGAGCAGCATAAGTGTGATGCAGAACCTAAAAAAGTGCTGAAAGAGGTCTCGGTCAGGGCACAGAAAAGGGAGTGCCGGAGAGCCGAACGGAAATGCCGTAAGTCAAAGATCCAGGTTAATTTTGAATTCTACAAAGAAAAGTTGTGTGTGTTGAACCAGACTTTGCGTAGAACCAGAGAGAGCTATTTTTCAGAAATCATCAAAAACTGCAGAAACAACTCTCGTGTCCTATTTGCTACAGTGAGCAGATTAACAAACCTTCCAGTCTCGATCCCCTTGGAACTGATTTCTACATCTAAATGTCAGGAGTTTGCAGTATTCTTTAATGATAAAAGTTCAAGGCATAAAAATGCAATTGTTTCCATGACAGACATAGCTCCTCTACCCCCAGTTAGACATTTGGAGCTGACACACTTCACACCTGTCTCAGATAAAACAGTTGAAGAGATCATCTGCAGCCTGAGTCCATCTACTTGCTGCCTGGATGAGTTACCCACTAGATTCCTAAAGTCTGTGCTGAGCAGTTTGCTTCCACAACTCGCTCAGTAGGTCAATATCTCACTTCAGACTGGAATATTCCCAAAGGCCTTGAAAACTGCTGTTATTAAGCTTCTCCTAAAGAAGAGCAGTCTGGATGCCACAGTACTGAACAACTACCGGCCGATATCAAACCTACCATTCTTATGAAAAATGCTTGAAAAATTTGTATACCAACAGCTGAGTGACTTTCTCCTGTCTAATAATGTGTTTGATGCTTTCCAGTCAGGCTTTAGGCCCGACCACAGCACTGAGAAAGCTCTGATCAAGGTGACAAACGACATCCGCCTAAACTCAGATGCAAGCAAAGTCTCTGTCCTAGTTCTGCTGGACCTGACGGCAGCCTTTGATACAGTTGACCATATGATTTCATTACAGAGGTTAAAAGACTGGGTGGGAATCACTGGTCTGGCTCTAAACTGGTTCAAGTCCTACCTTGAAGACAGGTGTTACTTTGTTCAAATTGGGAACGGCGTCTCCGACCGAATGGGTGTAACCTGTGGGTTTCCCCAGAGGTCAATCCTGGGACCCCTTTTATTCAATCTGTACATGCTTCCATTGGGCCAGCTAATACGAAGCCATGATGTGTCCTACCACAACTATGCTGATGACACTCAGATCTACGTGTCGCTGACAGCAGGAGAACATGGGCCTGTTGATTTATTGTGTCACTGTATTGAACAGATCAGTCTGTGGATGCAGAACAACTTCCTCCAGTTAAACTCAGACAAAACTGAAATCATTGTCTTTGGCCCAGAGAAACAAAGAGAAAGTGTCATCAGTTACCTTCTGACGCTCTCTCTGGAACCTAAACATCAGGTCAAAAATCTTGGGGTAATACTCGATTCTGACCTGAACTTCAACAGCCACATTAAATCAGTAACATCAGCAGCCTTTTACCATCTTAAAAACATTGCCAGAATCAGAGGAATAGTCTTTAAACCAGACGTAGAAAGACTTATCCATGCTTTTATCTCTAGCAGGTTAGACTACTGTAACGGCCTGCTAACTGGGCTTTCTAAACGGGCCTTAAGACAGCTTCAGAACTTCCAGAATGCTGCTCCTCGAGTTCTGACCAAAACCAGGAAATTGTTTAAAGTTGTTTAAATCCAGGCTGAAAACAGCCTTATTTAACTGTGCATATAGCAACTGAGAATATTTTTACTATTATTATTATTTTATTTTTATTTTTATTTTATTTATTTCAAATCTAAAGCTCATTTTATTGTTTCATTTTCTGATCTTTTTTCCTATGTAAAGCACTTTGAATTGTCTTGTACACGAAAATGTGCTATACAAATTGTCAGTGTGAGTCTTTTTCAGCCACTTCCCCAGGTTACCAGAGGGGGCCATCAGTTCTCTGATGCTGGAGCTTGCTCCACAGGTGCGCCTGGTTACCTCTGATGAGCTGGGACAGTATAAGAGGAGTGGTGGACCAGCTACTCAACGCCTGAGTATTATCTACACTCGGTAACCAGTCCTCAGTGCCCCCTTAGTGATTTTGAATGCTTCTTGTAGTCTCTAGTGTTTTGCTTCCTGTAGTCTCTCGTATTTTTGAATGCTTCGTAGTCTTTCGTATTTTTGCCACGCCCGTAACAACCATTGTGTTTTCCGCCTCAGGTTATCCCTTTTTCATCCAGCGCATATGATCAGCAAGTTCCTCTCTGGCTTCCCTCATCATCTGGTTCACACTCCTCTTGGCTAAGCTTGGTCTGTCCGCTCCAGCATCCATAACCTACTGCTCTGACCTCGTCTGGATTTAACCTAATCATCCCCACTGGAAAACACTCCCCGCTGACTCCTCCCTGGCGATTCCAACTCACCATCTAAGTAAGATCGTTCCTTCATTCATATTCTCGCACGCAACAGTTTACTCACCTCACCTGTCCTCACCCTCAGAAACTCCCAGTTTCCCACGTCTTCGACGCCCTCTGTTTCCTGCCGTTTCCTTTTGCCCAGCTGTTTCCCGTTTCTCGCCATTCCGTTTCCTGTTGACCGTTGCCGATCAGCCTTTCCCCATAAATCACCTAAAAATAAATCATTGTAAATATCTTGAGAGTTCTTTGTTTATGTGGGTCCGAAGCTTAAACCGCAACATGACACAAATAAACTTGCCTTGCCTTGAAACTGTGACTTTATTGAAGTTTCGCAAATAAAAAACCTGGATTTAAATATTCTGTAATCTCTTCAGAACAATCCACTCCAGGTTTGAAGTATTTGTGTTTTGTAGTTTTTTTTTATCTAGAGAAGATTAAATGTGTCGAAGTTAGTGAAATTTTAGCGGAATTGCCCTTAAGCCATTTTAGTCGGTAAAATGTAATGAGCTATTCGATTGGACTGTGTGAATTTGATTGACAGATTCATCAGCCAATGGTGACGTTTGTTGACCTGCGCCGTCAGACGAGTCAAAATTCACCGCAGGGGATTCTCTCACGAATGCAGCGAGTTTCACAAATGAGAAAAAGGTTCCTAATCCACATTCAGCAATTTGTGTGACCTGTGGATTTAGATTACAAGTGGAAGTAAAAGTTATATTTGTGAAACAAGTCATTTGCATTTCCAAATTTATATTGCAAGTTTGCACAAAAAATATATTTGGGAAACGGAACATGTGCATTTCTGAATCTGAAATACAACTGTGAACCAGAGCATGTGCATTTGTTGAAAACACTGTGTGAGTTCATTATTTTTGAGACTCTTCTGGCCTCATACCTATCAAAATCCCTCAAAACTGGCAGCCTATAGGTGGTTCTAGTCACAGGCTAACAGAAGTAGCTCTTTGTCTCACTACAAGTTTACATGGGGGCGCCGGTGTGACATGTTCGCATCCACCTCAAAAATATGTAGTTGCACCCCTGATGGTGCATATCAGCAAAACTCCGGATTTGCACCAGATATGTCCTTATTCTAGATAGAATCCAAAAACATATATTTAGGGATTCTTGGTGTTTTCGCCCTGAGGACATTTATGGAACACATACATGGAAAGAGGAGAATATGTCTGAATCCAAGTAAAATATATTGTCTTCATGATATATATTGTGTTAATACTTGACCAGATACTGTGCATATCAGCAAAACTGACAGAATGAAAAAACTGATATTTGGGATTCTTAGTCTTTTTGCCCAGTGTCAGTACTGCCTCTGTTGCAACAGAGAAAAGTGGAATGGTGATTTTACCTGGCCGTGAGGTTGTCTATGGGCTTCCACATGGGGAAACGATTATAGTGTCTTCTGAAGATGCTGATGTGTTATCTGTCTGGCTGTCTGTCATATCGGCAGCAGAGCTTGAATTTTGAATCTGGTTTTCAGTCAAAGCAGTCAATGTAAGAACTACAGGTGGAATAATTACAACTTTGATTGTTCCCTTGTGTTTAATCTTGTTTGTAGAATGGAGAGTAAAGTAATCACCAAACTCCTCATCCAAATAATGCAGGGTTAAGTCCTCAATGAGTCCAAATGTCTCTGTCACAGTTTTGTGTAACTGTTCTACCACGCTGGGTATTCCTGAGGACAGTGCAAGCTTTTCACTCTGTTGTTCTATAACCATTTTCAAGGCAACTGAATCCATCTGGACAGAAACAGAACAAATATATCTGAATAAAAGAAGGTGTTAGACATTCTCTCAAGTCTCATCACCTAACACTTGCAAACAATGTGGAGTTTCAATGTCACCATGAGTTTTCCTCCCACAATATATGCTGTCAAAGGATACAAATCCACAAGTTCAATTTGCTGTACCAGGGCCATCTTTCCACAGTGTTCTTATATAAATGCCCTAAAATGTCCATCATACCAGCTGTTGAGAATTTTCACTATGAAACTGACACTATCATCTACAACAGCAATCTGTGAAATCATTATAAAATGAGGTAAACCACCAGTTGAACAATGAGGCAAAACCATCCCAGCAGTATATTTAGTTCCATGGAGTGTAACCACATTGATATGACAGCCTTTCTTCACACCACAACAGTGTACCAGCTCTTTACGGACTGAACATGTAAATTGTAGTTCTCTTTTTTTCTTGGTGGAGAAAACTCCCGAATGCAGTTCTTTTTGCTGGTATTCAGAAAGGTCACCAATACAACACTTACAGATATAATGTCCACAAAAGTTTTCTACAAGTCCACTCAAAGAATGAGCACCCAGATTGTCTGCTGAAACGCATAAAACAGTACCTCTGATATTTTTTCCAATATGAGGCAAAAAAACTCTTTCCCTCTCCAATGTTATAAGATCCGTCAAAAGAGACTCAAGAATAGTACCCACATTTCTTTTAATATCATTTGCTTTACAAAGGAGAGCTAAATAAATTGATGTTAACTGTGATATCAGTTCAGGTGGACTATTGGCTAGTACCCAGTAAACTGCGGAAATTTTATGTTTTTTACGTGATTTTCCAAGAGGATTGCAGATTTCAAGTTGATCTACATACAGTATAAGTGAAATACGGTGCTCTTCATTAGCATGAAAATCGTTTACCTGAAAATATTTACCATCATGGAAGGATGCCAACTGTGAGTAGTTTGAATTAGTTTGTTTAGTCAATAAACTGTTTACAATGTCTTCATATTTCAATATTTGCAGTAAGGGTGGAAGACGGGCACATATTGAAAGCTAAAGTTCTCCTGTGGATCCAAAATTTACTCTACTGGCTCAATTACACAGAAGTTTTCCTTATAATGTTCAGCCTTTTAAATTTAGAAGAAAGGGCACCATCAGGACCCAGGACTGTAGTTAAAGTATTAGAATGATAAAGTTTGTCAACTAATTCACTAAGA
This sequence comes from Orestias chungarensis, assembly GCA_032876305.1. Lineage (NCBI taxonomy): Eukaryota > Metazoa > Chordata > Actinopteri > Cyprinodontiformes > Cyprinodontidae > Orestias > Orestias chungarensis. The sequence goes on along the minus strand of JAVLVB010000615.1, from coordinate 75,022 downwards.
ATAGCTTCATCAACAGCACAGCTATTCTTTAAAAAAATATCACTCACTAACGTTGGAATGTACTCAGTGGAAGAAGTGCAGGTGAACTGAAGCTGTTCCACCAAGTCAGCAATACATTTGCAAGAGACATTATAGATACTTTTCAATTTCAGCAAGAGAGAACCGACAGCTTTTGCTATTTCACCTGAAGTATCCTTTTCACATCCCAACTCTAAAGTAGTATCACTATCCATGTGACCGTATGATTCCAACAGGGATAAGTCAATTTCACTCTTTGTGGGAAAAGGAGGTTTGGGGATCACATCAATCTTTAAGTCTTTCCATGAATGGAACTTGTCTTTTCTACTTTTGTGTGTTGCGGTGGTCCCATATTTGGTTGTCTTGAAATCACATCTGTTAAAAACACATTCTATTGTTTAATATCTTTTAAAGTGGGAGTTAATATGCTGAAAATAGTCTTTTGTTCTATGATAAATTGAGTTACAAAGTTGACATCTGAAAGATTGAACACACTCTTCACACTCTTCAGGTTTGTGGGATATGGACAAGTGTGTACGCAAGCCAGAAGAATCCTCAAATTTGCAGAGCTTGCATTGCCAACCCATTAGCCGCCACCTTAAAAAAATATGTAAAAAGTGTTACAATATGTAGCGAAAGACTGATTTAATATAATTTCTATTGATATACATAGTTTTTGAACCACTATGTTTTTTCCTATGGATCTATTAAAATTATACACTCTTTTTACGTTAACAATACAACTACAATGGAAAATATACACAAAACGGTTAAATTCATTGTTATGGTTATTATTTATTTATCGATGACCAGAGGGTTATTCAAACACTTACTATTACCGGTATTTTTCTCACATCTAGGTTTTTTACTGCATCAGTAGTCTCAATTTTTGTACTACAATAACAGAATATATAGGACCTGATCCAGCACGCTTATTCCTGTACAATGCATTATATATCATTCATTCTCTCACACCCACTACACTTTAAACAATATGGCGAGATTTTTGTGCCACCAGTTTTGCACGCACAGAGCTATATGAAGGAGCAATAATTGTGAGCGTCTGCGTAAGAATCTGAAACGCGCACGCGCTCATAGGTGCGTGCGCTCGCTCATAGGTGCTCGGACACGCGTTAAGAAAGTTAATGTTAATTTTTTTTAAATTAAACAATCAAGATAACCGCTGTCAACGGAACAGCTGATCTTATCCAAGCAACACTAACAGATGACTAGATGGAAAACACCGCTGTCAAAAAAAGTGTATGCAAAACTCTAACATTCGTATTTACATGTCAATTAAGTTCTTGTACCGAAAACGGCTGAAATATTTGTAAGTCTGAGGGTATGAATCAACTTTGTGTATTTGGGAGAAATTCTTTGATTGGATGAAAAAAGCCAGTCTTTGATTAGCTGGGAACGAGGCTCATTTACATATAACGTAGAGTTGCGAGCCCAGACACGAGCCGAACGCGAGCAGAGTGAGCTAAGCGAGCGAGCAGTTTGTCAAAGTTGAGCTCGTGTCCGAGCACCTACAAGCGAGCATGCAAGGCAAGGCAAGTTTATTTGTATAACACATTTTCGTGTACAAGACAATTCAAAGTGCTTTACAAAGGAAAAAAGATCAGAAAATGAAACAATAAAATCAGCTTTAAATTTAAAAGAAATAAAATAAAAATAAAATTATAATAATAGTAATAATATTCTCAGTTGCTATATGCACAGTTAAATAAGGCTATTTTCAGCCTGGATTTAAACAACAGCAGAGTTGAAACCTGTCTCACCTCTTCGGGAAGACTGTTCCAGATTTTAGGAGCATAAAACTGGAGTGAAGCCTCCCCATGTTTGGTCCTGACTCTGGGCATCAGCACGAGGCCACTACCTGAGGTTCTCAGAGTCCTGGCTGGTTCATATGGCTCTAAAATGTCAGATATGTACTTTGGGGCTAAACTATGAAGAGATTTGTACATAAGCAAGGCTGTTTTAAAGTCTGTTCTTTGAGTGACAGGAAGCCAGTGCAGAGACTTGAGCACTGGACTAATGTGGTCATATTTCCTAGTTTTGGTCAGAATTCGAGCAGCAGCGTTCTGGATGTTCTGAAGCTGTCTTAAGGCCCGTTTATAAAGCCCAGTTAGCAGGCCGTTACAGTAGTCTAACCTGCTAGAGATAAAAGCATGGATAAGTCTTTCTAGGTCTGGTTTAGAGACTATTCCTCTGATTCTGGCAATGTTTTTAAGATGGTAAAAGGCTGCTGATGTTACTGATTTAATGTGGCTGTTGAAGTTCAGGTCAGAATCGAGTACCCCAAGATTGTTGACCTGATGTTTAGGTTCCAGAGAGAGCGTCAGAAGGTAACTGATGACACTTTCTCTTTGTTTCTGTGGGCCACAGACAATGATTTCAGTTTTGTCTGAGTTTAACTGGAGGAAGTTGTTCTGCATCCACAGACTGATCTGTTCAATACAGTGACACAATAAATCAACAGGCCCATGTTCTCCTGCTGTCAGCGACA
>JAVLVB010000615.1:32672-60944 GCA_032876305.1 Orestias chungarensis | reverse complement strand
GATTCGTGAACCGGATCGCAGGCAGGCTGCGAGTTCTTATGGAGGGGAATAATCTTGGAGAAGTTGGTCTCTCAGACGGGCGGAAAGGTCCAGATTCGGCTGATCGGACTCGCCATCGAGAGACAGCGGGACTCAAGGTAGACAGAAAACAAAGTCTGCCTGGCCCAAACAAATCATTGTTTTTCCCTATTCGGCTCCCCTGGGGCGACCTTGACGGTCTGCTATCTTCAACTTCTCCTGGAACTATGTAAACAAGCGGCTCCTTCCACTGCAACCCTACCCTCCCCCTGACATCTGTGGATCTGTTTGAACTGAATACACCTATGTTATCATCGAAGGACAGAGCAGCTCACAGACCTACACATACACTCACACAGACTGATACCAGCTCTACATACGCCTTCACCCTCATCTTAATCCCAAGGCTCTGTTACTGTTGCTGTGCAGAGGTTTTTTGGAACTTCAAGCTGTATGCTGTCAAGGATAAAGTGTGAATTGTATTTTTTTCTCTCTCATCTCTCCCTATGTATCATTTTCCCTTGTCCTCAAGGACACGATGCAGAACGCCGGGAAGGTGCAGCAGCAACGGGTCTTCGTCACCCCAGAAATTTCGTTTGTGCTCATGTACCCCATGTGTGTGAATGACAATAAACGATTCCTGATTCCTGATTCCTGAAGTTCACAAAATGCAATTAAAAGTCTACCGTTGGTCCAAAATGCTGCAGCAAGAGTTCTGATGAAGCTTAAAAAGAGAGATCATATCTCCCCAATTTTAGCTTCCCTTCATTGGGTCCCTGTCAAACTTAGAATAGATTTTAAGATTCTTCTTTTGACAAATAAAGCCCTCGCTAAAAAACCTCCATCGTATATCAGAGATCTGATTACTCCGTATGTCCCAAACAGAGCACTTCACTCTCAGACTGCAGGTTTACTGGTGGTTCCTAGAATCTCTAAAAGCACAATGGGAGGCGGATCTTTCAGTTGTCAGGCTCCTCTCCTGTGGAACCAGCTTCCAGCTTTAGTCCGTGAGGCAGACACCCTGTCTAGTTTCAAATCTAGGCTTAAAACCTTCCTGTTTGATAAAGTTTATAGTTAGGAAGAGGTAGAGAATACAGCCTAATCCGGCTGGGGTGGAACTCAGTCTTGACAGACTGTTCTCCTTTGCTCTACCTTCTTCATGTCTCACTCTATAGGGTTAAGTTATTTAAGTTTTTCTATAGTTATGCTGCTATAGGCTTAGACTGCTGTCTGCTACTTTCTTCCTTTGTCCAATCTACTTAGTTACCGTTATTTCAACCTTGTTAACCTTTTGTTTTCTCTTAGTGTTCTTCTCTCCATAGTAACCACACCTGGGCTGGCGTTCTGTTAGCTGAGACAGGTTCTTGGATGAGATCGTAGGATGTGATGCTTCGAGTGACGTTCTACAACTGCTGCTATAAACTCTTTTATTTCAGTATCCTGTGCTTCTAATTTAGCTTTCTGTCTTTTCAAATCCCCAGTTGGTTGTGGCAGATGGCTGCTTGTACTGAGCCTGGTTCTGCTGGAGGTTTCTTCCTGTTAAAGGGGAGTTTTTTCTCTCCACTGTCGCTACATGCATGCTCAGTATGAGGGATTGCTGTAAAGTCAACGACCACTCAAGCCATTGTTTCTGCCTGCTGATTCCAGAGGAGTGAATGCTGCAAGTCAATGACTCGATGCAATCTGCTGGGGCTCCTTAGATTGGAAACTTTTTCAAATTGATTTGTTACAATGTATCTTTTATTTAATTCATTTTGTGTGAAGTGCCTTGCGACGACACCTGTTGTAAATTGGCGCTATATAAATAAACTGATTCTTGAGTCTTGATTCTTCTGGAGTGAGTGATTTGTGTTGTAAATGTTAATAATATAGGGTTTAAATGGTTGCATATTAACATAGACTGAAACAATGGTGCAATCTTTTTCTTATTTGCAATATTAGTTTTACTGAGTTTGTCCAGGAGTTTGACCAGACATTCAATTATTATGCTGATGCAGTTTCCTAGGGCTTAATCTTCCATTAAGCCCTGGATGCGTTGTGTCTGTCCTGGTAGTCTCTCCTGAATTGTATTTATCCTGTCCTCCACCTAACCCTAACCCATAGCTGTTGTTTATCCTATCTTGATTAAGCTTACTGGTCTTTTGGTCACTTTTACATATTACTCAGTACAAAAAAAGAGGTTTAAAAATCCTGTTCTATTTCCTCATCATCAGGCGGTTTTGTGCAGGATACAAACTGAACAGATTGGGATGAGAGGCGTAAGCAAAGCCTTACTAAATGCTACTACTGCACACAAGGCATTACAAACACACACCTTTACAATCAAACCAGTTCCGACCCCCCTTATCACTCTCAATGCTGTTGTAAAAACAGCAAAAAACACACATATATCTGCTGATTGACAATAGCAATAGAAAGGTTTTTCAGTGGCAGAACAAAATGACAAATTTACCAGAGTGCATTTAGATTACCAACAATGTATTTTAATATGTGTTGGGCCCACCGAGTTGAACCCCTAATTAAGTTTTAATTTAGTTTTTCATTTTAAAAATATTTTCAAAGGTTTTTTTTTCCTGAACGTTAAAGCTGCAGCGTTACTTTTCATTTTATTATTGCTATTAGTAGCAGTAGTTGTAAATTTTATAAATAGCAGAAGGCTGCTCGTACTGAGTTCTGTTCAGATGCGGAGACGACGTTGGATGAGAAGAGGATTTATCGCAGATTCGGATGATGAACAGAAAAACCAGAACAACAACGGAAAACAGAAAGCAAGTAAAGGTGAGGCATGTAGATCTGCAGTATACAGAGACCGCCAGACAGGAGGCAACGAGGGACTTAGGTAATGTAAAGGAACGCTTGAAGAGATTAAGGAGGAGGAGGAGGAGGAGAACAATAAAGGGGCGCACACGAAGCACTGAATAACATAATGGGAAAATTAACCGGTGAGGAGAGAGAAGAACCCTGTTTAAATACTTTTTGAGAGTTGGGGAAAAAAAGGAAATGACTTGATTACATAATAGATTACAGGTGTGTGTGATCATGGGGGAAGTGGGGTGAGGGAGAGAGATACAGCACAAGAGTTACACAAGAAAAACTGGAGAAGTCAAAGTTAACTTTATTGTCAAATGTGCTACATGCTAACATACAAAACAGATGAAATTACAGTCCTCTTGGACCCACGGTGCTTGAAAAACTATAAAAACAATAAAAATCTATAAGCTAAATATTTATTATTTTAAATTCTAAGACAGGACAAAAAGTGAAATAAGTAAACAATAACAGTGTAGTTGTCCCGGTGGACAATAGTGCAAATAGCATGAAGAGTCTATGTGTTGTTGTGCAATTTTGGGAGGGAGGGGGAAGTGGGGGCAGAGCAGGGAGGGAGTTGAGCATCCTCACTGCCTGGTGAAATAAGCTGTCGTTGGTGGTTCTGGCCCAGAGACTCTGCAACCTCTTCCCTGACGGCAACAGGGTGAAGACGCTGTGGGCGGGGTGGGTGTGGTCGCTCTGCAGGTGAGACGGGTGTGGTGGATGTCCTGTAAAGAGGGTAGAGGTACACAGATGATCTTCCCAGCCGCTCTCGCGGGTCCATGCTGCAAGATGCTTTGAAGGCTCTGAACCACACCGTGATGCTTCAGGTCAGGATGCTCTCAATGGTGCCTCTGTAGAAGGTGTGCATGATGGGGAACGGGGCTTTTTAAAGCTTCCGCAGGAAGTAGCGTTGCTGTTGGGCTTTCTTGGCCAGAGATGTGATGTTGTTGTCCCAGGACATATCTTGGGGGATGTGGAATCAAGAATCAAGAGTCAATTTACAATAGATGTCATCTCAAGGCACTTTACAAGAAAATCAATTAAAATCAAAGATACATCATAAAAAAATCAATTTGAAAAAGTTTCCAATCTAAGGAACCCCAGCAGATTGCATTGAGTCATTGACTTGCAGCATTCACTCCTCTGGAATCAGCAGACCCAAATAATGGCATGAGTTGTCGTTGACTTTACAGCAACCCCTCATACTGAGCATGCATGTAGCGACAGTGGAGAGAAAAAAACTCCCCTTTAACAGGTAGAAACCTCCAGCAGAACCAGGCTCAGTACTAGCAGCCACCTGCCCTGACCTACTGGGGGTTTGAAAAGACAGAAAACTAAATTAGATGCACAGGATACTGAAAACAAAGAGCTTATAGCAGCAGTTGTGGAGGGTCACTGGAAGCATCTCAGCCCATGTTCTCATCCAAGAAGCTGTCTCAGCTAACAGAACACCATACCAGGTGTGGTTACTATGGAGAGAAAAACACTAAGAGAAAACAAAAGGTTAACAAGGTTGAAATAACGGTAACTAAGCAGGAAGAAAGTAGCAGAGAGAGAAGTGGTCAGATTGTCCTCCAGTAGTGTAAGCCTAAAGTAGCATAACTAAAGAAAAACTTAAATAACCTAATCCTGTAGATTGAGACATGAAGATGGTAGAGCAAAGGAGAACCGTCTGTCAAGACTGAGTTCCTCCCCCAACCGGATCAGACTGTCTTCTCTACCTCTTCCTAACTATAAACTTTTCCAAACAGGAATGTTTTAAGCCTAGATTTGAAACTAGACAGGGTGTCTGCCTCACGGACCAAAGCTGGATGCTGGTTCCACAGGAGAGGAGCCTGATAATTAAAAGATCTGCCTCCCATTGTGCTTTTAGAGATTCTAGGAACCACCAGTAAACCTGCAGTCTTAGAGCAAAGTGCTCTGTTAGGGACATAAGGAGTAATCAGATCTCAGATATACGATGGAGCTTGATTAGTGAGGGGTTTATATGTCAAAAGAACAATCTTGAAATCTATTCTAAGTTTGACAGGCAGCAATTGAAGGGAAGCTAAAATTGGGGAGATATGATATCTCTTCTTAAGTTTCATCAGAACTCTTGCTGCATTACTTTGGACCAACTGTAGACTTTTAATTGCATTTTGTGAACTTCCAGTTAAGAAAGAGTTGCAATAGTCCAGCCTTGAAGTAACAAATCCATGGACTAGTTTTTCAGCATCTGTCCTTGAGAGAATATTTCAAATTTTTTCTATATTCCTAAGGTGAAAGAAGGATGTCTTACAGACCTGTTTTATATGGGACTTGAAAGACATTTCCTGATCAGAGGACACCCAGGAACTTGGTACTGCTCACCTGCTTCAATTCAGCACCGTCGATGATCAGTGGAGCGTGCTGAGCAGGCTCTCTTCTGAAGTCCACAATGATCTCCTTTGTTTTCTCCACGTTCAGGTGGAGATGGTTATCCTGACACCACGTTGCCAGGATGGCTCATGTAGTTTGTCTAATCATTGTTTTTGATGAGACCCACCACGGTCGTGTTGTCTGCGAACTTGACGAAGAGGTTGGAGCTGGATGTAGGTGTACAGTCGTTGATCAGCCGTGTGAAAAGGAGGGGGCTCAGCATGCATCGTAGGGGGATGCCCGTGTTCAGCGTGATGGTGCTGGAGGTGTTGCTACCGACCCGGGCTGCCTGTGGTCTCCCCATCAGAAAGTCCAGCAGCCAGTTGCAGAGGGAGGTGTTGAGTCCCAGCTGGGCCAGTATGAGGATGAGCTGCTGGGGGATAATTGTGTTGAAAGCTGAGCTGAAGTCTTTGAACAGCATTCGAACATGGTAGTTCTTGGTCTCCAGGTGGATGAGGGCTGAGTGGAGGGTGGTGGAGATGGCATCATTGGTCAAGCGGTTGGACCGATATGCAAACTGGTGAGGGTCCAGAGTAGGGGGGAAGACCGACCTGATGTGGTGGATGACCAGCTGCTCGAAGCACTTCATGATGATAGGGGTGAGTGCGACTGGGCGGTAATCGTTGTGGCTGGTGTGAGATGACTTCTTAGGGACTGGGATGATGGTGGTGGCTTTGAGGCACGTCGGGACAACAGCTTGTCTGTATGCAGGGATTAGCATAACAGTAGAGTGGTCCGAAGCTCCAAGGTGGGGGAGGGAGAGGGCTTTGTAAGCTCCTTTCTGAGTAGTGTAAACATTGTCCAAGGTGTTGTCTTGTGGAAAAGTTGACATGTCCATGCATTTGTGGAAACACACTCTTGGGGTTGGCATGGTTGAAGTCCCCCGCCATGATGATGAAGGCATCATGGTGGGCTGTCAGCAGTTCACTGATGTGCTGGTGGAGTTCATTCAATGCCTCACTCCTGTTGTTGGTGGAGCTGGGAGGGATGTAGAAGGCTGAAAGCAGGATAGCACTATATTCTCTGGGCAGGTAGAATGGCCGGCACTTGATAATCATTAACTGCCCCAGTGGTGAGCAGTGCCTGCAAACCCCCACAGCGGTTGTTCTCCGGAGCGAACCGTAGTCCTATAGCGTTTCCGCCTCCACTGGGATTATGTCCGTGTTTCTGCAGATGTTGAGCAGAAACTTTCAGGAAAACTTATGTATGTGTGTATGTATGTATGACATCTTCCGGTAAAAAGGGAGTTCTTCCTCTCCACTGCTGATACATGCATGCTCACAATGAGTGCTCGCTCTAAAATCAACGACCACACAAGCTGTTTGTTTCAGTGTGCCGATTGCAGAGGAGTGAATGCAGCAGGTTATTGATTCTATTCAATCTACTGGGTTTCCGTAGATTGGAAACCTTTTAAATTGATTTGTTTATGATTTAAAATAAATTGTTTTCTTTAAAGTGCCTTCAGACGGCATGTGTTGTAAATAGCACTATATAAATGAACTAATGCTTGATTCTTAAAACTTAGAAAAAACTTCTGCTAGCTAGTAAGCATTGACACCTAGGATGGCAAGTAAAGAGTTTTCTTGTAACAGCATGTTGTTTATCCACCATTAGCACAGCTGCAGCAAACCGCTAGTATTAAATACCTTACAGCCTCTTCTGCTATCGGCACCTGCGACTGCTTGAGATGCTTAAGTAGATCCTCCACCACGGAAAGTTCACGGGACATGAATATTAATTACAAACTCCTTTAGGCTGGTGTTTAGGAAACAGCAAACACAAGGAATAGTAAATAAAGCAATTTCCACCTAACATTTTGCATTACAAAGACCACCTGTAGCTTTGTCTTAGCTTATCCAGCCATGAGAACAAATTGCAGGAACTGTGAAATGCTTTAAAAAAAAAAACACTGCCAAGTACTATACAAAAGTTTCAACAGAATCTAAAATGTCCCTTTTTTTTTTTTTACTAATTTTTGGGTTTTATACAAAACATACATTACATAATATATTATGTAATGTATGTTTTGTATAAATTTTCTTTTTTTTATTTGCTAGGACATCCAGGTTTTGCCACCCAGTCTTTACCCAATTTTTATTTTATTTATTAATGTTTATTTTTTAGTGCATCATAGTGCACACATTAAGCTGAGAAAAAAGAACAAAACAGTCATTGGGCAAGTAACACAAACTCATAGCTTTAAAAAAACATGTACACACATATAGGACAACTATTTGTATTATAGAAAGCCCACACATGCACAAGGAAAACATGTCGCCCTTGACTGAAGACAATATCTGAACCTAGGGTACTTTTGCTAAAAGGCAAAACACCCAGAAGTGTCAAAAGTATTCACGTCCATTACTTAGGTAGGAGTATAGATATTAAGATTTACAAATACGTCTGTAGAAGAAAACCGGCGGGCCTCACAGAAAACATCACGGATTTACACACAGTTTGGTTTCTACAAAGGTTATTAACATGGTTATAATTTTGGATGACTCTATGAAACGTAATTGTGCTAGGCTAGCTAGCCTAAGTTGATGAGACCAGCTGGGTTTTACTGAAACCAACAGCAAATTTGGGACAAACTTTTATTTTGTCTACATTGCAATCTTAGTGAGGTTTAGCAGGGTAACGTTTCCCAAAAACATAGTTATAATTTCCCATCAGCCATTTTGCGGACACGCTTGGAGGTGCCACCATATTGGGTCATGCAAAGGATTGTGGGATTGTTCGGGGGCAAACAATCTGGAGAGCTCCGTGTACATAGTGTTGAAGAAAGAAAAAATGGGTCGAGGTGCCCACTGTGCCGTGTATGGCTGCAAAAATGACAAAATATACAAAGACAATTGAGTTATTTTTTCTTTTTTTTACAAAAGAGAAAAGTAACCATTTCTAGAACGCCACTGGCACTGGACATGAATGATCACCAAATTGGCTTGACATAAAATTTCATCATATAGGTACATCAACTGCAGCTGTCTGATTTTGTATTTTATGTTTGTTTTTGCAGACCTGTGAAAACACTGTTGCAGTCATGAATGTGAAGAAAGATAAATGCACAGATGAGTTTCTCATAGTTATAGAATCCCTAATTAGACATACCTGAAAAAAACAACCAGCAATAACAAAAAAAACAGATAAAAGCATGAACCCCAAAAATTAGAAGAGCAGTAAACACACTAAAGCAAAATAATGTATGTGAATAAGTAGATATAGGGATAAAGAAAAATAATTATGGGTGGCGGTGGAAGGCAAGGACCTTGGCGGTCTAATCCTCGCCTGCAAAAGCTGGCTCTTGGGACTTGGAATGTCACCTCTCTGGTGGGGAAGGAGCCTAAATTGGTGTGGAGAGGTACCGGCTAGAAATAGTCGGACTCACCTCGACGTACGGCTCTGGTTCTTGAACCAGGCTTCACGAGAGGGGTTGGACACTCTTCCAATCTGGAGTTGCCCCTGGTGAGAGTCGCCGGGCTGGGGTAGGTATACTTGGTGCCTCCCATTTAGGTGCCTGTATGTTGGGGTTCACTCCGTTGAGCGAGAGGGTAGCCTCCCTTCGCCTACGGGTTGGGGGACGGGTCCTGACTGTTGTTTGCATCTATGTGCCAAACAGCAGTTCAGAGTACCCACCCTTTTTAGAGTCCTTGGAGGGGGTGCTGGAAAGCACCCCTCCGGGGGACTCCCTTGTTCTGCTGGGGGACTTCAACGCTCACGTGGGCGATGACAGTGAGACCTGGAGGGGTGTGGTTGGGAGAAATGGCCCTCCGAATTTGACATAGAGCAGTGTTTAGTTATTGGATTTCTGTGCGCGTCATGGATTCTCCATAACTTACACCATGTTCAGGCATAAGGGTGTCCATATGTGCTCTTGGCACCAGGACACCCTAGGCCACAGTTCGATGATTGACTTTGTTGCTGTGTTGTCTGATCTGAAGCAGCATGTCTTGGAAACTCGGGTGAAGAGAGGAGCGGAGCTTTCCAGTGACCACTAACTGGTGGTGAGTTGGCTCCAATGGTGGGGGAGGATGCCGGTCAGACCCGGCAGACCCAAATTAATTTTGAGGTTCTGCTGGGAGCCCCTGACAGATTCCTCCATGAGGTGGAGCTTCAACTCTCACCTCCATGAGAGCTTCAAACTTGTTCCGGGGGAGGTGGGGGACATTGAGTCCGAATGGGCCATCTTCCGTGCCTCCATTGCCGAGGCGGCTTACCGGAGCTGCGGTGGTTGCTGAGGCAAAAACCCGGGTGTGGGAGGAGTTAAGAGAGGCCATGGAAAAAGACTTCCATACAGCGATTCTGGTCCACCATCCGGCGTCTCAGGGGGGAAAGCAGTGCATTACCAACACTGTTTACAGTCGGGATGTTGTTTTGTTGACCTTAACTCGGGACGTTGTGGATTGTGGAGGATTGACCTCTTCAATCCTGCTGACACGTCTTCCACTGAGGAAGCAGAGCATGTGGACCTTAGGGCGGGCTCTACAATATCTGTTAACCTCAGTGGGGTCCTGGAGGGTGCATGGGAATTTGCCCAACCAGTCTACATGTGTTTTGTGGACCAGGAGAATGCTTTCGAACGTTTCCTTCGGGAGTTCCTGTGGGGGGTACTTCGGGAGTATGGGGTACGAAGCCCTTTGATACGACCACTGTGCCGTCTATTAGGTCCCTGTATAACCGGTGCCAGAGCTTGGTCTGCATTGCCGGCAGTAAGTCAGGCTCGTTTCCGGTGAGAGTTGGACTACGCCAAGGCTGCCCTTTGTCACCAATTCTGTTCATAACTTTTATGGATAGGATTTCAAGGCGCAGCCAAGGAGTTTAGGGGATCCGATTTGGTGACCTTAGGATTATATCTCTGCTTTTTGCAGATGATGTGGTCCTTTTGGCTTCCTCAGCTCATGATCTGCAACGCTCGCTAGAACGGTTTGCAGGTGATTGTGACGCGGCCGGGATGAGAATCAGTGCCTCCAAGTCCAAGGGGCATAGTCTTGAGCCGGAAAAGGGTAGAATGCCTTCTCCCGGTCGTAAGGGAGGTCCTGCCTCAAGTGGAGGAGTTTAAGTATCTTGGGGTCTTGTTCACGAATGTGGGAAAAATGGAGTGGGAGATCATTAGATGGATTGGTGCGGCATCTGCAGTGATGCAGGCGGGTCGAAGACGTGACGCTCTCTTTTGCTGTCCAACAGAACTTTTTGTCTAGAAATAAACATTAAAATGAATGAAAATATAACATGTATGTCTAAAACTTCACTTATGTATGAGCCCTATCTTATTTCTTCAAACATGTTGGTTATTGGTCATTTTTCTGGCATGTGAAGTGTGAAAACCTCATGTGGGGCAACCGTCCAAACTTCTGTTTGGACAACTGGTTTTAAATCACATTAAAACTATTTAAATATAATCCTTGCCCGATTCGGCATAATTTCAAACTTCTTTTCCATTTATTGTCAAAGTCATGAAGCATTTGCACAAACATTTCAATCATAATACAGAAACAAATCTTGTCCGAGTATGTGCAGATTCTGAAATATCATTTTGGGTGACCATCAAGAAAATACAATTATGGGAATTATATTTTGACAATCCAATCAACGAGGATATTGTATCAGCCAGCCACACTGGGAGTGTCTCAGAGAGAAAAGTTGCAGGTCAGTAGTTTACAAACAAATCCTCTTTTTAACTGCTGCAGTGTATGCGTCACATTTGGATATCATGTGGGGCAACTACCCTAAAACTGTGAATAGGAGTTTTACTCGCAAACCGATATTTTGAAAGTAAATTTGTTAGGTATATATGGTTGGAATTGCCTGTTATATTTGATTAAACTTGAAAACATCATCTGGGGCGACCGAGCATCATGTTGGGCGACCACCACCAATGGTTTAAATGGCTTAAAATACATATCCTGTATTAGTAATTTCTGTATTTTTATGTTTTATTTTATAATATACATTTAGGTACTTGTTTTAACATAACTCTTTTTATATTTCAACATACGTTTTTCTAAATTTAAATAAATTACATGCTACTTTAGAGATGACCACTTTTTGATTGTGTCTTTCTCAGAGAAATGTGTGAATAATAAGCATTAATTCTATTTTTCAGTTCCTTTTCTACCTCTGTGTATATTTAACTATGTAACTTTTTTTCTAGGTGACCCCACTAACAAGAAAACAAAGACTGCTTGCAGTATATATTGCCTGTTATTTAGGCAAAGATGGAACAGGCTATGCTGGAAATGACACCACCATCCTTACAGAACACTCCACCATTTCTAGGTGGAATGGGGGTTGATGAGAATTCAGGTGAATTCATGGTGAATTTCGTTCCTCTAAAGGAAAAATATAACCAACTTGTGTCCTCTACATATGATGAGTTGATTGCTGGCAACTTGTATGCTGTGAAAAGCACCATGAAGATCCATCAGGTTGTGTCAACACAGTTAGCAAAGATCATGCACAAGGGAATGTCTTGCTTATGTAAGCGCTTAGAGACAAGTCCATGCCCTCGTTACAAGCCAGTAACTGTAGACCTCAAAGCTACCATTTACCAAATTGAGAAGCCTGACCCACCTAGAGAACAAGAACATTTTCACAAATGCCAGAAGTTACTTTCTACTTTAGGAAAGACATTAACGCTGTATTTTCAGAGCCTGAGCCAGCAGGCTAACACCTTTCAAAGTTGACCTGCCAAGACTGGGTAACGTTCAGAACTGCTCAGGGTTAAAGAGATGCCTCCAGCTTAAGCCTATAATGGGTTTTTAGTTAGGAAACACTAACGTTGTTATGCTGAAGTGATAAATTAACTGTAAGGAAAATGTAAATGTTGTCATGTTGAAGTGTTTATTTAAAATAGTATGGAAAATGCTGATATTTATGTGTGGAATGAAAATGGAATTAAAAAAAAGTTATATGTAGAATCTTTATATGTATATGTCTCAACTCTTTAAATATTGAATAGCTTTAACTGCCTGCTGTTCATCATTTGGGGCGACCACTAGTCATGTGGGGTAACCAACGATCGGCAATTTTGTACTGAATTCAAAATTTAAAATCTATCAGTTTTGGTTCAAATAGTAATAATTGCTATAGCATGCATAAATAGATCTTTAAACATTTTATATCAGTTTTATGAATGCTAGAGTAAAAAATATATGTAACGACTTCATGTCTGGAGAGACTGCCATTATTAATCAAATATTAAAATGGTTAACAAAAAATGGAAGGACACATGAGTCTATCTTTGTTAAACAGTTAATTAAACTGCTGATACTTATAAAGCTAAGTTATGTTAAGGAAATCTATAAATTTTCAGATTAGTTCTGGTCGCCCCAAATGACTATTTTAAAGTTGTTGTCCTATTATTTCCAGTTTAAAACTAATAAAATGCCTTTTTTTTAAGTTTTCAAATACATGGATAATAGGAAAATATATCTTAATTTTAAGTATTTTAAAAATGGATCACTCAAAGGCCTCATACGTCTTTGACCCGGGCGTTGTATCAGTCTGTTGTGAAGAGAGAGGTGAGTCAAAAAGCAAAGCGCTCGATTTACCGGTCAATCTACGTTCCTACCCTCATCTGGTCATGTGTTTTGAGCTATGACCGAAAGAACGAGATCCTGGATACAAGCAGGTGAAATGGGTTTCCTCCGCAGGGTGGCTGGGCTCTCCCTTAGAGATAGGGTGAGGAGCTTGGCCATCTGGGAGGGACTCAAAATAGAGTCGCTACTTCTCCATATCGAGAGGAGCCAGTTGAGGTGGCTCGGGCATCTGGTTAGGAGGCCTCCTGGACGCCTCCCTAGTGAGGTGTTTCGGGCACAACCCACTGGGAGGAGGCCCAGAGAAAGTCTCAGGACACGATGGAGGGACTATGTTTCTCGGATGGCCTGGGAACGCCTTGGGATTCCCCCGGAGACAAAAAATAATTTATAAAAAATGTTCAGACCATAAAGACAAATTACTTTTAAACATACATTTAGTAATATTTTCAAGGAAAACAGATTTTAAAAAGTGTCGATGTGAAAACCATTAAATTACTCTGCGTTGTCCTTCTCCACACCTCTCATCGTTTTTTTGGATAGTTATTGCAAAAAAAGAACAGAAGCAGGGGTGGATTTCTGAATGCAGCTTTAATAATACAAAATGAACGTTCAAATTGGGAGGCACTCCACTCTATTCAGTAAAACACCCCAGGAGCCTCGACGCAGAAAAGATTGCTGTCATGTTTTAGGGAAACGCTTTCTTTAGTTCTTTTGCGTTTGTATTTGTAAATAAATGGGTTTGAATTGTCTTTGTGGTTTTGTTCTCTTTCCCTATGGCCATTCAAAATTAAATTACATTTTAGACAATTCAATCATTAGTTCAAAATAACTCCCCTTAATGTAATAACTTATTTGCAAAGATTTTGTTAAACTGCACCCAGCAAAAAGCCTTGACAAACATACAGGTAAAAAATAAATGATACAAAATCTTTTGCCTCATCAGATTAACAACTCCAATAATTTTTACTTAAATACAACACTTTAAAATTTTGATTTCTAGATATTTATCCCTAGGTGACAGAATAAGATATGTACTTGTATACAGTGGTCGCCGCAACCACTGTATACAGTTCTTTCTTCAAATCTACGTAAACAGAGCTCTCCGGATTGTTTGCCCCCAAACAATCCCACAATCCTCTGCGTGACCTAATATGGCGGCGCCACCCAGTGTATCCGCGCAACAGCTGATTGCTGAGCAAGTTACTATCAGTTTAGGGAAATATGCTCAGACAGACCTCAGACAAAGCTTCTGTCCATCGTTTTTCTTTTTTTATTTATACTTGCCTAATCGGGAGGTTTAAACCAGATTTAAACAGGGTTCCTACAGGTTTCTTCAAGTCAAATTCAAGTCTTTTTAAGATCTTTTTAAGACCATTTTTATAAAAACGTAATACCTATTTCACCTACCTATTGGTAAAGAAATTTTTTTGAAAATGTGTTCATAGCATCATTTATTATCTCTCAAATAACTATGTAAAGCCTTATGGAAGAATAATGTAACATTGCAGCACAGTAATGAGTACAGCACCACAGCATCACTGCATACACCACTGACAACAAGCTAAACAGATGTAGACCTAAGCAGACCTCTTATATTACATATTACTCTTACATATCCGTTTATTAGGAAGGGGACATATCCACCTAACCCACTAAACTATCTATGTCTCACTGATTTGACCCTGTATTCATATACATGATAATGGTAAGATTATTATTAGTATTCCCATTTGTTGCACAAATTAATAATTTAAAACAGAATTATTATTTTTCTTACTATTAATATTAAAAAACTGGCTTGTAAATGAGTGACTTTAAAATCCCAATCCTTTTTTAATTTCAAGGCTAAACCTATATAGGCTCCATATTTACTCTGTGTAGGCTAAATGTGTGCAGCCTCAAGAACCTTTGAGGGTCTCTGGACATCAGACTGTAATTAAACTTTAAACACAAAATGTTTCTACATCAAACTTAAAAAAATCTGTTACTTTTCTGCATTTGGCCGCATTCTCCTTCAGCACATTTCTCTTTTTGTCTCTCTTTCTGTATGCGCCGCCTTTACTATTCCTTTCACCAGGTTGGGAGACAGAGTCTCTTGCTTCTCATTAGCATCGCTAATGACCCTCCACACCTGTTTGGTTGATACGGACTGTTGGGGTGGGTCTTAATCGAAATCAACCAATCGTCTTTCCCTCCTCACATGCTGCTGGTGTAAGTGTTGACTCAACACCTACCCACTCTCTTGGTCACACTTTAGACCTTGTGCTGAGTTATGGCATTGAGTGTGAAAAAGTAACAGTACTGCCTCATAACCCTCTCCTTTCTGACAATTTTTTGATAACTTTTGAGTTCTTTTTCACAGAGTACTTAAAGTCTGACAGAAAATGTCTTTATAGTAGGTGTCTATCAGACAATGCTGTTACAGCCTTTAAAGAATCCATTCCACCTCTAATTTCTTCAGTATTTCAGAGAAACGCAGTGGAGGGCAAAAAATTAATTTCATCCCCTACACAGATTGATGCTGTTGTTCATAGTATTACGTCATCATTGCGTACTACATTAGACAACGTAGCCCCCATACATAGGAAAGTGATTACTCATAGGATGTTGGCCCCCTGGTTTAATTCAGATCTTCGTACCTTGAAGGGAAACACCAGGAAATTGGAGAAGAGCTGTCCTATATATCCTGGAAAAACAGGGTGCTTCTTTATAAAAGGACCCTGCGCCAAGCTAGATCTGCATATTATACTTTACTCATAGAGGAGAATAAGAACAATCCAAATTTTTTTTTTAATACAGTTGCTAAACTTACGAGAAATGAGAACTCTGTTATATCATCCATATCTCCAAATCTAAGCTGTAATGCCTTTATGGAATTCTTTATTGATAAAATTGAATCTATTAAAACGAAAATTGATGGCATCCTACCAAACATAACTACTACCTCAGTAAGCAATGAGGCACTGAATATGGCTCTGGAGCTTGATCTCTGTTTGAAGTGTTTTGTTTCATTTGAGCCTTCAGAGCTTTCAAAAATATTTTCTTCATCTAAGCCTTCAACTTGTATGTTGGATCCAATCCCGACAAAATTGTTTAAAGAAGTATTTCCTATTATTATTACCCCCATTTTGGAAATGATTAATTTGTCATTACTGAATGGTTATGTACCAGAAGCTCTTAAGGTAGCTTTAATAAAACCCCTACTGAAGAAACCTTCTCTTGATCAAGAAGACTTAATAAATTACAGACCCATATCTAATCTTCCTTTTTTATCTAAAATTTTGGCGGCTCGTCCGGGATCTCAGTGGAATGGCACAGCCACGAACGGACGACGGACACGACTGCGCGCAAAACAAGGTAAGCAGAGCCTGTTTAATCAAAATCTGCAATTGGCAATAATCCAAATTTAAACGTGTCCGGAGTTTTATTACTGGTGAGTCGTTAAAATTTTCGGGGTATGGCAATGTTTATGGTTACAATATAAACGGTTGTGAAAGCGCGGCGTCCCTAATTCTCTGAGAGTGGCGACTCATACAGTGTCTTGACAAAGAGCTGGGAAGCTGGGTTAGAGGCCCGGGGAACTGGGAAACCCCGAAATAGTTTAGTAATAGAATAAGGCGAGAACAGCCGAATTAGTTTAGTAATAGAATAAGGCGAGAAGAGCCAAATTAGTTTAATAATAGAATAAGGAAACGAGCAGAGGGAAAACAAGGGGTATGAATGCTGGGTATTGACAACTGAAGCAGCAGTGCCGTCGGAAACCTTACAGTGTCAACCTAATACGGTAGCCTGTTGAAGTAAGTTTGTCAGGCCCAGATTACTGATTTATAAAGTTCTGGTGTCCGACAGGAATATTAGTTCCCTGTCCACAGACCGAGTCTCGGGACACAGCATGCCATATCTCTCGGTTGGCCGGAACTTGTAACAGAAAGGTATATGAACTGACTCCGGATAAGAGTCAGACTTGAATAGTATAAAGCTATAAATGAACGGTTT
The DNA here is from genome assembly GCA_032876305.1 of Orestias chungarensis. Lineage (NCBI taxonomy): Eukaryota > Metazoa > Chordata > Actinopteri > Cyprinodontiformes > Cyprinodontidae > Orestias > Orestias chungarensis. Next base: position 44,187 of record JAVLVB010000615.1, on the reverse strand, counting down.
TGAGTCAGACATTCCAAAATAATCTTCTGTAAAATTGCATGAGCTGACTCGAAACAGACAACAACACAGACAGCAGGGCAGAAAAGGGAAGATAACGTACACAAGCACATAGAGACAAGAAACATGGAGGGTGAATTTGACAGGGAGAAAGACGATGACGGGTGGGGTCCGTGGCAAACGTTCATAGTCCAACTCTCGACTTTGGTTGCCAAACAAGTCTTCCCGGAAAAAGAACATGAGCGGGTGTTGAAAAGGTTGCGGGAGGATGTAAAGTAAGTGGTGAGACAGAAAGGACAGGGCATGGATGATAGAGGAGGAACATTGGGTAAAGTGGCGTTGGGAGAAAGCGCATGCAGCAGGACTTAAGGAAGGTGTAATTCCAACAATTTGGTGACCCCGACGTGATGCAGATCGGTCGTCACAGCGGACATTAGGATCGAACCATTTGTTCATTCATCCGGCGCCCCAACGGAATAAGGTGAGCAGAAATCTATTTAATAAAATTCCGCATATTGAGTATGATAAAAAAAAAGGATGAATGAATTGATGAAGTAGATCCAGAATAAGTCATTAAACTTTTTGAGTGTACTAGTTGAACAATTAATTGAAGGGATAAAATTAAAAGTGTCTCTCTTTGGAAACTCATCTTTTAAAATTGTTGCTATGAGATGAAATGCATGCGTAAATGTAATAAAATAAAGGGTTGATAAGAAAAAATTTTTAAACCGAGAGTTGGCGTACTCCTCCACTTTGCTGACAAGCATTTTGGCTAATTGCCAGGAGAAGCAACGGTACAGCTGTCTCCTTGGGTGTGGTTTTCCATAAAATCGGACGGACACAACCGGGGTCCGGTCCTTGGCACCTGTATTTCTTTTAATGGGCGTGGAACTTTTGTTCAAAGAAAGCAAGGGTGAGATGGAGAGATGAATAAAGTAGTAGTTGTGTTTTTATTTTTTTTCTCCTTCTGCCTCAGGAGTCAGTAAAAGACCTCACACAAATACATTTAGTTTCCTTGATCCGTCTCTCCGGTCTCAATAAGAATGTTGGGGCTTCATGGGTTAATTCATCAGTTTAAAACTTGGCCGGAGAAGGAGGAAACCATAAAAGGCCAGGAAACTGAGTAAAAAACCCAAAAAAACCCAAAACAAAACAAAAAAACTGAACATGTAATGATAGCTCGAGCGCAAGCTGCTCCTCCCTCAGTTCCACAGTCTGCAGCTCCACAATCTGCTCCATATGAATATGATAATGACTAATGGTAAGGAGGAGTCTTCCCTCCTCTGCCTCCATATCCTTCTTTTAATTACAGGAACTATGGTCCAGGTCGTGAACGAGGTGGACATGGGAGGGGTCAATGCGGACAGAGACCATGGAGGCCGGGACCGAGAGGAAGGGGTGGAAACAGAGCTTACCAGGGGGATGTCTGCTACAACTGTGGACAACCAGGCCATTGGATTAGGTTGCCCCAATCCTCCAACAGGGGTTGCAACGTGGATGGTTCCACCCAATCCACAGCTGGCTCCACCTCCAGGGCAGTACTCAATGGATTGGTACCCGCCCTCTAAATATTGACACACCTCTGAGGAAAACATCAGCAGCAGGGGACTGGCAGATCTCATGCTGCCTATGAAGGTGAAAAACCTAAATTTCTTGGTTGATACTGGAGCCACATATTCCACCATTATTTCAACACCACAACAGACATGGCTGTCAGAAAGAACTGGGTCGGTAATGGGCTTCTCGGGGTTTCCACAGAGTCTGCCTGTGACAGTTCCCCTATGGGTGGAAGTGGGGAAACAGAGACTGAAACATTGATTTGTATGTTCACCTAACGCTCCAGTGAACTTACTTGGAAGAGACTTATTAATTAAACTCGGAGCTTCTGTATTGTGCGGCCAGATGGACCAATTGTGCCTTTTCCAGATGGCTCCTCTCTTTGCTGTGGTCAACCACTCTCGCATGGACAATACCTTCTTCAACCTGTGGGTGAGCTGACATTTACTACATATGTTCCAAAGCAGTATGGCATCTAATCGGTCTACTCGCTGTGGAAGCCCTGGATTCAAAGTCTACGCCCCTACTCCTCTCTGCCTGACCTGCCCATGTCAACCTGTTTTACGACCGGAACGACACTGAATGGTATTAAGATTTATTTGACAATCAGCTTGAAAGTACTACATGGCAAATAGAATCACATAACATTAATATAGCACCAGAGGGTGTGGCTGCTGCTGTGGAGCTGACAGACGAACAATATCAATGTTATATGATGTCAGATGAAGCTGTTCCTCACATTTCTCTCTCTTTGCATCCTGAGCATCAAGCCAAAGAAGTAGGGGGAGTGGTTAAGCGCTCCTTTGCAGCCACAGACTGTACGGATACCAGCATTCCCAACATGAGACATCATGGCAAGGAGAAGACCGACCACCCAGAATGTGCAGCCATGTTAAAATGTCTCTGCTCCCTCACTTATCTACTGAACAGGTGCTGAAACATTTGCGTAAATATGGACTGAAGGTTAGTAAAGACAAACTACAAATTGCCAGGAAACAGGTAACCTTTTTGGGCAGAGTTATTTCTGTGGGATCCACCAGCATGTCCCCCACACATAAACAAAGCATCCTCACACATCCGAAGCTTCAGAGGGTCAAAGACATGTTATCTTTTTTGGGTCTCACAGGTTACAGCAGAAGCTATATCATAGCTTACTCTGATCTTACATCACCCTTGATAGACCTGGTGAAAACACAAGGCATCAACAACTTGAACACCATTTAGGTCATGCAGAAACGGCTTTTACTGCTTTAAAACAGTAATTTAGCGCTGCAGCGGATTTAACTCTTCCAGATTACTCTTCTATGTTTTACTTGGATGTTTCTGTCACAAAACACACAGTAAATGGTGTTTTGTTTCAGAAAAAGGAGGAGTAAGGAAGGCACTGACTTATGTATCAGTACTAATGGATCACATGGAAAAAAGACATCCTCCATGCACACAACATGCAGCAGGCATAGCAAAACTTATACAAAAAACAGCACACTTAGTGATGGGACACCCATTAACAGTCTTGACAACACAGCATGGTAGCATGTAATCTCACAAAGTTTTACAATGACAGCTTTAAGACAACAGAATCAAGAATCAAGAATCAGTTTATTTATATAGCGCCAATTTACAACAGGTGTCGTCTCAAGGCACTTTACAAAAAATCAATTAAAATCAAGGATACATTCTAACAAATCAATTTGAAAAAGTTTCCAATCTAACAGAGGATGAGTAAAATCCTGGAAGCTTCAAACATCACCTACACACATGAAGGCATCAATATGGCAGAAGGAAGAACAGAGGGGCAGTTCGTAAAGAAGATTGTTGGAGAGGTCCTAGGGGCAGATTAGTATTTCCTCCAGGGCTCATAAAATAATTGTTTGTTGAAGCCTATGGTGTGGGCCAAGTCAGAATAAGGCAGATGAAAGAAATTTTGACACAATGGTGGCATCCATTTATGTTTGCCCTAATCTGGGACTATCTGGCCAATTGTGACATTTGCAATTCTCAAAATGTGGCTAGAACTTTGAAACCTGCAAAAGGTAGGTTCCCCAGGCCAATCGACGCATTGGGGAAGAAATTCAGATTGACTATACCGACATGATTGACCCTGTAAGAAGGTACAGGTACCTGCTTGTTGTTGTTGACAGATACTCGGGGTGGGTGGAAGCAATCCCCACCACCAAAGAAGATGCCAAATCCGTCAGCAAAATGTTGATCAATCACTGGATTCCTCAGCATGGTTTTCCAAAGAGAATACACTCGGATAATGGTACTCATTTTACAAGCAAAACATTACAATGAGTGGAGAAATCTTTGGGTCTTAAACACAGCCATGGATGTGTGTACCATCCGGCCTCTCAAGGCCAGGTGGAAAGAATGAATCAAACATTGAAATCCAAATTGGCTAAAATCAAATTGAGCACGGGTATGAACTAGCTCGCTACCATGCCAATTGCTCGGATGAGCATCAGAAGTTCTATTAATAGAACTACCGGATTTATACCATTCGAGTTTGAAAGAGGTAAACAGTTTCCGGGCCCGGACACCGCGCTTGCGCCGCAGTCTAAGGGGCCCCCTGGGGGTGGGGCCGCTCAGCTGTGTGAAGAACTAAAAGAAGTATGTGAAAGTTTCTCTGTCCAGGTGTTGAACAGGCGTGAATAGGAGGAAGAGGAGAAGTGCGAGCCTGAGGTCGCAACTTCAGACCCTCCAAAATCAACACCAACCGAGCAGCCTGAGCCAGACGAAGAGAAAGAAGAGGCAGAATCATAAGCCTCATCAACCATCGTCGCCGCCGCCAACCTCCTGAGTGCGAAGACAACAAGAGAAGGCAGTTCATCAGCCTCATCATCATAAGGGCAGAATAATCCCTTGAGGCCGGGGCACGTCAGGGTAGTCCACTCCTGCCCCCAGCGCAGACCAGCCCCACCAAGGGCGAAGATCAAGGCCTTGCACATCACACCTATCTTTCTACACATATAAGGCTGTAATCAACTATATCTTAGGGGAAATACACAATTTGGTTGTTTGGGGATAATACGTATCGCAATTATTGCAGGCTTCGCCGCACATCGTTACTATCAAGCCAAGGGGAATGGGTGGCGGTCGGAATAGTAATGGGCTTACTAATCACCTTGGTTGTGGGCATAATAGCGTATGAACGGGCTGCCAGAAAGAACATTAACAATCTACAAAATAATCAGACAAACTACACCTCAGCCACCGCTAATAACAATTATCAAACCATGGAACACCACTCTCGTACTAAACAGAACACACCTTCGAACCCGAATACAAAGCATCAAAGCTTAGAAAATCATGGTGGGGTAAAACTAAAATACAAACTCGGCGACACCACGGCATGGACTTTTGACTTATGAGACGTCACCTATTATGCTACAAGGACAAGTAAATAAACCTACAACCGTGACCCAAACCTCCACTCGACGTAAGTGTGACATAGGTGAAGAATTTGATCTGACTAAAAACACCTACATAGATGCTCTAGGCATTCCATGGGGCGTCCCAGACGAGTATAAGTTAGCTGACCAGATTGCAGCGGGGTTTGAGAACATTCCCATTATATCCGCATTCTTCCCAATTACCCCGAATAAAAACGTGGACAGAATTAACTATTTCAACGCGCGGTGCTATATATGGGCTAGCTGAACAATTATCCGCGACGTCCCTAATGACTAAACAAAACAGAATCGCATTAGACATGTTGTTAGCTGAAAAAGGGGGTTCCTGCGTTATGTTTGGCGATGCATGTTGTACCGTTATTCCAACAACACGGCCCCGGACGGTTTGTTAACTAAAGTCTTAGAAGGCCTCCGTACCCTCTCTGAAATTATGCATGAGCACTCCTTAATACATAACCCCTTCAAGGACTGGATGACAGGAATGTTCGGCAGATGGAAGACTTTGGTAATGTCTCTTTTAATATCTTTAGCAGTTTTATAGCTATATTGGTAACTTGTGGTTGTTATTGTGTTCCACGTGTTCGCTCGTTGTCTGTCCGGTTGATCTCCTCCATTATTGAAAAACAGGATCCAAGTGTAATGATGCCCTTGTTGGCAGTGACAGGAGAGGATAAAATGGACAGCAATGACCTTTGCAAATAAATAATTTGGTGAACTCTTAGTAAAGTTCAAAAGGGGGAATTGTGGAAATTATGTTTGAATTATCTTTCATTGCTGTGTTGATTAGTATTTTTAACACAACTACAACTTTGAATACATGCATATATTATAATCAATTGTTTGTTAACTATAACTTGGAAAGTATGATCTAAGGTAAAGCTGAATGAGAGTTTTGTGCAGAAGTGACCCAGCGACCTCCTTTCTGATAAGGGCAGTGGGAGTAGAAACGGAACTGCCTGAGACAGGTAGAGGGGGATTAGGAGAACTCCTGGGTTTCACCAAGATATATGAAAGTTCACAAGAAGTATGTGTCCTTGATGTAAACATCTGTTGGGAGGCACTCAGCCAGACTGAACTAAGATTATAGCTGTTGTAGAACTGGGAGTATAGAACAAGACAGCATTCCTTTCATCGCGGAGTGGAAAAATACAGATAACAATGGACAGCAAGTTCAGCTCAAAACATTGTATATTTCCCCCTAAAAAGCATGAGCGGCCTTAGCAACAATGACGTAAAACAAGTAAGTAGTCGGGGGTGCGTACAACTGAAGATCGTAGATAACAAGGAAGCAAAACAGGAAACTCTCTCGGGTAGACTAACAACTCCTTGTAGGGAGATACGCATGCCTAGCTAAGCACGTGATAAACAGCTTGTGTAATCAAATATGAATGCTTGTGTGATTCTGTATACGCCGTACTGTTGAATTAAAACAGCCTGTTGCTGGGGAGAGCCCAGAGTCGAGTTGGGAACCAGTGAGGAACAGTGCTTGGCTCTACCTTTTGCAAAAGGTGTGGTGAAAAGTACTAAAGAATGGACATTGATTATTGATGCTTGTTTAACGATTTCAGAGCCCCTAATATATAAATCTTCTGTCTCTGAGATCTGAATCCGGGGAAGTCTGGGAGGACTTCAACAATTTCCCCCACCAAACTTTATAACTCAGGTGTTGAAGTGAAACGCTTAACCTCCCTGTTGACAATTGGTTTGAAAAACACATCTCACTTTTGCATCAGCATGGAGGAGACGTCTTCATTAAACATAAGAATGAAGTGTCATGATTCGTGTTTTTTTTGTTGTTTTGCATTGGTTCTGTGTTATTGTTCTGTTTATTATTTCTATTCTCATCAGTTTCATCGTATGTATTGCTTCCTTTTGTTTATCTTGTTGTTCTGTTGTTTGTATTATTATTATTATTATTGGTGTAAGTATTGTGTTTTCTTTTGTTCTATTTTCCCCTCCAGTTCCCCTGCGCTCTCTCTCCCTTTTTTCCCTCATTATCACTCACACCTGTTTCAGATTTATTCATGTTGTCCACTGCTCCACCTCCTTCTCCTCTGTATGTAAGCCTGGTTCTTTCGTCCACCACTTGCTGGAATATTGCTTTTCCTCGCCTCTCCTCATTCCCCTGTTCTCCTCCCGAGTTGTCATCCTTCCAAGTTCATGTTTTCCTCTCACCCCAGTAAGTTTCTCCCTTCTGCTTGCTGTGTCTCATGCTGCTGATCTCTCCCTCCTTCCATGTCCTCAGGTTCACCATTGTTATTCGGTTAATCCGTTCTTTAATTTATTAGGTTGTTTAGTTTGATCTGCTGCCTCTTAGTTAGTCTCATGTTACTCATCGTTGTTTGTTTATTAGTTTTGTTATTTGGTTATATTCCAGTTTCTTTTCCGCGCTTTTCCTCGGTTTGTTTTCCCCAACTCTGTGTCACGTTCTTTATTATTCTCAGTTCGTGTTTATTGTCATTATTTTTTCAGTTAAATAAATATTATTTCTTCTAACATCTTCACCTCTGCTTGAGTTATTTACCAGTTTGTGACATGAAGTCTTGATCAATCTTTACTAAAAAGTATAAATCACACTGTTGGATTTCCTCAGAAGAAGGCACCAAATGTGCCTTAGAGGTCAGGACGCAGGTAGGGACACAACTTGATGTCAGGAAGCGGGGACATTGTTAGGACATTGTTAGGATTAGACGATTTACGAGTTTTGCAATGGGCTCAGAAACTGGAGACTTACAAACATGGTCAGGGGTAGGTTAAAAAAAGAGAGAGGATATCTTCCCGCATAAACAGCCACAAGCCCCAAATCCTGTCTGAAATTTCTTTCTCTGAGATATCATTTTATATCTTTTCACTGTTTCCTTGTAGGCGGTTCTGATCATAAACAGTTTTTGCGTACACACACTAAAACCCACCCAAAATGTTAATTTCTGACACTAGGAGTAAGGTTTGGCTGGCATTTAGTACAGGAAGTTCTTTATCATTAGTACATTTTGTTTAAGGATAGGTACATTCTGTTCATGGGCTTCAAGCTGTTTAACTTGGAGAAGAACAGGTTCCAAACATCAGTCTATATTAGTTGCAAGGCAAGCTGCATTACACACAGAAGCCCTACTGCATAATTGATGTAGTACTGTATTATTGTCATACTATGAATTTTTCCACAATTCACTATCAGTCTAAAGCAATGCATATATCAAAACAAGTAAATATAAACTTGAATAATCCCAACAATGTTCACCTGAAGACCCATTTCAATCAGATAATGAATTATTTTCAGGAAATTGGGTTTTGGCTGGGTTTGTTTTTGTTCTGTTCTCTCCTGTTGTTTTACAAGAGGGCATCCTGGAGGCTGATCTGCTGGGTTGACTGAACTGACAGCACCTGTGGAGCTCACAGGTATTGTTCATCTCCATAATGTGACTCGGCTGTATAACAGGAGTGGCTCTGCAGTCATTCTGTGCTTGGTCGTTACCTTCAGATGGTATCCCAAGCCTTCTATGCGATCTACTTGTTGTTTCTCAGGTTCTTTCCTTGTTGTTTCCTACAGCAAGTAATTTAGTGCTGTCCTTAAGTATGCTTCCACAGCAAGATCACCTCCATCTTCAGACCAAGGACTGTGCTGGCTGTACTCCCAAAAAAGAACCACCTCAGCCTCCATTCCACCACCAACACCCTCTGAGCCATCAACATACCCACAACCCAGGATCCCAGTCCTTTCACTTCCTGCCTCCTTCAGTCTTATTTTAATTGAAGACGCCTGTGAGATTATTGTCACGAAGAATGCAGTATTATTAAAAAAATATCCCAATCATCTAACATTTCACAATGTTGTTGTAAAGGGCTAAGTGTGGTACAAATTTTGTAATTTTTTGTCTCTGAAAGGATGAAATCTTTTTACCCTAGACAACAGGCGAGCAGAACAGAGTCTGGTTAAAACTTCCTTCTCTGTCACACACTCTGTCAGATAAAACTATTTCACACCATCCCCCTCACCTGATAATGCAGTTTCAAAAGATGCAGGAGTGGAGTGTTCTGTGAACTCTTATACTGTGCTCACAGTCCTGCACATCCTGCCCTGAGAGATCTCATACCAAACATCAGCGGATTTAAAACTGTACTCCATACACATGAATAATTTTCCAAAAGCAGTAAGGATCATCTAAATTCACCCTAATTTTGATAGAAACTAAAGAAATAAGTGAGAACCACCAGAGAATGGGGCCTACATAATGGCCATACCTACACAAATGGAGTTTTAATTTGCTCCAACAAAATACATTTTATTATGTGGTTGTTTGAATATCTACAGTAGAGGAAAATGATAGAAAGCCTTAACATTAGATACTATATTAGCTTAAATATCAAAATGATTTTTTGAGGTACAATTACATGGGCATCCATTAGCTTGTTAGTATATTTTCAATGTGTTTTAATTTGCAAAAGAACATTCAGGCTGAAACATGACAAAAAATGCAGTGGAAAATCCACAGAGAACATCCTGGTTATATTGCCAAACTGTTAAATCAAGTGTGACTTCAGCTATGTTGTGCTGCAAGCTTGTTTTATACAAGCCATTCTGGTTTAGATTAATATTGCACACAAAGCGCCAGGCATGCAGCCACTTACAAAGGGAGACATCCTTTACCTCAAGCTAAACACACTCAGGCAACACACACATTCTGTAGTGGTAACAACCATTGCAAAAAAGAGGACAGTTTACACCAAGCAAAAATCCTGGAAAAAACATTCAATAAACAGCCCAAGCTCTCCACATTATCATGCTACTACTACATGTTGTAATTTGTCAGCAACATTAACACGTCTAAAAAACATAATTGAATCTGCTGCGAATACAAGATCAGGACCAGAACAGGACATGAGGGAAAATCATTTAAGTGTGGACTCCGAGCAAAAACGGATTTACAAACAGAATCTTAGAAGTAAGAACTGCAGGACTATATACATCAACATATACATATATATATATATATTTATTTATTTTTATGTTTTTCTTCTCCTTTTCCTGTTCAGTGGAATGGGTTTCTGGCTGCCATAGTTGTGCTTAACAGATTTTCTTTTCCAAGTGAGGCTTTAAAAATATAGAGCCCCCCTTGCTACCCATATCTTAATCGTTTATTAATTTCTCAGGTGTTATATGCATTCTAAAGCTAAAGATGACTGAGGGGCGTGGGGGATTTCACAGAGTGAAAGGGAACATATACACAGAGAAAAAAATCAATATTCAAGTAGAAACAAGTAAACAAACAAACAATAATAAAAGCAAACAAACAAAACAACGGAGCCCGAAATCTAGCTCCTACTAGATCACTCCTGAAGCATCCATGGGAAATTGCGAAATGGCAATGAATTACACCAGTGGAGATATAATTAGTGGAAAGCAGAGCAAAGACACCAATGAATGCAGCACAAAAAACCAATAAATAATTAAATAAATATGAGGCAAACTTGATGTTAAAGTGTTATGATCTCTATAGTGTGTGATTGCGCGTGAGCATGCAGAAATTTTGATGTAAGTCTTACATGAATTATGCTCAGCCATGGGTACAGAGGACCACTGCCAACCCCCTCCAAGAACCCAGAGGGAGCACAAGATCCAGGACACAGGGTCACGCCAGAGCACAGAGACCAGACAGCCCACTGCAAGGACACCACGCACCCACCCGGAGGACCGCGGAGGGGGTCAGGGGTAGAGCCCGCCCGGCCAAGGAGTACCACCCCCAACCATAAACTGTGTTTTCTTATCTATTATTTCATTTATTTCCAATTTTGCTTTCCTTATTTTGTTTACTAAATGTTGTTCTTGAGAGGCACTGTAGGCATTCTCTAACTGTTTAATTTTAAGTTATAATTCTTGAGTTCTTCTTTTTCTTATAAGAAGATAAAGAGATTATTTTGCCTAGCATTACAGCTTTTCCGGCTTCCCAGAGAGTGCAGCCGTACACATTATCTAAAAGCTCTTCATATGTGTAATGTTTAGCTGGAAATCATAGGTTTGAAGTGGACATAATTGGACAGGTAATATTGTACAAACAGGCCTCTAAGACATTTTTATAAGATTTATATAAGATTTACTTTTGCTGTGGGAATGACTGAAATCAGTGACAGCAGAATAGCGTCAACAGAGTTCTGAAAAAAGGTTAGCTAGTGCACAGCCGTTAAAAACTACTTAGTGCTGCTTACCCATGTCTACGGGTATTCTGAAGCAAAAAAATGTAGGTCATATTTCATGCAACTGGAGAGAAAGTTGTGTGTCTGATTCACACTTAATTTTTTAACCTTTTGTTTTCTCTTAGTATTCTCTCCATAGTCAAGAATCAAGAATCAAGAATCTGTTTATTTATATAGCGCCAATTTACAACAGGTGTCGTCTCAAGGCACTTTACAAAAAATCAATTAAAATCAAGGATACATTCTAACAAATCAATTTGAAAAAGTTTCCAATCTAAGGAACCCCAGCAGATTGCATCGAGTCATTGACTTGCAGCATTCACTCCTCTGGAATCAGCATGCAGAAACAATGGCTTGTG
>JAVLVB010000615.1:14673-32572 GCA_032876305.1 Orestias chungarensis | reverse complement strand
CTTTTAATTGCATTTTGTGAACTTCCTGCTAATAAAGAGTTACAATAGTCCAGCCTTGAAGTAACAAATGCATGGACTAGCTTTTCAGCATCTATCCTAGAGAGAATATTTCTAATTTTTGCTATATTCCTAAAATGAAAGAAGGAAATCTTACAGACCTGTTTTATATGAGACTTGAAAGACATTTCCTGATCAAAAACAACACCAAGGTTCTTTACATTGTCACCAGATGCCAACCTGATTCTATCCAGGTCAAGTGGCTGACTAAGCAATTTCTTTTTTTTTCTTTTTTAGGGGTTCTGGTCCAAAGATAACAACTTCTGTCTTTTCAGAGTTCAAGAGCAGAAAGTTTAATGTCATCCACATTTTTATGTCATCTAGACATGCCTGTAACAAATACGATTTAAACCAGCCTAGTGCTGTTCCCTTGATAACCACACCTGGTCTGGTTCTGTTAGCTGAGACAGCTTCTTGGATGAGAACATGGGCTGAGATACTTCCAGTGACGCTAAACAATTGTTGCTATAAACTCTTTTATTTCAGTATCCTGTGCTTCTAATTTAGCTTTCTGTCTTTTCAAACCCCCAGTTGGTCGTTGCAGATGGCTGCTTATACTGAGCCTGCTTCTGCTGGAGGTTTCTTCCTGTTAAAGGGGAGTTTTTCCTCTCCACTGTCGCTACATGCATGCTCAGTATGAGGGATTGCTGTAAAGTCAACGACAACACAAGCCTTTGATTTCGTCTGCTGATTCTAGACAAGTGAATGCTGCAAGTCAATGACTCCATGAATCTGCTGGGGTTCCTTAAATTGGAAACTTTTTCAAATTGATTTTTTTATGATGTATCTTTGATTTTAATTGATTTTCTTGTAAAGTGCCTTGAGATGACATCTGTTGTAAATTGGCGCTATATAAATAAACTGATTCTTGGCGTGGTTTTTGTGCCACCAGGTTTGCGGGCGGGGAGTTGTCTGGGGGAGCAATGGTTGTGGGCGTGTGTGTGAATCTCAGGCACGCTCGCTCATAGGTTCCTCTTGTGCGCGCTCAACTCTGAAAAGCAGCTTGCTCGGTTCGCTCTGCTCGAGCTCAGCTGTGTCTGTGCTCGCGGCTCTGCTGAAATGTTAGTGAGTCTGAGAGTATGAATCAAGTTTGTGTATTTGGAAGGAAGTATCTAATTGGATGAAAAAGGCAAGTGTTTGATTAGCTGGGAGCGCGGCTCATTTGCATATAATGTAGAGTTGCGGACGCGGAGCCGAGCATGAGTGGAGTGAGCTGAGCGAGCGGGCGGTTTGTGGGAGTTGAGCGCGTGTCCGGGCACCTTTGAGCGAGCGCGCTTACCTCCTATTCGTGCATACACGCTTGCGGTTGTTGCTCCTTCAGGTGGCTCTGTGCCCGCAGACCTGGTGGCACAGAGATTACGCCATATGGTCCACCCAGGCCCAATAGTAGGGCCGCGGGTGGTATCGATGTCGTGGTATCGGTGGCAACTTTATGAGTACGAGCAGAGTACTTATGTGCGGTATCGGACCGATACCAATGTCAGTATCGGTGCATCCCTAATTATTACATACATTTAGTAAATACTATTGCACCAGTATGATTCTTAACCTGTCTTCCTCACAAACTTTCATCAAATCTTAGCTCTGGGTTTCCTCTAATGCACTGTTGTATAGTCTTAGTTTGTTTAATAATTACTTACAAGTCAGGCTGCTGACTTGTAAGGTATACGTTCTTCATAATAAATTAAATGTAATAAATATAATAATATTGATACATATGCTAAAGATTCTGGATTGTAAGAAATGTGGGATATTTGCATCATATGGTTTTTTTTTTTTTTTCCTGGATGTCAGATATCCACTGGAGGATCATTTTGGAACAGAGCTACTTGATCCTGGGGGGTAGAGTTCAGTGTCATCTCTGCAACCCAGATATTTTACTCATTTTAAAGTTTTGCCCATATTATTGACCAATACAGGTCAGCAGTGTTGATTTGGAACAGTTTACATTCTACTATCAAGTGTTGCCAACAACAATAATGTTATATCATCAGTTCAGTTGTTGCTAAACTATATATGTGATACCCAAATGGGTTTGTGGCAATATATAGAGAATTTGTTTACACCGGTCACGATAAAATTGAGATTCTACTCTCAATAGATGCTGAAAAGGCATTTGACAAGTTGGAGTGGGAATACCTTTCCAAGACTCTAGAATTGTTTAAACTTGGTCATACATTTTTATCATTAGTATAATTTACACATACTTCTCCTATGGCAGCGGTAAGCATTAATTGCAATGTATCTCAATATTTCGAATTGTACTAGGCACGGGTGTCCGCTTCCACCTCTTCTCTTTGAGTTTGCAATAGAACAGTTGGCTGTAGCTGTACGGAAAAACAAAATTATCAAAGGTATAAATCGGTTGGGCACAAAGCATAAATTCTTTTATATGCTAATGACACACAATTATATATTTCAAACCCTCTCATTTTGCTTCAAAGACTCACAAATTTAACAATTATTTCCACTGTTATGTTGATAACACCCACCTCTACCTCACTACTAAACCCACATCCACTCTTCCGCCCGCCTCCCTCACTGATTGCGTTTTTGAAGTTAAAACCTGGTTCACCAAAAACTTCCTTAAACAGCTGCAAAACCGATGTTCTCCTCATTGGCACCAAATCCACCTTATCCAAAACCGACATCTTTTCTCTCACAATTGATAAGTCCATCATCTTACTTTCCCCCCAGAATAAGACTCTGGGTGTCATCCTTGACAGCACACTATCCTTTCAATCCCACATCAATAACATTACTAAGTTTGCCTACTCCCGCCCACAAAACATCAAACGCCTCCACCCCTCTCTTACCCCTACCACTGCTGTCATCCACGTCCACAACCTCATCACTTTCTGTCTGGATTATTGCAATTCTCTTTCATTTGGTCTCCTTCACAAACCCCTCCATAAGCTTCAATTGGTCCAGAATTCAGCTGCCAGCATCATAACTCAAAGGCCCTCAATCCAGCACATCACTCCTGTCCTACAACTACTCCACTGGCTCCCGGTTCAGTTCCGTAATCAATTCTAGACTCTCCTCCTAAAATTCAAGGCCATCCATAACATCCCTCATATTTGTCTGACCTTTTACTCCCTGCTGCTCCCTCAGATCTTCTTCCACCATACACCTGTCTGTCCCTTCCCTCTTTCACTACCATGGGGGGCAGTACATTCAGCTTCTCTGCTACCCATCTATGGAATTCCTTACCATCCCCACTCAGAAACATTGACTCACTCCCCCATTTCAAAACACAACTCAAAACATATTTGTTTAAGACTGCCTTCTCTTCTCGAGGCTTATTGGTACTCACTCTTTCTATTTTATAGATTTTATTTATCTTTATTATTGTTTCTTTTAATATATCTCTATGTATCTTTGTACGGTGTCCTTGACTGCAGAGAAAGACGCCTTCAAATAAAATCTATTATTATTATTATTATTATTATACGAGAGGTTATGTGTCATAATCATTTGGAAAACATTACATACACTTTGAAAGGGTCTATCGAGAAATTGTAAGACACTTGGCAGCCATTCGTATCTTATTTTTAAAGGTTGTCAGTAGATACACTTCTATAATGTCATAAATAATTTTACACAATGTATGCACAATCCTACTATTGAGATATTTTTGTCTAATAAGACGAGTTTGTGTCTTCTGGATGATATTCAACATGGTCTTCCTTCTCGGAAACCTGCTCATACGGATCACTATGCTTCTCTTCGTCTTTTTCATTTTCACCAAAAATATCATCAAGAACCTTGCTCACTCTTTAAGATGTGCACTCTGCAAGTCATCACATCTATAATGAATTGGCCACATATGTCTGGACATGACCGCCTTTGTTTGTTTGTTTCTTTTGCAGATGAGAATTCCCTAAACCTTTTGGGATTGAAAGAGGAGCTGACTGTCAGTGTGTTGACTGACAGTAAACCTGTGATTAAAGTTTTGGCTCCAATTATTGCATGATAACCTAATGCCATAGGAGAGACTTTTCAGCACTTTTGCAGGTGATCCAGTAGGGGTCGCTAGAGCACCAGTCGGCTGGAAGACTGTTCCAAACCTGGGCTCCTTCACAAGTGTTTCTTGATGAGCTGAGCAGCTTAAGAGGAGTAGTGAATCAGCTACTTGTCGCCTGAGTGTTACCGTTGTTACCGTGTTTGGTAAAGTTGCTTGTCCTCAGAGCCAGCTCTCTAGTCTCTAGTTTTGCTACAGTTTTCTGGTTTAGTCTCTTGTTTCTTGGTCATTTGTATTTTTGGATTTTGAATTTTTGTGTTCTCTTGTTACTTCGTTTTTTCCGGTGCCACCAGTAACTTCCCCTGTGCTCATCCCCAGGTTCAAGATTCCATCCGTGCCCATAGTTACCCGGTCAAGATCCACTCTCCATCTGCCGTGCACCCCCTGGACAACACCCTTTCTGGATTCCGCTGGAAAGTCTCTCCACTCACTCCTTCCTGGCGTACACCACAGTTCATCAACAAGTAAGCTCAAACCTCTATTAGTCCCCACTCGCTATTCAACAACTGACCTGTTCTGTCTCACCTTCAGAAGTCTCCGGTCCCCTGCGTCGTAGTAACAAGACGAAGGTTGAATACCCTAACCCTGTGGAGGGAGACAATAGACAGGTAGAACAAAGGAGAACAGTCAAGACTGTTTGGAATTATTCGAATCAAATTAGGCCTCCTCCAAACTTTAAGCTTTATTTAGTTTTAAGGATAGCCTTGAAACTAAACAGAGTGTTTGCCTCGTGTACTAAACCTAGAAGTTGGTTCCACAGGATAGAAGCCTGATAACTAAAAGATCTGCCCCCATTCTGCATTTAGAGACTGTAGAAACCAAAAATCATGTAGTAACAAATCATGGACTACATTTTAGGCAAGAGTTTTTTAAATCTCCAGGCTAGGTTATATTGTCTTCTTTACCCTACAGTAAAAGAAACTCCCACTCTAGGGAAACCCAGCCGACTGTGTCATTGACTTCCAGCATTTGAAAAAAAACAGCTACTCTGAATCCAACTCCCTCTCAAAACTATTACCACCGTTCTTAACCCAATAATGGGAATGGGTTTATACTAAACAGTTTTGCATGTGGAAGTCAGAAAACCTAATGCTGAGAGACCAGGCTAACAACCGCTGGCTGATGCTATTCATTTTATTTTATCATCTGAAGCTGAAACTGTTAAAAATATTCTCACTGACTTTCACAGTTTTATAATAAGATTTGTAGATTTGTTGTAATAAAAAAGCTAAATACAAATATTTTATAGCTTTAGCTATTAAAACACCTATATGGCAACAGCTATGTCTGATGGTCTTTTCCATGGAAAATGGAAAAAGAATTTTGATATTATTGTTTGGCAGCTAAGTAATCACATTGTACAAATGCAGCTTGTAATTATGATTAGAGGTCATAGTAGTAAAACAATATCTTGCAATGTCATCTTTCTTTGCAAATTATATTTGGGAAGAGAAAACACTTTGTTGCAATTACCCAAAATTACCTAATTTGTGTCTTCAGGTTTTGTTTTCAGCTTGTGAAGATGTGTTTCTATTGTATTCATGTATTTCAGCTCCTTACCTGGGGTAATTACAATATAAATATAAGAATCTAGCCCAAATCTTGCAGATCTTTGTTCCTCATCAGTAACCAATGTGAGAAAACTGAATTCTAAAGGGAAGGGGCACCATTCAGCAACAATGCATTAACAAGAGAATGCCCCTGAAAACAGATAGAAGCACTCATTGGACCTGAAAATGGTTGCCAAATATTAATTTCCTGAATCTCAAAGGTATCAGCTGTTCTAATCTATCTGGGATTCGCATAATCACATAAGAGTCAGGATGCAACGACACATAGGAAATAGGACATTTCATTTGATTATCAGCAAAACATTATGGTCAGAATCAGGAGATGCCATCTGTTTATTAAATTCTTAGTTTTAGGTTGTTTTTGCTTATTGCACTTATGTCATTATCTCAGTCTTACAAACAAAATAGACATGGAAGAACAAGATTTTAAGCTGGACCTGGAGCTTATTAACAACAGCGATATGAAAGCCATACAAAGTGACAACACACAAACATACACACAGCCCCAGGTTACCATTTATTTATTTTTAGCAATCTTTGTACAAAAGTAAATAAAAAAAATGGGGCAACATTTTTCTCCTCACAACCAACTCCAATGTTGTTAAAAAAATACTACCGCTCTTCACCTGTTTATCGGCTAATAGTTGTTACGTAGCTCCGCCCCCTGTCGCTCACGTCATCACGTTGAATCGGTTCTTTCCTCTGAACCCAGAAAGAGTCGGGGCCAGCTAAGCACCAGTTTGGAACAGGTTTGGAACCAGTTTGGTCAGTGGAAACACAAAGAACCGGTGCAAACTCTGGCTCTAGCCCTGAACTAGCACTTTAACCAGTTTGGTGGAAAAGGGCTGTCTGTCTCCCTCCAGTGCCTTTCTATAAGGATATTGTGATTGACTGTGTCAAAAGCAGCAGTGAGATCTAACGGAACTAGAATAGACACGAGTCCATAGTCTGAGGGCCTTGAGAATATAATTTGTGACTTTAAGGAAAGCTGTCTCAGTGCTATGATGAGCTCTGAAACCTGACTGAAATTCTTAAAATGTCATTATTCCTCAAATGCTCTCTAAATAGATTAGCAACAATTTTTTAAAGGATTTTAGATAAAAAAGAAAGATTAGATATGGGTCTGTAATTTATTAAGTCTTCTTTATCAAGAGAAGGTTCCTTAAGTAGGGATTTTATTACAGCTACCTTAAGAGCCTCTGGTACATAACCGTTCACTAATGACAAAGTAATCATATCCAAAATGGGGGTAATAATAATAGGAAATACCTCTTTAAAAAAATTTTCGGGATTGGATCCAACATACAAGTTGAAGGCTTAGATGAAGAAAATAATTTTGAATGCTCAGAAGGATCAACTGGAACAAAACACTTCAAACAGAGATCGGGCTCCAGAGCCACATTCAGTGCCTCCTTGCTTACTGAGGTACCAGAATCAGAATTCTTTATTAGTCATTGCTCCACATAGATGCAACGAAATTTCCAAAACAAACAAAAACAAAACAGCGTAACCAAGTAGTGCAAAATTAGAAAATAAATATAAAAATTTTAAAAGTTATAAATAATGGACTGTTCTGGTGGAAAAGTTACAGTGAAAGTGAGGCGTTCAGGGCAACAAATGCTCTTGGGAAAAAGCTGTTATTCAGTCTGTTAGTTTTTATCTTTATTGACATAAAGCAGTTGAAGAAGATGGTGACCGGGGTGTGAGGAGTCCCTGATGATTCTGCGGGCTCTCCTGAGGCAGCGGGTGGAGTAAATCTCTTCCAGAGAGAGGAGAGGGAAGCCGATCAGTCTCTGGGTGTTGTTGATAACTCGTTGGAGCAGCTTCCTCTCTCTTGCCATGCATTCATTTCTCGTAAGTTTAGCAACTGTATTAAAAAGAAACCTAGGATTGTTCTTATTCCCTAGTATCAATAATGTAAAATATGCAGATCTAGCTTGGCAAAGGGTCCTTTTATACAGAAGGACGGTGTTTTTCCAGGATAAATAGGTCTCCTCTAAAAGCGAAAACCGCCATTTCTTCTCCAATTTCCTGGTGTTTCCCTTCAAGGTACGAAGATCTGAATTAAACCAGGGGGCCAACATCCTATGAGTAATCCCTTTCCTTTATATGGGGGCTACGTTTTCTAATGTAGTATGCACCTAGGACGTAATACTATGAACAACAGCATCAATTTGTGTAGGGCATGAAATTCATTTGCTGCCCTCCACTGCGTTTCTCTGAAATACTGAGGAAATTAAACGTGGAATGGATTCTTTAAAGGCTGTAACAGCATTGTCTGATAGACACCTACTATAAAGACATTTTCTTTCAGATTTTAAGTACTCAGTGAAAAACAACTCAAAAGTTATCGACAAAATTGTCAGAAAGGAAAGGGTTATGAGGCAGTACTATAACTTTTTTACACTCAATGCCATAAGTATGCACAAGGTCTAAAGTGTGACCAAGAGAGTGGATAGGTGTTTTTGAATTTTTTGAGTGAAGCCAATTGAGTCTAAGTGGCAGTTAAGGCTACATTTAGGCTGTCATTTTTGGTGTCAACGTGAATGTTAAAATCTCCCACTATAATGATTTTATCAGTGTTTAACACTATATCAGATAAAAATCTGAGATCTGATCTATAAATTCATAGTAAGGACCTGGCGGACGATACAAAATAACAAACAGAAGTGGTTTAATTCTTTTAGAGGTTGGATGAGGAAGGCTAAGGGTTAAATGTTCAAAAGAACTATAACTATTAGTTGGCCTGGGATTAATTAATAAACCTGATTGAAAAAGGCTTCCTACTCCTCCACCTCTCCCAGTACTTCGAGGAATGGGAAAGTTTGAATAGCTAGAGGGAGTTGATTCGTTGATACTAACATAATCCTCTTGCTGCAGCCAGGTTTCTGTGAGACAAAGCAAATCAATTTGATTATCAAGAAGTAAATCATTAACTAATAAGGATTTTGAGGATAGAGATCTGATGTTCAATAAGCCACACTTAATAGTTGTACATTTTTGTTTCATCTGAGTTCTTTTTATCTTTATGAGATTTTCAGGATTAACTCTTTTTAGATTGATTTTCAATCTATTTGGTTTTGGCCGTGGGCAGGACACCGTCTCAATGGGATGTTGGGTAGGTAACTGTAGAGAAGCCCTAATGAGGAGTTCTAAACTACGACTTTGCTTCCTTAATTATTGCTCTTCTTATCCAGCCTACCATTTTGTGTTTCCTAACCAAACACTGCTTTAAACTTTGCCACCAGTTTCTATTTACACATGCATGGAACAACTTGATTTGTACATAAATTACATTATACTACAAATTACATTACATTAAATTAGGTGGGCGTGTTTCAAATGGTTGCATTGGATTTTATTCAGGGGAATTAAAGTTAAAAAAATGACTTTTCAGATATTAATTTCTAAAATGTCTTCCTGTTTTGTATTTCTTGGACTTCAAAATTATGCTGTTTGTGTTGGTCAATCATAAAAAACCAGAACAAAACATATTGCTGGAGGATTTTAACTATTACACTCAAGATAAATATTGTTTAAAAATCTAAGAACGTGATACAAGTTAAATCAGATGAAATTAAAGCTTTCTGTGTGTCAGGGGAATGTTGAGGCTACATCAGATATAGTGTTGTTTTTGATGTTTCTATTTTAACTTCTCATAGCTAAAACTTTCTTTATCTACAAAAGGAAAAATAACTCGGTTTAAACGAATATCCATCAACTGCACCTGACTAACTCTGGCAGGTCTTTAACTAAACAGCCATCTGTAATTTATTATTCATTGTTTCTTGATCGATTGCTCTTACCATCATTCCTATTGTGTTTTCATTTTGTGCGTGTGCTAAGTTTGCTCTTGTCTGTGTGCAATCACATCTTTCACTTTCTGTGAGACAAGATGATGCATACAGCTGAATAAGCTGTATGTATGATCTACTTATTAGTTGCCCTCAAGATGGGAATAGTGTGGATTTAAGAGGCTTTCTGATTTGAAGTACATATTTATCAAAGGTATATTTTTGTACAAAGTGATAAAATCTCTCATGAAGACTCACCTAACTAAATTAGGTCATCTACGTAGATTTAGATTTAGGACTAGACAGCTATTTGCTTACAGGAACCAGGTCTTAAGGCTTGTAGTGTGGTGTCAGCATGTCCATTCCACAGAAGAATATTATTTGAAATTAAATGAAGGTACATCCAGACTTGATATTCATTGGCATTAATTTGTTTTTTTTTTTACTGTCTTTTCATATTAACTCGACATTCTTCGAGCCAAAAGTATTCTATAACACACTGCACTGTGATGGATAGCTTAAATGTGTCAAACATCTGCAAAATCACCACTTCATAGGATTTGTTATAAATTATAAACAAATTGGGAACAATATTTGTATGAGCAGCAATTTAATTACAGATAAATTGACATTTACTCCTTTTAAATTAGTTGTTAAATCATAATTTTGCATCACAGCCCTCAACAGCTGAATCCTAAACATGGCTACAGTTAGAAAAATAAGAATTAGATTTCCTGTTTAGTTTTTAATTTTGTTTATTCTACATGTAAAAGCAAAATCTTAAAATAAATACAGAAAAAATGTAATAAGAAAAAACAACTGGGGGGACTGTGGCACAGTAGGTAGAGTAGGGGTCTTGCAATTGCCGGTATACAGGTTCAACCATAAGTGGTCACTTTGATTATAATAGCGCTTTACAAGTTAAAACCATTCACCAAGCCATCTAAAAATGTCAAGAATGAATAGACAAATGCATTATATAAAGTTAAAGATTTGTTTACACAACATTTTGTGAAATAAGTGGTCTTTCCCCCTGACACAACCAAAATTATGAGTCCAATACGTTTAGTTAAGTGCACATTAAGCACATAAAACGAATTAATTTATCATTGATAAATTAATTCAATGATTAATTTATCAATTAAATTAATCATTTAATTGATAAATTAAATGATTAATTTATCAATTAATTTGATAAATCATTATCAAATTAATAATGATTAATTTGATAATTAATCATCAAATTAATTTGATGATTAATTATCATCAAATTAATCATCAAATTTATTCTACAAATTTGATGATTTGTAGAATAAATTGAATCTGCGCACCTTCTGATCAGTGATGTTTGATCATACGATCAAACATCACTGATCATAATGTTTGATTTTGCAGTTAAATGATATAAAACGTCCATTAACACTTTTTTTTAAACCTCTGGATTAAGTAAGGAGGTAAAAATGTTCCCATTGAGTATTTCACAGGTAACAGCACTGTTACTTCTGTTACCCCTTGAAAGTATGTTCGGCTTCATATTTTAGAGTGAAACTGACGCCGGAGTTTGTGTAAAGAAAGATCGGCAGACAGGGCGTTGTTTTGTGTACGTTGAGCTAATGAGTTTACACAGGTGGCATCAGGAAGAAGAAAGGCATGTTGGAAAGACAATGGACCAATGAGGGAGAGGAGAACTGAGGAGGTGTGATGAGTTGTTGTCAGCAGGAGACTGTTTGGCTTAGATCACTGCACCGCTCATCCTTGTGTGTGTGATTTTGTTCATTTTCCTTCTCCTCTATGAGCTCATGCCAAAATAAGCTCATTACCTTTGGAGGAGCCACGGCTGGAATTCAGAAATTCATTAGCTCAACGATTTGCATAGATTCACTTTACTGTGCCACTGTGTGTGTGTGTTTGGCACAACTCGCTCCAGGCTCTCAAACCCACTCCTACCTGTTTCTATGACATGGTTTTTCTTCCCTCTTGTGTGGCTGAATTAAAATGTTCCCCCTCGCTCTGCTGAAGGTTTGAGCTTCAGCACGATTCCTGTTCAAAGAACTCAAGTCTGAGAAGCAGATTCTGACAATTACCGCAACAAAGGCATGATCGACAGGGAGAGAAGCTTTAATTGAGTTTCTGAATAGATCATTGTGAATAAATATAGTTCTTTTCTATCAGTGTGCACTCCAGCACCGGAGAGGGATGATATAAAATCTTTCTCATGGCCCCTTTTCTGCTCTCAAATCTCTTCCAGAACTGCATTAATATTCTTTCTCTGGCTTATCAGTGATAATGCCATGATCTATGCTTTGCCTCAGGTGCAGTATGTAAGACTGAGCCAAAGGAGATCTTTGTTTCAATACATTCTGCATTAGTACATAGACTCCTTTTTGACCTTATCAATGAATGGTCGAAACTAAAGATAATTAGGATTTTTTTGTTCTGAAAGGATTAACTGCTTCTTCATTGCTTGTTCCAGCTGTGACTGCGTGGTTTATAGAGGAAAGGGGGCATAAGATGGTAACCTTGCTAAAAACACGAAAGTTTTGCTCGACACCAATGCGTGAGGGGGAATCAAGGGAAAAAAAACCTTAGCCACTATGGAGACCCAACATTCCTGCTAAACAATAACCTTTAGAAAAATATATTTTATTTAAAAGGCCAAGTGTGAGAAGGGTGGTTCTCTCATATAATGGAAGCCAAGGTTCTGAGGGTGGACAAAATAGTTGTCATCCAACCAGCTAAGAAAACCCTTTACAAATCCTGATGGATAATAGGAGAGCAGAACTTTGGCTCCTGTGGAGGTGTGGTGAGAGATGGGAGGATGACATTACTGGGGAATCCCGACTCCCTTGGATGCCTGGAAATGTTTACAATCACAGCAGAAACTAGGGACTTAACTATAGATCCACCAGTCAGATCTCTTGTGTTCCCAATGTGGATGTGTTGTTTTTGCATTGAAGAAATGCCTTGTTCTTTTTTAGGCTCCGCCTCCTCCAAGTCTGAATGTTGCTTGATCCTAATCTAATCCTAATCTAATCAGTTTGCACATTATGTCATGGCTGTAAAACTACATTTTATTGCCTCTTGTCCACTTGACTGACATACAAGCCTTGGTTTTTGTGTAAGCTGGAAAGCCTCTTTGTACATTTGACCCAATGTGAACATGGTCAAGCTGCTTTGGTAAAGAAGAGCCACCTTTTTGTTTAAACCCAGTTTTTTTCTGTTTATGTGCCTTTTTGGGCAAGTTTATTTTGTAGGTTTGTTATCTTTTATTTGGTTTGGTAAGTTTCTTTTATTTTTCTTTCAGGTTTTTTGCTTTGTTATGTTGCCTGAGCTTTTTACTAGTCTATATAGAGATAAAAACTTAAACATGGCAAAAACATATCCGGAGATCAGAAAATAGGGAAACGTCTGGCGAGGGAACAGGAAATACATGCGTATTTATCTAAAATTGCTAGCTCCTCATTTAGTTGAGACCTTTAGTTTGTTCAAGGACTGAAAAAATGCGCTCTTTAACAAGCCAGGATCCCAGC
Source organism: Orestias chungarensis (assembly GCA_032876305.1). NCBI lineage: Eukaryota > Metazoa > Chordata > Actinopteri > Cyprinodontiformes > Cyprinodontidae > Orestias > Orestias chungarensis. Next base: position 19,596 of record JAVLVB010000615.1, on the reverse strand, counting down.
CAAGAGCGGTGGCATGAGTCCTAAACTCTAAGGAGAAAATCAGCTACAGATCTAGTATCCTGTTTTAATTTCAACAGGTTTCTTGAGAAACTTGGTCACTTTCCTGACTAAAAGTTGTTGTAAACTCAGCTTGGAAATTGTGAAAAGATAATTCTAAATCTGGGTAGCTTTTAAACATAGCATATGCCCACTTTAAAGCTTTACCTGAGAGTAGCCCGAGGATGTATGCTATCCTGGCATCATTACTTTTAAAAGATTGCAGAGCAAAAGCAGAAATCCGCTGCTACCGCCAGCCTACCCGGTGTATTTTTCCGGAACTGGTACTGAGACCCCTCTGTGACCTAAAACCGCAAGAGGACACCATGGTGACGGTGAAGGTAGACCGGCTGCGCCTTCATACTGGTGGGGGGAGGTATAAGTTGCTCTCGGAGTTCAGTGTGGTTGTAAATCAGGGATTTGGTCCAGGGTGGCATTGGTTCTGGCTTGCTGATCTGATAGGGAGCGAAGAACAGATACATGAGTTTGAGTAAAAGTTGAATAATCAGCACTTACCCTCCTGAGAGCTTGCTGTGGGTCAGATTGGCCTGAGTTCTCTCAGTTGTCCAAAAGCAGAAGCAGAAATAATCCAGGAGGTGGTGGAGTGAGTAGATCAAGCAGAGCGCTTGAAATGGAAACCACAGTGTAGACTTGAATCCAGATGAGTGGAAGGATCTTGGAGGTTCTGAGGTTCAACCTGGGTTGGGCACAAAAAGAGGTAATTAACTCTTTGATGATTGTAGATGTTTTGGAGGACTCCAGCCTTGGAGCCTGGTGCCCCCACATAGACAACCTAGAGAGCGCAGGAAGAAACAACAGCCCAAATTCCCTCAACCCTGACATTGACACTAAGTGATCAAGGGTAAACAGTCAATCCTTGGGGCATGACTAAGGGACAGCTTGACAAAGGGCTGTGTTTCTGACCTCTCTCTTCAAGTTGAGTATAGTATTGACAAGATGTATGGATTCTAGAAGAATAAATTCCTCAAGACCACTGGTCCGAGATTAAGACGATTTGAGAATTCTAAAGAGTGCATTAGGTTTTATATGCTTAGTCCCATTTCTGAAGTTAAGTAAGAAATTAAAAAAACAGAGTACATCTAGCTTGTCTTGTGCTCAACATTTTGGCAGGTTTAAAATATTCAAAGTTCTTATGGTCTGTCCAGAAAAGAAAGGGATCTTTGTTCCCCTCCAGCCAATATCTCTATTCTTTCTGTGCGAGTTTAACTGCTAAAAAATCCAATTAAAAACCTTTCTTTTGAAGTACTTTTTTTATGTTCAGAAATGGAGTTGTGGCTGGGTTTGTTTTTAAAGTGATTTGATGCCTCTTGATGCTATGAGTACTATAATGAACAGACTGATCCTGACTGCATGAATTACTGGTATCCCCTTGAGTATGTGCTGTGAACAAAACTGGTTTAAGATTGGACAAAAGCGTATGAGTCAGCAGAACATGCTAGCGTTATGTCCATATGTTGGATGGAAGTAACAATCACAACAAGACACCTCAAAAAATATATGGATTAATTATCCACAGCACAAAATTTTAATATTTCACCAATAATAACAATAACAATATTGTAGGTAATTTCGTTCCACCTCATGTACCACATGTGTTGAAATGATAATAAAGTCTCCTTGAATCCTTGAAAAACCAAATAACCTCTATACTGTGTGGATTTGATTTGGTAGTGTCCTTCTAAGTCACTGTCTATTTCAGAATGTTTATTTTTTGTATCGTCCACTTAAATTCTGAACATTGTGAAATGTGAATACTTTATATGCAATCTGCCTCACAGAGATGAGTGTTGTGAGTTATTTTCTTGATTGGATGAAAAATCTATTATTGCAGCATTATCTACAGAAGTTTAACAGTTATTCCCCAGGACAAAACCAGTTTGTTGAGACTGGGACTCTTTCCTCTGAGGTATGAGCCCCGATTACAACCTCTTTTTATAAAAATATCATACTGATCTGTTGAAAGCTACTTTACTCTGTCATAACAGTTGTTGACTCAGTCTTCACAACTAAGACAAGTTGCTTTCAAGTTCATACAATGACTCCAGTAGACTGTCATTGTGCATCAATCACCAAATCCTACTTTTATGAAGTTAGAATAAAAGACAATAAAACAGCCATCAGGTATCCTATGTAATGTGCTACATTGTTATCTTTCTTAAAAAGCTTTACATACCTCAGTTATCCAGAGAGGAGAGTTAAATATTCAACCATTAACTCCTTATTCACTAATCAGTACCTCAGTATATCTACCTCTCTGCTTTTTTTAAATTCTGCTCTTATTTTTATGCTAGCACAATAGAATAATCCAGTCCAGGTTGGAAATGTTCTGTTTTGTAGTTTTTTTAATCTAGAGAAGATTAAATGTGCCGAAGTTTGTGAAATTTGAGTGGAATCGCCCTTTAGCTATTTTAGTCAGTAAAATGTAATTAACTATTCAATTGGCCTGTGTGAATTTGATTGACAGATTCATCAGCGAATGGTAACGTTTGTTGACCTGACCGTCAGATAACTCTCAAAATTCACCGGAGCGGATTCTCTTAGGAATGCAGCGAGTTTCAGAAATGAGAAACGGGTTTCTAATCCACGTTCGGCAATTCATGCGATCTGTGGATATAGATTACAAGTGGAAATAAAAGTTATATTTGTGAACCAGAATGTTTGTAATTGTGAAACAAGTCGTTTGCATTTCCGGATTTATATTACAAGTTTGCATAAAAAATATATTTGGGAAACTGAGTGTGCGCATTTGTTAAACGGTTGCCAAGTTTTAAATTAAGAACCATATGTTTTTTCAACCGTAGGTTGATTTTTCCTTGAACATTCTCTCATTTGTGTGTAATTATTTTATACACTGGCCGTAATATGTCACAAAAACATCTAGAGATTCCAGTGTGTGGCCACTGTCTCTACCTTATTTTTAGGATTTGTATGTCCTGGGACAATGGTTGACCGTTTTTATCAAGTTTTGGACTGACAAAGGCTTTTTTTTACAGTAAGTATCAATATTATATTGATCTTAATTTTGTTTATTGAAAAATACCTGCATTTATCTTATTATGCTGCTGCTTTTAAGATACATGTGTGATATACATGCCAAATTACATTAAGATATCTTAACTGATTATATAACATTTGGCATTGTGTTGGTTTGATTATTGCCCATTTCTGGCAAACATCTGTGGACCACACTTGTGGCATCATTGCATGCGGTATTTGGTCCAGAATAAAAGACTACAGTGGCCCACATTTGGTTGAGTGCTGATTAATTTTGCCCGTTCTTGGTTGACATTTGGCAATGTGATGGCTTGGCTTTGGCCGACTTTTGCCAAACATGAGCGGACCTCCCAAGTGCCATCATTCCGTGCGGTACGTGGGCCAAATCAACACGTTAAATGTGGGCCACATATGGGCCAGAATAATTTTTGTCATGAGAGGTAAATATGACTCGAGCAGCGGTGGATTGAGAGAAAGAAATATGATTTATTATTAGAATTAATAATGAACAGAACACAAACTGATAAATAATGCGGCACAGAGGACGAAAACAGACCGAAGGAAAAATAAAAGACAATAAAGAACAAACTAATAAACAACAACAATGATGGCCGTGAGAAACACCAGAAGCTACGAGGCAACAAAACGACAGAAGAAATAAACTAATGGAGGAAACTGGAGGACGGGGAAAGGGGAAAGAGACCAGCAGCAGAGAACCAGACGAGCAGCAGGGGGAATTTACTGGGAGTGATGAGGACTGAAACAGAGCAACAAGGAGAGGGTAAGGTAACGTACGATCCAGCCGTGAGTGAATGAATGAACCAGGCTTAAATACTGAAGAGCAGGAGGTGGAGTAGTGAAGAAGATGACCAGATGATTAGGAACAGGTGTCAGTGATAATGAGGGAACTCAAACTGAAGGAAAACAGGGACGGAGGGAGACAGAGCAGGGGAAGGAAAATAGAATAGAAGAAAATATTAACAATAATATAAAAAAAATAACTGCTAGAAGAACTAAAACTAAAACATATGCTGAACCAAAGTAATAATAGAAAACATCAACTAATAAGAACATAAAATACATAAACCACTAACTCAAAAACCAAACAACAAAAGACACCAGCGATCATGACAATTTTGCTATCTAGGATACTCAATATTTAAAACCAAAATTCATTAGAATAGGTGTCAAACAGACAATGCTGTTATAACCTTTAAATAATCCATTCCACCTTTAATTTCTAAAGTATCTAAGAGAAACACAGTGGAGGGCAGCAAATTAATTTCATGCCCTATACAAACTTATGCGGTAATTTATAGTATTACGTCCTCATTGCATATTACATTAGACAACCTCCCCACTAAAGGAAAGTCATTACTCATAGAAGGTTGGCTTCCTGGTTTAATTCAAAACTTTTTATGGTCTCTGTTTTGATCTCTGTTTGGTTTGCTGTAGTTTAGTTTATTAAGTTATTATTTTCTTTGGTCTTTTTTCCCATTGTTGAATGGTAAACATTTATATCCATGTTTCATTCATATATATTCATGTTTCTTTTCATACTAGAAGTGTGTGCATATAACAAAGAGCTAGAAATTCCTGATAAGGCCTGTTTATTATCTCTCTGAGGAGCTGAGTTCAGAGGGGCACGGAAAGGGGGCTATCCATCGATCCCCAGCAATAAATCTGTTAGTTGGGGGGTGAAACCAGATGGCAAAGTGGTACTATCTTTTCTTCCTGTGTCTGCAGACTGATAGGGATCAGCGAGGGGTCAGTGAGGGGTCAGTGAGGAGGGGGAATAATGGTTTCTGCAACAGTTTGTGTAAATCACATGTGACTTGTTTTATGACTCTGTATACTCCCTAATCTCAATAA
>JAVLVB010000614.1:389957-431407 GCA_032876305.1 Orestias chungarensis | reverse complement strand
GTGTAGGGCATAAAATTAATTTGTTGCCCTCCACTGCGTTTTTCTGAAATACTGAAGAAATTAGAGGTGGAATGGATTCTTTGAAGGCTGTTACAGCGTTTTCCGATAGACACCTACTATAAAGACATTTTCTTTCAGATTTTAAGTACTCTGTGAAAAAGAACTCAAAAGTTATCAAAAAATGGTCAGAAAGGAGAGGCAGCACTATAATTTTTTCACACTCAATGCCATAAGTCAGCACAAGGTCTAAAGTGTGACCAAGAGAGTGAGTAGGTGTTTGGATTTTTTGAGGGAAGCCAATTGAGTCTAAAATGGCAGTAAAGGCTACATTTACACTTTCATTTTTGGTGTCAACATGAATGTTAAAATCTCCCACTATAATGATTTTATCAGTGTTTAACACTATATCAGATAAAAAATCTGAGATCTGATCTATAAATTCAGAGTAAGGACCGGACGATACAAAATAACAAACAGAAGTGGTTTAATTCTTTAGAGGTTGGATGATACCTCTTTAGCCCTAACCCTTCACCAAGTGCTTATTAGTTAAGGGATTGTAATACCTAATCCTATAAACTCATCATCTGTGTTCTCCAGTTCCTCCTGCTCTCTGTCCCTCTTTTTCTCTCTCTGTGTGTTTTCCCTCACCCTGAATCGTTTCATTAATTGCAACTTTTTCTAATTATCTGGTCATCTTTTCCACTAATCCACCTCCTTCTCCTCAGTTATTAAGCCTTTTTCTCTCATTCACTACTCGCTGGATTATTACGTTACCTCTCCTTGTTGCTCTGTTCTCCGTTTTCCAGTCCTCATCTCTTCCCAGTAAATTTCCACTTCTGCTCGCCTGGTTCACCTTGCTGGTCTCTCCCCTTTTCGTGCAATCCGTGCTCATCCGTTAGTTTATGTCATCAGTTGTTTTGTATCCTCGTAGCTTCTGGTTTTTCTCGCGCCCCTCATTTTTGTTGTTTATTAGTTTGTTCTTTATTGTCTTTTATTTCATGTCTACATTTTTCTTCGGTCTGTTTTCCACCGCTGTGCCGCATTATTTATCTGTTCAACTTCTGTTCATTAAATAACACCTCGGCTTGAGTCATATTTACCGTTCCTGACAGTTCTATACTACCTGGTCTAGACCCTGGTTTGTCAGTAATTTGGGGAGTTAATAAATTCGGCCATATTTCTATAAAGAAGAGCGGCTCCGTCCAAAGTGGGATGGATGCTATCTCTCCGGATAGGACCAGGTTTTCCCCCAAAAGTTTGCAAATTACCAATGTAACCCACACCGTTTTTTGGACACCACCTAGATAACCAGTGGTTGAATGACAACATGATACTAAACATGTCACCACTGGTCCGATCAGACAGGGGACGAGAGAAAACAACCGAGGCCGACATTGTTTTTGCAAACTCACACACCGAAGCAACACTAATTTTAGTGACCTCTGATTGGTGCAACTAGGTGTCATTACCACCAGTGTGAATAATCTTACTGTTTTTATGATTATCCTTAGCCAACAGTTTGAGGTAGGATTTGATGTTGCCTGTTCTGGCCCATGGCAAAAATTTGACTATTGTCACTGGTTTCTCTAAAGCAACGTTTCTGACTATGGAGCTGCAAAGTACCAGAGTCTGCTTTTCAGCGGGTGCATCGCTGAGTGGGGAAAATCAATTTGAAATGTGAACTGTTTGGTGGTGAGCCCTAGGCAGGGTTCTGGGACTATGCTTTCTGCGTAGTCATCCAGCCAGACTGATTTCACGGCTTTGTGGGATTTGTCTGAAGGACCAGTAGGGCAGCCTGTTCTAGCTAATTGGCCTCAGCTATCTGCAGGTGTTTCAACAGCACGGAGCAGAGTTTCCAATTCAGACAACCTCGCCTCCAACGCAACAAAAATGCTAGAAGCAGAGGGAGAAGCCATAGTGCAGCTAAAAGCTAAGCTAAATAAGCTAGTGAGTGCTCACTACACAAACAAGGCCTGTTTAGGACAATTACGGTTTCTAAAAACATCAAGTGGAGCAACTGAAATGTAGGATTAATGTGCAGGTGTGTTTAGAATGGGCTAGAAAAGTCTCAGTACAGAGAATTCGGAGTAATAAGAGAGAGAGCAAAGCTAGCAGACGCTCACTTAGACACAGTGCAACGACAGGAAGTGATGTCAATACGTCAATACGTACCACCGTAGCAGGATACTGGACTTTGATATTATTTCACATCATTCTTTGGGTTATACTGGTTGGTTGGTTTGTGAAGAAACCACTGAATGTTTTGGTACAAAGCTATTTATTGGAACACATTCTGTCTCATTTTTAAAAGTCCTCCTAAATCATCTTTTCATCATTACATAATTCAGTCAGTCCTACTTATCATTTGAAAATTTAGGTTATTGTTTTTTAAGTTATTAGTTTGCATAATATGTATCGGAATAATTCAAAACCAGATCAGGTCTTGGTTTATTATATATTAACTCTCACAGTCTATTGCCTAAAATATACCTGGTTAAAATCTGGATTGAAACTACCAATACGGATATCTTAGTTTTGACTGAACCATGGTTAAACAAATACATTATAAATAAAAAAAATTTCCTTAGAAGGTTATAATGTTTTTCGTTGTGATCGCCTTAAGAAGGTGGTGGTGTTGCTATCCATGTAAAGAACAATTTCTATGTCACACTTCTATCCTCGGTCCATTCCAAAACAGTTTGAGTTTCTAGCCTTGAAAATTGAATTTACTAAGGCTCAGAATATCACAGTTAGTGGGTGTTATCCACCACCTTCTGCTGTCTGTGGTGCACTTCCTAATTTGTATAAATATCTAGCTTACCTAAATAATAATGAATTTGTTTTGCTAGGAGATCTAAATTTAGACTGATTGACAGCATCTTCAGATAGCTTAATAATCTGTTATTCTTTAAACATCACCCAGTTAATTAACTACCCCACCTGACCTAATAACAAATGTCCTCTAAAATCTTCACTCCTTGACTTAATTATGGAAAATGCTCCGCATAAATATACAGGAGTAGGAGTTTTTGCAAATGATCTTAGTGATCATTGTGCTGTAGGTACAGTTTGAAATCTCAAGTTACCAAAACCTAAGCCACGTATCTTGATCAAAATAAACCTAAAACACTTAAATGAGCAAACTTTTGTTCATGACTTGTTACATTTTAACTGGAATAGCGTCTCTCTTTTTGATAATGTAGACCTCGCCTTGGCAGTATTTTCATGAAGAGTTTTTAAGACTAATAAATGAACATGCTCCTATATGTAAAATTAGGGTTGAAGGGCCAAAATAATCCATGGTTTTCCCCACCTATTGGGGCTCTACTTAAAAAAAGAGATGCAGCTTGGGCTAGGGCAAGAAAAAACAATACTGAGGAGAGATGGCTTTGTTTTAGGAAATTGAGGAATAAATGCACCTTATTAAAGCAAAGTCAGACTATTTCCTTGACCAAGTGACAAAAAATTTAAACGATCCAAAGAAATTTTGGAAAATAGTTAAATCCGAATTTTGTTTGGAAAAAAAGTAAAATGGTGTCTGATAAATGAGCAGTTTTACATTATTTTAATGAGCGTTTTATTTATGTAGGCTCTCTATTTGATTATTTAAATTCATTCGGCCAGAATGTAAATACTGATCAACTGTTTTTGAATAATGTTTGTAACTCAACCACTTTTAACTTTTCCCCCATTTGTACAGATGAGGTTCTCAGAGAACTATAAAACATAGACATCAGAAAATCGGCAGGGCCTGATAACCTGGATCCTTTTTTTCTAAAGTTGGTTGCAGAGTTTTCAGCTGAGCCTTTTTCTCATATATTTAATCTAATCTAAATCTAATCTCTAACAAAATCCCTAGTGTCTGGAAATCAGCATTTGTTTTGCCTCTATGTAAGCGTGGGGAATTGTTTTTGAAAAATTAGTTGCAGATCAATTGAAGATTGTTTTAGATTAAAATTATGTTTTACAGAATGTAAAATCTGGTTTTAAAAAAACAAAGCACTGTTACTGCCACTTTAAAGGTTTTTAACGATCTTACCCAGGCTCCTGATAACAAAAAGCATTGCGTTGCTTTGTTTATTGATCTATCAAAGGCATTTGACACCATAAACCACATTCCTTTAGTTGTGGATAGCTGATTACTTGTCAAACAGAACCCAAAAATTTCAATTTTCTGGCTTCACTTCTTCTATTCTCACAATTTTAAATGGTGTGCCTCAAGGCTCAGTCCTTCGTCCACTTTTATTCTCCATTTATATAAATAACCTGTGTTTCAATTTGTCAAATGTTTTTTTATCATTTTAATGCAGATGATTTAATAATGTACTGTTACTCTTCATCGCTATCACTGGCAATACAGCATTTGCAGTCTGCTTTTAATGTAGTCCAATCATGCTTACAAGCTTTGAAGTTGGATTTGAATGTGCATAAGACAAAGGCAATGGTCATTTCGTACTCTAGAAAACTACCAGAGACCCCTCTATTGCTTACCACTGCTGTAGGTACACAAATTGTAACTATAAATATCTTGGTTTATTAGAGAAAGAAGCTTTTTTTTTAAATCACATAGTAAATCTATTACGAACATTGAAAATGAAGATTGGGTTTTATTATCTAAATGGATCTTGTTTCTCACTTAAAGCCAGAAGTAAATTGGTAGCAGCGACATTCCTGCCACTTTTGGATTATGGAGATGTTTTATATATGAATGCTTCGACTAAATGTGTTCAATCATTGAACACTGTGTATCATTGTGCCTTAAGATTAATAACTGGTAGTAGACATTTTACTCATCATTGTGATTTGTTTCCAAAAGCTGAATGGCTTCCTTTAAGTAAAAGGAGAAATAATAATTTGATTGTCCTGATATACAAATCTCTACTCGGCCTAACCCCAGCATATTTAAGCTCTCTCTTACATAGATCTTTTAGATCTTATTCAAACAGGTTCAAAAAACATTATTCTTCTGCGTGTTCCACATGTTTGAACTGAAAAAGGAAAGCAAGCATTCAGTGTGTTGGTTCCTACTGCGTGGAATCAAATTCAATCTGAACACAAGATGTCGGAAATGATTTCATTGGACTTATTTTGAGCTGTTCTTAAACATAGGAAACAAGATTCTATGAAAGAATGTCAATTTTTAAAATTGTTTTTATTGTTTTACGCTTGTGCGTATGTATTAATTGATTTTATTTTGTAACCAGGTTTCTATGTATTGCAGACTTCTGCCTAGGTCCCTCTTTAAAATGAGATCCAGATCTCAATGGAGTTTTACCTGGTTAAATAAAGGAAATAATATCCAATATAAAATTAAATATATATATAAATTTTTTCTTAATAATTTAGTTTGAGTTTTACTAGCAGAATGAGCTTGTCGATTAATGAATTTTAACTGTAAGGCTAATATTTTGTGTTGTATGAACAAATTCTTGTATATTGAAGAAAGTTTTTCTGTCATTTCAATCATGTGCAATATCTTGCATTTCAACAATGCTAATATTGAAGTAATTTTCTTAATCTATTGTCAATAAGCCTCAGTAGCAGATATTCATGAACAATATAAAACTGAAAAATTTTAACTACTACTTTCCATGATCATTAGATGGTGCCTCAATTTGGTACTTAAATCTAAATGACTAATTTTGTTTGTAAATACCTAAGCAATTTACTATGAGTTACCAAAACTAAAACTGTTGCCCAATAAGTATCTTATGAAATTCATTTCATAAAGCCCTAATACTAGCTGTTGCAGTCTTTCTTTGACATTCACTTTCACTTAGATATGGGAATATTGAGACTGGGCCCATTTCTCCCAATATGAAAGTCTTAAGAACTTTTGAAACAACATCTTATGGCTTCAGTATAACATTAAATATTCATACACTGATGACTCTGCAGTCATCAGTTTATCAAGAATGGTTAAGAATCTTGAGTAAAGGCAGCTTGTTCAGTGTTTTCTGGCATGGTTTCTAAACAATTACTTAATTTTAACAAATTAAAAAAACAAAGGAGATGACTGTGGGAGATTTAAAGTTAAAAAGGTTTAGGTGAAACACAGCTTCCATTTTTTTTAATCTTGTTTGCCATCCACTGTTGAGGCAGCTGCATCAGAGCCAGGGATTTATAAAGGCTCACCAACCCAAAAAAGAATGCCAGCTTTCTTTTCAAGGGACTGTTGGAAATTATTGTAGTAATACAGATTCTTCATAGAATCAAGTAAAGTGAAGACAACTCTTAACATTCTCTTTATGAGAATGTACAACATTGTCTTCAGTCAGAGGGTGACATCAACAGCCACCAGCATATGCAACAACTGTAAAAAAAAAATGTAACATGAGCTACACAATTTGCTGCAATTAATAGAGTATTTTTAGATTGAACGTCAGTCTTACTGGTGTGACCAACTTTTTTAGATACCTGTATTCTGTCCATATAAAACACCTCACTGTCATAATCCTTAATTTTTTGTTTTGTTTGTTTGCTTCTGCTTTCTGTTTAGCATCAATCTTTTGATTTTGTCACCTTAGATCTTGCCATTTAGTTCATTCCTCATTGTTAATTATTATGTACTTTTTTCATTTGTGCATTTAAATTTAAATTTAGGCTTTGTTCACCTTTGCTTAATCCTGTTTTTAACCCCTTTATCCAAATCTGCTTACCCTTTCTTTTCCTAACCTGCCAGCCAGCTTCTCAGCCGTTGTCTATCACCTTATTTCTGCTGTGAACCCCCCTTCAGTTCTTACTGTTTCCTACTAGTTAGGGTGTTAGTTGGACTGTCACTTCCACCTTTTTGTTTAAGTATGAAGCGCTCCCACCATTCATTGCTTTTCAATAGTTTTTTTATGTTGCAGTCCATAATTTTCTGTTGGTATTTTGTGTACCCCTAGGCTAGGAGGCTGACCCTCACAGTTTTGTGCGCTTACTTTAAGCAAGTGAGCCATGACCATACCCATGTCTGCAATTTCATCCATCTTCTAAAACACCAAAAATGACATTTGCCCAAATAGAATTCTAACTTGTTTATTTAAAGTCAATATACAAGTAATAATCATTTTACCTCTTCCATTCAATTACAATAAAAAATGTCCAAAGGCAAAACAAGCCAGTACTGTTTTTACCAAGTCACTCAAGACCACTGGAGAAGGTAAATACTAATCATAGAGCCAGGTTTGGCCAGCGTTCCTATACATAGAGACATGTCTTCATGGCCCTGCATTACTGAGGGTTGTGAAAAAAAACACTGTACAAAGTATAAAGCACAACAACACACACTAATTACATTAGTGATCCTGGCAACTGTTCTGTGACGGTTTTGCATTTGTGCGGGGAGGCCAGAGCAGGCATTGAAAGTCATGTATTAACAAAAAGTAAACCATACTGGATCAGATTGAGCTATTAAAAAAGTAAACTATGAGCCACACTGCTGCATAGAAGAGCTAACAAGTAATTATTATCCAAACTGGTAGAATACTGTGTGAAAAATGAAATCCTTACCTGGAATTCGGACTATATCTAAAATCTTAATATTTGCCTGTTTCCTGGGAATTCTCCCCCCCTACCCCTCCAAGCACTGTAGATTAAGAAAAAGAGACAGATGTTTTCTGAAATCCCACTTACTAAAACCAAATAAAGAAATTTAAAAAAACATGAATAGAAAACATTACATAGAAGTACATGCATGTACAATCAAGTTGTGTAATAGTCAACAAACAGCAAAGCAAACACCAACATGTTTGGTCATTAAAGGTAGAGTTGAATGCAGAAGTTAATTTATTTAGGCACACTTAAACAATAAATAAAGATTTACCCTCAAACTGACAAAAAGGTTTAAATCATTTTTTGTTTTACAGCTGTACTCAACCTCACATTTCAGCAAACAGTTGATGAAAATGTTTATTCTACTGTCTCTTATCAGTCTGGTGTCTACTGTATGAAAGCTGCAAACTGACAATAGGTTCTTGTCACAGAATCCTTGTTGTAGTTTATCTGTTTTTAAGATACACTTTGACAATATGCATACAAACAACAAAGAATACAAATATAGAAGAGAAGTTATAGGCTAGAGAATATTAAAATGAATTCATAACCAAAGAACTTCCTAAGACAGCTTGACATTCCAACAATTTTGTCTTGTACATGAACACTATGCCAACTTTCTTCTTTTAAGTGCAGATTTAAGTTTAATAACTCAATATTGGGTTAACGTTTCAGAAGAAACCAGACCCAAGTATATTTCTAACTGCTTCAGATTAGAAATTACTGGTACAGGTGTATTCACAGGCTGTTCTACAACCTCCTCTGTTAATGGACTCTGATCTGACTTAAAAAGATTACCAGTAACAACCGCTGTTTATTCAAAAGATGAAATCAGCACAGTTTTTTATATAATCATAGTCTGATTGGACATTGCCAGGACTTGTTGCATACATGACTGAACTGAGGCACAATACCAGATTTTAAAAACCAGATCATTTCACATCTGAACTTTGTGCACTAATGTTTACAATATGACAGAATTATCTGGTCAGTTCAGAAGTTACAGGGAGTCTTGGAAACTTGTAAATGTTCAACTAACTCCTAGTTAATGAATAAAGGATCATGATACAAAAAAAAAAGGTTGCAAATAAAAAAAGTTCTTGGTAAAACAAGAAATACATCAATGAAAATCATTTAAAATAAATATATAAATACATTTATGAAAATAAAAAAGATGAGAATAACTGGAATAAAGGCTCTAATAACCAAAGACACATGTTAGATAAGCGCTGGTGGTCTGATCACAGCTTAGTAGTTCTTTCATCTGTCCCTGTGATTAGGCTTATCAGTGGACAATGACCAGCAATAAACTTTACAACCCAACATCAGACATTTAAGAGTTTATACTGCAGGCATAATTAAATCAATAATCCAAAGAGCAGACATGTTCTGCTGTCTGCTATGGTTACAACCAAGCTGGAAACAAGCAAAGGAAAATCTAAATACGTAATTCAAGTCCCATCCAGTTGTTGCATTTCAATATTTCCTCATAATCAAAGCAAATGACAGAAGGGAAGCTATTGCAGTAGATGTCTTGTTGCGTTTTGTGGTTTTTGTGTCAAATAGTTTTATATGGAACACTGACACATTCATTTTCACACGCGGAAGACAATAGTACACTAAGCAGTGACCCCATCTTAATGTGGTTATTTTACTTTGAATTGGTTTAAAGCACCCCTACAACAAAAGCAAATTCCTTCTTAGTAGTACTGAGGCACGGAGCTATTGGTTCACATGTTTAAGCTACAGTAGTTTACATTTAGTAACTTACTGTCCCAAGCCACCCCACAAAAATAAGTTACATTCACAATATACCGTTTTAAACCCAGAATGCCATGTGTAAAGAAAAACTAACCATACAACAAAATGACCAAACAAAACCAAAAAACAACATTTTTAACAGCTTCAACTCAGAAAACCACTTAAACCAGTTTAAAGCATACGTTTAGTCACTTGCAGAAACAAGTTAGACATTCCTGTCTAAAAGTAAGTTGCATATGCAGCACCATAAGTGTAAGATGAGAGAGGGAGAGACATGCAGTCTTCATTCTGTTGGGTTACATTACTCCATGCAGATAGATTCTATGGATCCAGAAACATGGGGAGACAGTATGACCTGCTGTAAGAGCAGCAGATTTTTTTCACCATTAAAATGATGTGATGTAGATGGAGGGTGTTGTTTTCAGTGCGAATTTCAGACTCACATAATGTACGCACATAGTTTCCTGATCTTAAGTCAAGTGGTAACTTCTGGTGCCCATTAATTTTACTCCACTTACCTCTATGGCATACAAAAATTAAAGTCGTAAAAAAAAATCTTATTTTTGGAACTGAATTCCATTCACGCTGAAGTCTTTACTTTACAGTAACGGATAGAAATCACAGGAGAAATAGAGAAAGCATTACTAAGCCAGTGATGAGGTGGACAACGGAGCCGCATTGGATGGAGGAGTCATCTTTCTGGACCATCATTCCAGTTCCTGGGAAACAAATATAGATAGCAGAATGGCTCAGTTTATTGGCAAAGGAATCTCAAATATTCTATTAGGATTTAATTATTGTCTTTGTAAAAGAGTCAAGTGAGACACTATCAAAATCAAAGAGATCTTCATGAATTGAGGTTTTTCATTCTCCAAGCAAAACTGTTCTCAAACTTTCTTTTTGTATCTTGACCTTTTAAGGTACTATAGATATGGATTAGCTAAAAGCAATAAATTGGTACAATGCATTTTTGATTTGTTATGATGTATCTTTGATTTTAATTGATTTTCTGTGAAGTGCCTTGAGACGACACCTGTTGTAAATTGGCGCTACATAAATAAACTGATTCCTGATTCTTGATTAAATTATGACATTTATTTTTAGAGTTTTACATTACTCCTTTCTAAATAAATCCAAAGTTGAAGCTAAATGGTCTCTTAGTCAACAAGACTGTAAACTAGAAATAGTCCTGGTAAAAAAAGAGTAATTCTCACCCTCCTTCACAAGCAGGGTAACCCCCAAAAGGTCATTGCTACAGAAGCTTATTCTTTGCAGAGGACTGAATCCAAACATATACACAGAAAGTTAAATGGAATGACTAAGTGTGGTAGAAAATGGTACAACGAACAAGCAAAGAATTCATGTTACTTTTAGTTTAGGGTAAGGTTTCATAGTCAATAAGAACTTGGGGCTTCCCGTCATTGGATAGTTCTGGTCAATTGGGTTTTCTAAACAGTCAATGTAGCTATCTACCAGGCAAATTGAGAGCACTTCCTGCTTCCTTCAGCTGACCAGCTGTAATGAGATGCTAATTTAATTTCCCACTAGTACTGGCCAAAGCTACTAAAGGTACCAAATGCTGCTTTAATCACTATGGCGTTGCTGTGCTTGATTGGCTAGTGAACTGGCCTTACTTTAACTAGTAACAACAAACGTAAACTTTTTTTTTTAATTCTCCATCTTTTCTTTGTCAAAGAGAGTGGATGTCTATAGTAAATCTAATCATTTTCTTTTATTTTTTTCTGCTTGTCAGTGGTGAGCATTTATTGCTTTAAAACATGTCACTAAAGAAGAGTCACATCTTACCAGAGTCCTGGGATACAATAATCTCATGAGCCGGTCCATCTCCACCCTCACCCCAGGTCCGGACCTCCAGTACCACATAACCATAGTCCTTAGGTAGTGGAAGGCTCACTGATGTCTTTGTTTTGTCCAGAAACTTCATTACAGTCTGGTCTTCATGCCTGTACAGAATCTGAATACAACACACACATGTATCAAAACTGAATAGGTAGTTAGATGCAGGTATCAAAACAAGAGTGTAAACCTATAAATAGTTGATGTACCTATTTGTAACTGATAGAACAGGGCTTGGTGATTATTTCCTTTTGTTTTTCAAGCCCTGGTAAACATCCTGTTTACTTTTATATAGCCAGGTATTGTTTCACATATCTCTTCACACATGATTTTAATTCAATGGACTTTAAATACTAAGCTTGAACTTTCAGAGGTCAGGCAAAATTTAAGATTAAATAGTTTCCTGGGGACATGGTGAGACCAGACTACAACACTATAAACACATCCATAAAGCCTCCTAAAATATAGTTACTTCCTTCACATGGGGAAGACCGTGTTCCAGTGCTAACAGTTGTTAGCACTGTTGCAGCAACACCTAAAGCGGCTAAAGGACTGACTAGACTTCATCAGTTTGGTGAACTAACCTTATAGCCCAGCACCGCAGACTCATTGTGCATAGCAGTAACATGACTCCACTTCAGTGTTACTTCGGATCCTTTAGTTTCAGTTGACATGTTCCCTGGAGGACGATTAGGAGCTGAAATTGAAGGACAGGCATTAAAAATAAAATATAAAAAATATAAACTTAAGGCAGATAAGGTTGATTTAGGAATGGGCCAAAGGATCCATTTTTGTAGTATAGGTCATCAAAGTTGAGTTTAGCTTGTTGTTTTATAAGACCCAGCTCCTTGTACTGGGATCCCAAATTTGTGAGTTGGAAGAAAATGTTGGCCCTCTGGCAGAATTGCCTTTATTTAAAGTATTTTGACAATTTTTTTTTTCCAGTAGGTCTCTTAAATAATAATTTCAATCTTGCCTGACACCTGTTTGGGTAACCTTTTAGTGTTTCTTGTTTTGTTTGCTTGTTATTGTCCGTAGGTCTGAGATTTTACTGACCCTATGGCCTTTTCACGTTTCCTACTTTTTTGTTTCCATCCTAACCCTGTTGCCATTTTTTGGTTAGATCCTTATCAGAGCAACATAATTGTCAATATGTGATACTAAAGGGACATTTCACTAATAATACAACATGTTAAAACTTCCAAACATGGCAGAGCCTGGCCCAACGTAAGTATGATCCAGTTCCCAAACCAGTACATATTTCTTTACATTTTGTTCAAAAATATTTTTGCTGTAGATGTAACAGTATTTTACTAGAGTCTTGTTTTTAAAATCAGGTTGGTAAAGAACTTGTAACTTTTAACAGATGGTAACCTTTCAGACAAGGTAACTGCTTTAAATACAAGACATATTGATGAATTGCTTATTTAGACATAACGCTTGAAAAAAAATCTAAATCCTTTTTTGCTACTATTTTACAACATATCATGTTGGTACTCGATAGTTGTGATTTAAACTATGTTATCATATATTCTACATAATAAGTTCTTTGTTTTCTTTGTTGCGGTCGCCACTTGAACAAAACGTTTCAGCATAAACACTTAAACATTTTGTGCTTGGCATAGGTATAAATTTACCTTCTTGACCAGGCATCCCTGCCCCTCCTCCAGTGGCTCTTTTAAAACTAATAAGAAATACTAATAACAAAGGCAATAAGAGAGGGTATAGCAATTTGTCTATTTCTGCCTAAAATATTTACACAAGGAGTCATATGATTCTGGCCTATCTCTCTGCCTTTGTTTATGTTTCATTCCATTCCCCTACGCTCCTCCAGGTTTCCCTAATTATCTGTTTCGTCCCCAGCAAGCACCAAAATCAAGCTGTATTCCCTTCACCTGTTTCCTGTTCTTTATGAATATATCTCTACCAGACAGAAAGAACCATATTATGGAAAACACTTTGAAACTAGATGTCAAACACTGCTTGCCTCATTTTCCTTTTTTTCTACAGAGTTTTGTCTAATTGATTTACCCATCTGGCATAGCCCAATAGACCACCTGTCCACTTGTTTCTGATATTAGGGACTGTCACACATTTTTTCTGAAACCTCCTACTTTTCCCTAAGGATTCTTTAGCTTGTTTTGCAAAAACATGCCTGACCCTGTTTTTGTGCCTTGACATTGGTTCAAGCCTGTTCTCTGGTTCTCTTCTATTCCCAGTGCTGTCAAGGACTGTCAACTTGACTGTCAAGTTAACTTAACAGTCAACTTTCCTAAAACAATGATGTCTTCAGTCAGAAGACTAAAAGAGAAATGCAATGATAAAAACTGCTGCATGTTTTGTAGGATAATTACATACTAAAATTTATACAATTACAGTATGCTGGACGTTTTACTTTTTCCCGAAGTCTTTACTTTAAGTGTTTACTAATATGTTTTTTTTAAAAAGGAACACTTGTTGTGTGCCACATGAGAGCTGCAGTCATACGTGGTTTCCTGGTGGTGACAGTGGTGCGAGGCGACGGCGGCCCTGTCCCCGCACTGTTGTACGCTAGAACAGCTACGTTGTATCGAGTGCTTGGTCGAAGGCCAGAAACCCTGGCTGTTGGCTGCAACCCAGCGGTTCTTACTCGGTCTGCTGCGGCCTCCCTTTCATGCTGCCGCCAGTATCTTATCTGAGGATACAAACAGTGCATTGAAATTATGTTTCCTAACCATCCTCACACACTGAATGCAACAACATATTACGTACATGTCTGTCTTCACACGCAATGACTGGCTAAGGTCAACAAACAGGAAAATAAAATTTTTATATAACTTTACTGACTAGTAATCAGCAACTAACATCAGCCTTCATGCACATAATAAAATAATAGCTGTGCTCAAAACTGGAGTGACACCAATAAAGCTGATAATCAAGCCTAACTAATCAAGCTTATAATCAAGCCTAAATTATCAAGCTGATAATCAAGACAAAATTATGCCAACGTGGAGTAATAAACATTAATCATTCAATTTTTTTACAATAGACCAAAGCACTTCTCATTCATAAACAGCCCTGAAACTCCTGACAATGAGAACACAGATAGCATTTTATTATTTACTAATATGGCTATTTCCTTTCCTTTTGTCCAAATAAATACAACTATGCGGATATGAAATACACTTAATGTATTTTGAAGCTGACCTAATTTAGCAATTGCAGATGACTCCACTTTTTTGTTAAAGATTACAATGAGCATTTTGTCTTTGTTTTACAATCATCTGCCTTGCCGAAAATGTAAAATGAACATTTCTCTCAACAAGCCCTCTGTCATACACCGCCACCTGACAACACATTGACAACCATTATATTATATTGGCATAAAGACAAATGAAATCCTGTTGAAAAGGATAATCGTTAAGTATCCAGTTGTTCAGTAGCTGGTGACTTTCTTTCGGTGTGGGCGGGGGGGTTGGGGGGGGCATCCTGACCACCTGTCCATCTCAAACAACAATGTTTATATAGACTGACTCATATGTCTCGGCAATTTTTGCCAAAAGATCTCTTCTTTTTGGACCGTGGTTTTGTTTCTTACAAAAAAAGAAAAGAAAAAGCTATTATTTTATCTTTAGTGCTGTCTATTAACAGCTATAATAAGAAATTTACAAAACTGTGACGGTTCTACTGACATTTTTTGGATATAATACAAACAGTATGATCATGGGATTTGATGAACAGCCATGTGTGAGTGAAACTGCTTACCTCATATCCTCGGAGGATGCCATTTTCGAGCAGTTGGATAGGCTCCCATGACACCTGAATCTCAAACGCAGAAAGTGCGGTAGCATTGATGCTTGAAGGTCTAACAGTTGGCTCTATGGAGAAGTGACAAACTTAATAGTACAAATTGTATTATAAATCCAAATAATAGATAGACCAACAATGGACCAAGTAATGGACCAAGTAAAGTAATATATACAATTCTAGTGCAGACTTTGTTTACCTGTTCCTAAAACTACTCTGCATCAGCTTGTTGGAATATATATGTACAAACTGACAACAAATAAATACCTTACAGTAGTGACAAGCATGTGGCTGCTCTCTAGTGGTTGAAAAAGACATTGTCTTTGGAGAAAATGTCAAACCTCTAACAAACAATCTGCCCATTACAGACGTGAACACTGCACCTAGTAAAATTTCGAAGATCACTATCTAAAGAAGGACATTAAATCAGGATCAAAACACTAGTGTTAATTAAATGGAGTAAACGACCAGGTTACAGTGATGAGCTTCATGGTACCCACCTCATCTAAGATGGCAAGAGTTGACTATTTAGGAGTTCAGCACTTGTGACCATTTTATTTAATTTAGCATATAAGAACATATTTCTGCAGGGTAAGTCCTGTCAAGTATGATTGTTAATCACCTTGACAAACATATTCAGTTCTTTTAATGTGTCTTAATAACATTTTCATTCTACTGTTACCCATTAATTACCCCAGGGAGAGTGAAAGGCCCAATGCAACATGGAGGAGATCAGTCTGGAAAGGCAGCTCTACCTCTCTCATGTCTCATTCTAAAGGGTTAGGTTATCCTGAGCTATTACAATAGTTTTGCCGCTATAGGCTTAGGCTGCATAGGGAAAATCTGACTACTTTCCCTGACTCTGCTTGTTTCTTTATCATGCACATAATAAAATAATAGCTGTGCTCAAAACTGGAGTGACACCAATAAAGCTGATAATCAAGCCTAAATAATCAAGCTGATAATCAAGACAAAATTATGCCAACGTGGAGTAATAAACATTAATCATTCAATTTTTTTACAATAGGCCAAAGTACTTCTCATTCATAAACAGCCCTGAAACTCCTGACAATGAGAACACAGATAGCATTTTATTATTTACTAATATGGCTATTTCCTTTCCTTTTGTCCAAATAAATACAACTATGCGGATATGAAATACACTTAATGTTTTTTGAAGCTGACCTAATTTAGCAATTGCAGATGACTCCACTTTTTGTTAAAGATTACAATGAGCTTTTTGTCTTTGTGTTACAATCATCTGCCTTGCCGAAAATGTAAAATGAACATTTCTCTAACATTTTCATTCTACTGTTACCCATTAATTACCCCAGGGAGAGTGAAAGGCCCAATGCAACATGGAGGAGATCAGTCTGGAAAGGCAGCTCTACCTCTCTCATGTCTCATTCTAAAGGGTTAGGTTATCCTGAGCTATTACAATAGTTTTGCCGCTATAGGCTTAGGCTGCATAGGGAAAATCGGACTACTTTCGCTGACTCTGCTTGTTTCTTTTTTAACTATTGCATAATCTGTCCGTCGGTCTGCTAGTTCTGTCGGACCCAGGTTCTTCCAGAGGTTTTTTCCTGCTAAATACAGGATATTTCCTTCACCCTTGCTACTATACAGCCAATTTCTTTCTAATAAGAATCTCCACTTGGTAAAAACTAACAGGATTTGAGATTCCAACAACAAATGCTACAAAAATGACCTGAGCTGCTGAAATGAACTGAATGACTCACCTTCCTCTGCAGAGTGGACATCTGAAAGCTGACTGAATGGGCCTTCACCTCTGCGGTTATAAGCTTTGATCTTCACTTCAAAGGGAATGTAAGGCATCAGGCTTTCATTGAAGTAGACATATCGAGAGGATTCAACATGTGGAATTTGCACATCCGACCACAATGGTGTGTCTTTCTTCCTGAATGCCAGAATGTAACCAAAGCCATCACCGTTCTGATATTCCCGGGCCATAGGCTGAAAAATTAAGGAAAAAAACAAACAAGAGGACAAATTAATTGCTTGGTTTTAATTATGTTATTTAGCAAGATTTACAATGATCCATAACTTACATGTAAAGAGTCTATGACTACTCTTGGCTGCACCATTAAAGGTTTAGTTGTTTTTACTTTCTGTTAAAATTGGTCTGTACCATTGATGGTGTGTATTCCTTAGTCAGGTTCAAAACATGTTTTAAATACTACATTACCAGTGTTGGGTCTTTACTTTGGTTGGTCTTGTGAGATTGGAACCTTTATACTTTACTGTTTACTATATATCTAAACTGGCTTGAATACGGAGTCACTGAGAGATATGTAGGGCTGCTACACAAAAGGCATAATACATACACTAATATTATCTTAATAATATGAATAGAGCTTTCCTACAAGCTTTAAATAGCAGTTTTCAAAGTTTTTAAATTGTAAAGTTTGTTTGAATACGACTTGTTTACAAAGCCTGTGAGGGACTGTGAGCTATTTCGTGGGGTACAGGAAAGCCACAGCTGCTTTACATACTCAGCCTTAATTGACTATTTACACACCTTTGTCATTGGTTATCAGCTAAGAGGCTGAAAAAATAAAATAAAACCCTTTACACTCACCCACATTTTAAAGGGCCATTACTTCACTTAATAATATATAAATAACTCATGATAGCCCCAGTGGGATTTGTGGCTAGGCCCATATACCATTTGAAAATAGTGTTTGGTTGAATGTCAGATGTTGATATCCAAGTCAGTACAGCACACACTGATCTTACTGCATCTGGCACTGTGTAAGAGCCAAACAAATCCTTTAAACACATAAATCCACTCATCCTCAAAATCCAATTTGTAAATATGAAATGCATTGATTTAGTCTATTAGGGGATTAATAAGGATTATAAAACTTTTGGATGAAATCTTACATGTTTAAAATGTTTAATTATAGTTAATTACAAAGCCTATAATGAATTAGATGCATTCTTAACCTACATCTAAGTTTGAAGTGCTCTCCCTACGCTTGTGTGGGTTCTGTCTAGAAATGCGTTTTATAGTGTTAACTGTTCACTACATAATGCCTTAGGTCTGAGTCTGAGTATCTATATGGCTGTTTACTTTGTATCTCTGAAAACTTGTAACAAGTACTTTGCGCTCTCAAATATTTTTGGAGAATCATCTTTATAAAAACATCTACTATCATTAGGAAGACAGAAACATGGTATTGTTATACTGTAAATGAATGAGACAATGTGTACACATGTAAAACAGAGAACGTAAGGACTGGAAAATGCGTACTCACCGTCCAGGTAACAATAAGCTCATTGCGATTTCCTCCCCCTCCGCCAAGTCCACTTGGGGCCACTGTAGGTGCTGTGGTCCAAGTATTAAAACATAAACCGAAAGGTGTGAAAACTTAAGCTATATGAAGAAGCCTAAATAGTGCAATTTAGCTATGGCTGCTCCTGGAATCTGTAACCAGTTACCCCAGACATCAGATACTGTATGCCCCCACTGTCTCCACCTTTAAATCCAGATTAAAAACTCACCTATATTCTTTAGCTTTCCCAGTCATTTAGCCGTCTCATTTTGGATTTTTCTGTGTTTTTAAGTCAATGTTTGTGATTTGTTGCTTGCCAATGTATGCTCTTTTATTGTTGTTGTTTTTTTTTTTATTGTCCTGCACAGCACTGGTCAGCGATTTAGCTGTTTTAAACATGCTTTATAAATAAAATTTACTTACTTACTTACTTACTATATAAATCGATGGAAAGAAATTGAATAATATATATATATATTTCTGCTGCTTACGATATTATTCAAAAAACCATCAATAATTAACTTTTCTCTGTTTATCCCATGTGAGCCTAAATGCAGAGAAATGTCGTTCTGAGTACACACAAACTTGGAAATAGTAGCTTACATTTAGTCTTCAAAATATCTTCTGCGCCACGTTACTGGAGAGTAATCTAAACTTTGGAGGAGCTGAGATGAGGCTAGGAAAGATAGACTAGTGCAGAGGTCTCTCTGCACTAGTCACAGCTTTGGCTCCAAAGCTTTGTGTAGGTCCCTAAACTGGGTCATAAGAATGTGTTACATGGAAACTATGTTTTACAGAATAACAGAAAAGATTTATTGTCAAGTTTTGTGGTAGTGTGTTCTGTGTCGTTGATGTTTTCTCCACACAGTTCCAAAGATCCTCCAGGGTGCTCGCAGGAGAGCTCCTGCTGCAGAAGCGGCTGAGAAACTCACTATCTGCAGATGCGTTCTATCAAGCGCCTGCTCTGCCTAAGGATCACTAGCTGTATAAGAGGAGCTGGTCACCAGTCATTCAGCGCCTGTGATCCGTGCATCTACCTTGTGCTCTTAAATTATTATCTGCTTCCTCTCCTCAGTGGTTTCCCCATGTTTACTTGGTTTGCTGAGTACCCTCGTTAGAAGTTGTCCAACAAGTCTCAACACACTGCTATTACCCTTGACAATCTCCAAGACTGGCAGCTGCATCTCTGTGCCATTACTATCCGCTTCCATTAACCACCACCTCTGTGTGTTACGCATCAGCAACCACAGGCAGGCCAACCATTAACTCCACTCACCTCTGCCTGGTGGTTCTTCCTCCTCATCAGAGTAAACACACACTTCTATTCATCCACCATTTCAGCTAATCCATTTATTTATTTATTCTCTCGCTCCCTCAAAAATTATAATATCTGATTTTCAGTCAGTGTGTGCCCGGATCTAGTCTTTATTGTAGATTTGTTCTATTTTGTTAAATATTTTTTTATTGATTCATGTCTCCTGTGAGTTCTTTGCATGTGGGTCAGAAATTTACCAGTGTTTTAATAGCTGGTAGAAGTTTGTTGTTTTTGTTTATTACAAATGTCTGATTGTATTTGTTTTAAAATAATAAAATAGACAAACAGTTAAGATTCTTTGATTCACCCAAATTTACAATAAAATGTATCTGCATTTAAAAGGGTTGCTGTTCCTTAAACTAGTGTGACTGAGTCAGATTCAGGATTTTACCTGCTTGTTTTGTGCGGATGACGTGCGATGGCATGCTGGGCTCTCCGCTGCCCAGAATGTTGCTGGCGATGACTTGGAATTGATAATCCATCCAGGGAATCAATCCATTTACTCGAGCTGACTCTGCGTTTCCCTCAATGTTCGCTGGTTCTGGGGAATAGTGAGGGCATCCAGGGTTATTTCTCTGCACATGTTGTCATGGGTCATGAACATGTTGTCATCTTAATAGTATGGTGGATATGAGAAATTAGTTGTATTTTACGGAATAAATAAACATTAACTTTTTTATTACAGTTGTACTCTCTTTAAACAGTCATCGCAAAAATCCAGCGGAACCATCCATAATTTAGCATATCAATTTCCTAATTTTCCCATCCTTTCTGAATGTAGGATATTTTTTAGATTATCAAATACAGTGCCATGTTGACCTAACTGGTTATTTCATAAAAATAAAAAAAATCAGTAAATCAGCCAATTTACACTAAATCCATTTCCAATGCTTTGACACAATATAAGTAACAGAGAGGAAAATTGCTAAACTTCATCGACTTAACCACAAAAACCTAGGAGAGATTATAAATCAAATAAACTCCCTATATTGTTGTCAGGTTGAGTCCTTTCAGTGCTATTCTCAGGTTGTCCAAATGGGGTCACCAGAGCTCTCTCTGCTGGAGCACCTTCCTCCACCAGCACACTTGCCCAGGTGCCTCCTGTTGATGCTGACGAGCTGGAGCAGTATAAGAGGAGCGGTGGATCAGCTACTTGTCGCTTGAGTGTTTGTTTCTCCCGATAACCTCTAGTTGTCAGTGCCAGTTCTCTAATCTATAGCAGAAGTTTCTAGTGATTACTCGAAACTCAGGTTTCTCACCGTCTCCAGTGCTCATACTCCTCCAAGATTCTCACTGGTCATCACAATCCTCTGGTTTCTCCGCTCCTCTTGGCTCAGGTCCGTCTGCCCGCTCCAGCAACTCTCCATCTGCTCCGCTCTCCCCTCTGGACAACCCACCACCTGGACTAAGCTGAATGGACTCACCACTCACTCCTCCCTGGCGTCTAACAACTCCACCTCAAGTAAGATCTTTCCATTTATCATCACGATCCGTCTACATCACCTCACCTGCTCTGTTCACATCTCCAGAAGTCTACGGTCTCCCACGTTGTTCCTGCCGTTCTCTGAGTTTCTTGCTGAACCGTGCCGTGCCCGCTGTCTCTGGTTCCCCTCTGTTCCTTATTGTGACCGCTGTCTCCAGTTCCCGGATCATAATACACAACCCTCAATAAACTCAAATTATTGTACTCCTGAGAGTCCTCTGGTTTATGTGGGTCAGAAGCTTAAATAACATGACAGAACACCAAGGCCAAGCAGACCCACAAGAGGCACTTAGGAGTGTCATTACCGAACAATCCACCATGTTACATTCCCACGAGACCGTTCTCCATTCCCTCTCTGAACAGCAAGCTGCTACCAATCAGACACTGGACCATATTACTCACCTTCTCCAAAACCTAGTTCCCAGAGCCTCAGACCTTGCGACTCTAGATGAATTCATAGCTTTGGCTGCCCGAGCTGACGGTCGTCTGAGAGAAAGAGACCACTTAAGGGCTTACTGCAGAACATCTGCCAGACATGCTCCCGCTGCCGTCCAGCCTTCATCAGTTCCTGTCGATCCTCCTCCTTCCAGAGTCACGCCAGAGCCCCGCAGATTGTCAACCTCGGGACCGGAACCCATGCAGGTCGGACGAACCAGGCTCACACCGGAGTAACGGCAGTGGAGGTAGGAGTCGAGAGAGTGCCTATACGGTGGTACTCCTGGTCATTACATTGCCAACTGGCCATCCCTCAGTAAGGAGAAGCTCCCCAACAGGCTCTGTCTGTGAACACTAGGCCACAGGCGGACCACACCATCACCTCCAGTCAGCCTCGCCTTCTCCTTCCTGCCACCATTATACACAATCAGAATTCATTCAATCTGTCTGCCTTAGTTGATTCTAGATGTGAGAAGTCTCTAATAGCCCAAGGCCTAGTCAAAGAGCTACACATTCCAATCTCGCCCCTTGATGTCCCACTTCACATCTCTGCCCTAGATGGTCAACCTCTGCCTCAGATTACTCACGTTACTAGCCCCTAGGAACTAATAATCCCCGGTAATCAGATAGAACACAGTTCCTTTTTTGTTTTTTCCTCCTCTCAACTGAAAATAATTCTTGGTTTCGACTGGCTAATAACACATAACCCCACCATAGACTGGTTAGATTTCTCCATAACCTACTGGTCCTCTTAACTAACTCTCCTCTTGTCTCCAGGCTGCCGTTACACCTAGTCCACCCCAGGAGGACCTCTCCCTCAATTCTCAGGACATCAGCAACTTTAAGTCCAGCAATACCTGGACTTAAAGCAGGCCTTCAGCGAGAGTAATGCTTGCTCTCTACCACCACACTGACCCTACGACTGCACTATTGACCTTCTACCCGGAGCCCCCTTTCCTTCAAGCCGACTCTACAACATTTCACAAATGGTACGAGAATCGATGGAGACCTATATCAATGATTCCCTCGCCGCTGGCGTCATCTGGAACCCTCGTCTCCCTTTGGGGCGGTATTCTTCGTCACCAAGAAGGATGGTTTGCTCCGGCCTTCCATCGACTATCGTGGGTTAAACAACATAACAGTTAAAAACAGACACCCTTTGCTACTAATCACAGCTGCCTTCAAGTTCCTCCATAAAGCAGCAGTCTTTACTAAACTTGACCTCCACAATGCCTATCATCAAGTCCGTATACGCCAGGGGGATGAGTGGAAGACTGCCTTTAAAACACCCATTGGACATTATGAATACCTAGTCATGCCTTTTGGTCTCTGCAATGCCCCCTCAGTTTTCCAAGCACTCATCAACGACGTTTGCCGTGATTTTTAAAAATATTTTTGTTATTGATTGTTGTTTTTGATTACCTTGACGATATTCTTATTTTTTCCAGGACCCTTTCAGAGCACAAGTCACATGTCCGGCAGGTCCTCCATCGTCTCCTCCATAACCACCTGTACATCAAAGCCAAAAAATGTGAGTTTCACAAATCATCAATAAAATTTGTTGATTACATTTTCGAGGGCGGCCAGATCTGAGCTGACTTCACCAAAGTACAAGCAGTCACAGAATGGCCCACTCCAGATTCCAGACGCCAGCTTCAACGTTTTCTTGGGTTCCCTAACTTTTACCGTAGATTCATCCAGAACCGCAGTCAAATCGTTTCCCCACTCACAGCTCTCACTTCCACGAAAAGACCCTTCATCTGGACCCCCGAAGCGGACAGAGCCTTACGCAAACTCAAGACCCTTTTTTCCCAAGCCCCTGTACTGTTCAGCCAGAGTCAGCCCGCCAGTTTATTCTCGAGGTAGATGCCTCCGACCTGGGAGTTGGAGCCCTCATCTCCCAGAGATCGGAGGAAGACAACAAGCTCCACCCATGCGCATTCTTCTCCCGACGTCTCTCACCCTTGGAACTGAACTATGACGTGGGAAACTGTGAGTTGCTGGGCATCAAGCTGGCCCTCAAAGAATGGCAAAGAATGGCGTCATTGGCCGGAGGGGTTTAACCATTAAGTGCTGGTTTGGACCAATTCGGGAAATCTGGAAGACATAAAGTCTGCTGAATGTATCAACCCTGTACAGTCTCGCTGATCTCTGTTCTTTTTAAGTTTCAACCTCTCTATCTCCTAAAGACCCTGATCAAAGACCCTTAAGCCTGATGCCCTCTCCCGTCAGTTCTCTCCAGATGAATCCACGTCAGAATCTGCTCCCAGGATTCCTCCTGAGTGAGTGGTTGGCTTGATATCCTGGGAGATTGAGGGAATCGTAAAGAATGCCCTTCAGCAAGAACCTGATCTTGGGACTCCCCCACAGAGAACGACGTATGTTCCTTCCTCAGTTCGGTCTCGAGTTATTCATTGGTTCCACACTGCTCATTTCTCCTTTCACCCTAGTTCCAGTCAGACCGTAGCTCTAATCTCCCGCAAATTCTGGTGGCCAAACCTTTATCAAGACTTCCGTAACTATGTACAAGCCAGCCCCACATGTTCCAGAAACAAATCCAGCAATAGACTTCTATCCGGCCTACTTCAACCTCTTCAGATCCCCAAGCGTCCCTGGTCTCACAGCGCAGTTGACTTCATCACCGCCTTACCATCATCTCAGGGTATGACTACAATCCTCACCATTATTGATCATTTTTTCAAGTCCTGTCATTTAGTCCCTCTATGCAAGTTGTCTTCTGCTTTTCAGACTGCCCATCTCCTGGTTAAGCATGTCTTCCGGCTCCATGGCATTCCCGTTGACATCCTGTCTGACCATGGCCCCCAGTTCACCTCTCAGGTTTGGAAGCATTTCAGTGCAGCACTGGGGGCCAAATCCAGTCTCACCTCAGATTACCATCCCTAGACCAACAGTCAGACCGAACGGCTTAACCAGGAGATCGACCCACCAGACCGACTGGAACCAGCATCTCCCCTCGATAGAATATGCTCACAGCTCCCACATCTCTGCAGCCACTGGTTTGTCCCCTTTCAAGATCTCCTTAGGGTATCAGCCACCACTCTAACCAGCGGACGAGAGGGATATCTTGGTGACCTCTGTTCATCACCACATCCGCCGAATCCGTAACATCTGGAAAGATGCCGTCTCTGCCCTACAACGCTCGTCCACCCTCAACAAGAAATATGCTGACCGGAGACGTATCCCTGCTCCTACCTACTCTCCTGGTCAGCAGGTTTAGTTATCGTCCCAATATATCCTCCTCAAGTCCGTTTCCCATAAGCTCTCACCTCGTTTGATTGGCCCATATGGCATAGAGTCAGTCATCAGCCCCTCCACCGTTTGTCTCAGCCTCCCTCCTAGTCTCAAGATCCATCCCACCTTCCACGTGTCCCAAATGAAGCCTGTCCAGACCAGTACTTTGTGCCCTCCAGCCGACGCCCCTCCGCTCGCCCGTATCATTGATGGGCATCCTGCCTACGAAGTCCGGAGGATCATGACAGGAAAACAAGTATCTTGTCGATTGGGAGGGCTACCGTCCCAAGGAGTGTAGCTCGGTGCCCCAATCCTTTATCTTGGACCTTAGCCTCATTAGTGATTTTGATGCATCTTCCTCTTCATCTGGACCGCCGGGTGGCTGTCCTTGATGAGGGGGTGGGGGGGTACTGCCAGGTTGAGTCCTTTCAGTACTATTCTCAGGTTGTCCCAATTGTTGTCTTAATATCTGATCTGATTCAAACAGTAAACTTATCCGTCTTATTAGATGTTTCCTCTCAGGTTTAAAATAAACAGCAGTCTTTAAAATCAATGATAAAAGAGTCAACAATGACTAAACACTTTGATGTCTTCCACAGTCTGAAATACCGTTGTCAAAGTGTTCAAAGACATCCATGCAAATACAGACTGTAGGAGCACCACCATCTGCTCTGTTGGACAGTGGCAAAGCATTTGACACTGTTGAGCAGGACATATTGGAGTGACTGGAGAACTGAGTTGGACTCTGGCACAGTACTTGACTAGTTCCCTTCTTACCTAAAGAACAGGGACTTCTTTGTACCAATAGGTAACCTCTCATCGGAATACACAAAAGTAATATGTGGGGTGCCCCAAGGTACCCCAGAGTCTTTAGGCCACTTCTGTTTATTACCTACATGCTTCTGTTATAATCTGTCAGTTATAAAAAAGTAATTAGATTATTTACCACATAACTATGGAGATGATACACAGCTCTACATTACAATGACACCCGGTGTCCATCAACCCATCCAAGCTTTGAACATATGCGTTAAACAAAATAGTGCATGAATGTGTAATAACTTTCTCATACTGAAAAGAAACAGAACAGAAGTTATAGTCTTTTAACTTAAAGAGGAACAATCAAGATTCAGCGTACATCTTCAGTTATTACAGCTTACAACTAGTGATCCGGCCCAAAGTCTGGGTCCAGTGATGGACTCAGACCTAAACCTTCAGAGACACATAAAGACAATTGCAAGGGCAGCCTTCTATCACCTGAAGAACATTTCTATGGTTAAAGGATTGAATTGCTAACAAGATCTAAAGAAACTCGCCCATGCATTTATTTTTAGTTGCATTGGTAACTGCAGGACTGTCTTTACAGATCAGCCTAAAAGGTCAATCAGACAGCTAATCCAAAACGGTGCTGCTCAGCTCTTCACTAAAAATAGGAATATAGAGCACATCATCCCAGTTCTAAAGTTGTTGCGTTGGCTTCGTGATGTTCAAAAAAAAGGTGTTAAATCACTGTTAGTTTATAAATCACTGAATGTCTTAGCACCAGCATTCATTAAAGACCTGTTGTCTTCGTAGCAACTATCAGACCACTCTGATTTTTTGGTTCCAACTTACTCTATATCACCAAAACAAGAGCCAAACATGGTGAAGCAGCATTCAGGTCTTTTGCTCCTCTCTGCTGAAACAAACTCCCAGACAACTGCAAATTAACTGAAGGTCTTTAAAATCATGGTTGCCTTATATTAATAACAATCTAAAACTATGATTAATACAATTGAGTATTGACTGTTCTTCATGATTTTGAAAACAAAATGAAATGTTTCCATTTAATACTGATTGTTCTTGATGATTTTGATGAAAAAATTGAATGCGTCTGCTTCATACTTGCTTCAC
This sequence comes from Orestias chungarensis, assembly GCA_032876305.1. Taxonomy (NCBI): domain Eukaryota; kingdom Metazoa; phylum Chordata; class Actinopteri; order Cyprinodontiformes; family Cyprinodontidae; genus Orestias; species Orestias chungarensis. The sequence goes on along the minus strand of JAVLVB010000614.1, from coordinate 404,793 downwards.
ATTTATCATATTAAGCACTATGAACTGGCTTGCTGCTGAAATGTGCTACACAAATAGACTTGACGTGACTAGTGATACAACTGTACTTAAATGTCCATGTTTAACGTTAATTTACTCAATACTAATATAGCTAGTAATGGTATGTTTTATTTCAATTTTAATCTTGTTAGTGTCATTAAGAAGTCGTAATATGAAGGTATGTTTTTTACATAATTGGAATACCCGAACTACACGCTTTATGGGATGTAGATATTATGAAAACATAATCACCATTTCTAGGAATGAGATTGTTTTGAAATACATATACTCTACAAATTAAAATAATCTTAAATGAGATCTGATTTATTACAGGTTTCAGAAAGAGTGACAGGATAGTCTGTGTTGGAGTTTGTTTTCATTTGTTTACCGTATTAGTCTTGTGACAAATAAACTTACTTTCAAATATATTTATTTGGCCCTGCCATTTGTTTTGTTTTGTAATAGGCCCCCGTCTTTCATTGTTACAACAGCCAATATTTTCAGGTTAGTAAGATTTCCTGCAGATTTATCTAGATCCTTAATTACAGTATCTATTTACAGTATCTTCTATCATAGAACAGTACTGTCTGTAAATTAGACAGAACTGGTGAAAAAACACTGTTGTGTGTTTTTGCTACATTGTAGGGACCATTCTTAACAAATACTATCCCCATGGGGACCTACTGCTCCTTGTGGGGAGGTCTCATATGATTTTTGTTTTGTTTTTTGTTTTTGCTGCTGTTCTACCCTCAAAACCATTATTAAAATAGAAATTAAAAATGCCCTTGTACAAAATTCAACATTTTTTAATACACAAGTCATGTGTTAAGACAAATACGCGGAGACAGTCAGCAGTCATAAAGATTTTACCTACTAAAGGACATGTTATGGCAGCATAAATTTAGTGAACATTTGTCATGCATTGAGTAGTAAAGATGTTACTTCAAAATTCAGGATGTGACAAAGTTAAGCTTTCTTGTCTTGTTTCTCCAAAAAGCAAAAAATAATTAAACTGCATAGGTTAGAGAGTGCACTAACGAGAGTAAAACAAAGTTTAAGTTGGTTCCTATATGATAAATGTAAGATCATCACAAACCTGTCATCATCTTCTTCCATTCTGAAGAGAGAGACGATCGTCCCATTATGATATATTTGCCGATGGGACTATGGTTGTCATAGCCCCGACTCCACTTGAGTTCAACAGAAGTCTCAGCCACGTTCTTCACCAGCAAACCACCAGGAGGTCCAGGGGGCCCTAGGCACACATAAAAAATTATGGTCCACAACACCGACAAGACTCAATCAAAACAGCGGCTCCAGTCCACACCGTCTTCAGAACTTCATCACAAGACTGCTTCTTTGAGCTGTACATTGATACTGTTTAGATAAACATGTATTAAATATGGAAATCAACACTCTGGATATAGCTGAGGTTCATACAAACAAAAGTTGCTGGATGACTCGATCTTAATTTTAACTAAGTCAAACATGCAATTAGAAACCTTGCAGTTCTCTTTTTGCAAAGCCAATCTTAATCTTAATAAATGCATTATTTTGATAAAGATCATATAGTATATTTTTTTAAATTAAAGATACAATGAAATGATTGTTAAAATAGCAAAGCCTAGAATATCAGCTAATATTCTTAATATCAGAGCGACCTACATAACACTGCAAAAAAATTTGTCATCTTTTATCTAAATTCTTAGAATTCAAGGATGGTCAGCAGAGATGCCATTCTCCCTAATTCTACCCGAGAATGAAGGAGACTTCAGACCCTCTAATGTTTCTTACCTCGCACAACAAGTTTAGCTGAAGACGAAGCACTGTCCACCACAGTCTGAGCTGTACAGGTAAATATTCCTGCCTGACTCAGCTGAGCATTTACAATCAGCAGGTCACCAATGTTTTCTTTCTGAATTGACAAGAGAAGAGACAGATTGTAGGTGGAGTTAGATTCTGTTCTGCAGCCGAAACACATTATGAATGTAAATGTAAACGGCCATCAGGCATTCTATTTTATTCACATGCAGCTGAATGTGTTAAATCCTTTTGCAGGGTATGCTGTAATTTTATTAATTTATGGGAAGCTATAGTCGGAATGACTGGCGTGGTATGACACAAATCAATGGTAAAGTTAGCAGCTTTTTAGTAATTATCCAATGGAAGCTACAAATATCAAAGGCTTTTATTAAGATTTATGAAATAGTGTCACAATAAAACAGAATTTTAGGGTTGAAAGAAAAGTCATGAATGGACTTAAATATTTTTTTTACAAATAAATAAGTATATGTAGCAATTATTTTACATAAAAGATGGATTTGAGTAAAAAGTGTTGAGGGATTTAAATTCAGCAACCCGAAGCTTGCATCTTTTACTACAGTTTTATCTGTAAATCCTTTCTCAACATCAACATTCTAAACTTCTTGAACCAAAAAAGTTCAGTTGGAGTACAGGGACAGCATCCACAAACACTCATTTTGAAGTTTTACCATGGATTTAAAATTACAAGTATTTTATTGGGCCATTTTAAGACAGGAGCTTTTTTATTTATTTAACCTTTTTATGGTAGCTTCGGTTGTATGTTTCGGGTCATTTTTCCGATTATTGTTTTACTGACTCTAACCGATTGTATATCTAGTTTCCCTTTCACTGAAAGAAAAGAAAACCTCCCCACAGTATGAGTTGCCTTCATTGAGTTTGATGGTCGGGCTAATGTATTCAGGGGATTTTTTTTTTTAACACTTTCTTCAGTTTGTAGACTGAAATGTTTATTTTGATCTCATCTGACCAAAGCAACTTCTTTCATATGTTTTCTGCCTCCTTTACATGGCTTATGGCCAACAGCGAATATGACCTCCTTCTATATATATACATATATGTAATAAACCCCCCACCCCCCCTGTTTTGTATAGGTCTGCCACTCAGATTTACAATAAAACACATTTCAGGGCTTAACAAAACAGTACATTGACAAAGACGTATAAGTACTTATTAAACTCTTTGTGAAAGTGTATTACCGGAAAGAATACAAATTTATAGTTAAGAAGAATGTAATTTGTCAATTCTGTAATTCTACTCAAAATATTATGATCGTAGAATAGGTCTAAATCGTATTTTTGTTATTTTGTTAATTTTACCGTAAGATCTGTTCTTTAAAATTCCAGTTTCATGCTGGCTTTCAGTGGTTTGGACTGTTCTTACTCTAAAGGTTGTTTATCATGTCTAGTAAAACATAGCAAGTCTAAGAATTCCTTTTAAGAGTTGAAATATTAGTAGATTAGGATCTCTTTAGAGCTTTGTAAGTTATGATAGGATTGCAAGCAAAACAGATTGGGAACTTGTTTGCTGGGTTAAAATGAAAATTCAGTTTTTTTGTGATTAACAATAAACAGAGCTAAAAGAATAACAAAAAGATGAAGAGGCTATTCATTTTTGCCCCACCTAAGATCATATGGATCATGACATATTGAGATCCCAAATACCCCAGCCTGAAATGATCTTCTACAATGGGGTGTTCAGGCCATAGAGATGAGATATAAATCTCTGCATCAACGCACATACCCCCTCCAAACGCTGGTACGACCCAGCTGAGACTTCCATGTCTAGTGGCACCCCATTAAGGGCCCAGGTGAAAGTCAAGTCCATGGTGGGGTCATGGGAGGCATGACACTGCAGCGTTACATTCTCTCCCTGGTTGATGTCAGCATTAGAGGGAGCCAGTGTGATTTTTGTTGCATCTGCAAGTTAAATACAAGTATGTAAATATTAGAGATTAGAGGAACAGGGAACATTGCTTACCTTTGAATTACCAAAGCATGACACAGTGTAAGAAATTCTCTTTAGGTATTTCTTATTTTATTTTAATTCCTAGGAGCTAAAGCCTGGTAACAACGTCTGGAGCTGCATCATCAAAGGAAGGATGCAGTAGAAACATATTAAACCACAACCAGTTGGTATCTCAACCTGCAAACTAATAAAATAATCAGAATTAATGTCAATAATGGATCCTTTTACACAATGGTTTTTAAATACTTGATTTTTACCTAAACATCACAATCTATTAGGTACAGTTTTTTTCTGCACATGAAAAATTCTTGTATGCACTGTCAGGCCACACAGAGTGAAAGAAGCCATCAAAACCACAGGTTTTGTGGTTGTATGAAAATAACAAGTGTTTGACCAAAAAGATTTTGAGAAAAGGGTTTTGTAAACATGGAAAGTTCTTGCATCAAAAAGAGTCTCTGAATGTGATTAAGCATAGAAAGATGCTATTCTTAAATAAATAAAAAACATTGCGGAACACCTGGGGAATTTCTTTCATGGGCCTTAAATTGTTCTTTTTATTCTACGGTTTTGGTAAATTCTGAATGTTGATTAAACTAATTAAACATTGAATTTTACGTCAGAAATTTAAAATCCATTATATTGCTCCACAATACAATTCCCTAGACCAAATTACCCGGTAAAACCTATGAACAACTGGTTAGGTCATCCATGTTATGTTTGGTGCATACTGTCTACATTAAGATCACTGTTGGTGAATCCTTGTATTTCAGTCATCCACACATGAGTTTACCTCTAACAGACAGGTGTCCAGTGCTGTTGGCTTTGCCCAGGTAGTTTTCAGCAAAGCAGGTATATTTTCCTTCATCTGCCCTGCTGATGTTGTAGATCCACAACGTGCCATCTGGAGTCACCGTAATTCTGAGAGGACATAATTGAAAGGTGCCAACCACAGCACTCCTAACTGAAGTATAATTCATATCATCAAAACAAATATGTTTAATATACAGTGTAATATAAAGTGGAAATATATAACTGCATGTAGTAAACGTAATAATTCTTGCGTCTTTATTTTTTTATATATTATCCCTATTATATGTACATTCCTTGGAAAAAAAAGGCACACTCCTCCTCAGTAATGAATAATAGAGGTAATAATAAAAATAATCTGACCATCACTATGTTCTAAAATGTTCTAAACTGAAGGCTCTGCAGTTTTCTAGAGTTGCTTCACTCATGGGGGCAGTATGTGGGGAGATATCTGTTACATTAGTTCTGTGTAATGGTTTGGGTATCTGTTCCCTATGTGGTTTGAAACTGGATTGATTTTTGTTTTTACTTTTTGCTTTCAAAAAGGACATTTTATATTCGTTGCTTACGGCTGCCAGGGATTCTTTAGCCCTCACCAACACCATTCACAGTGACTGTTTGAAGGTACTTAGATATGTGTTAAAAAAATATTTACTATATCTTTTGGATAAATAAAAAAAAAATTAATTGAATTTAAGTATTGGATGTAATTACTTGCAGAAGAAACCTGAGATTTAAGTGAGGAAAAAAAATATTTGAAGCCCATGCGACTATGTCTCCCACTTACAAAATCATGGATCGGTCTGAATTTTTTATTTAATGTGCACGTCCATGTGAGAGGCATAATTCAACCATTACCCAACCTGCCTATACTTGTGGGGTGGCGGGGGTTTGCGGGTGCCTATCTCCAGCTGGCATTGGGCGAGAGGCAGGGGTGCACCCTGAACAGGTTGCCGGTCCATCGCAGAGCAACACACTTACAGGACAATTCAGAACTCCCAAAACGTGCACATGAGATAAAAAAATTGTTTTGTTTTTTTGTTGGGTTTTTTGGGGGTTGGGGTTGAAACTTGAAGCCAAATTTTTTAAAAAATAGCTAAACAACTACTAGTAATGTTTAACATTCAAACTCTGTGCAAAAAGACTTGAGGTGGAATCAAACAGGCAACAGTTCTACCAACTGCACCACTGTGCAGCCTTGAGACATAATCTACAAATAAAATATCCGTAAATCACAAAGTAGGATTTTTTGAATTATTTATTTGTGTGTTACTGCTGTAAATATGCATTTGAACCCCTGCCAATCAGCAAAACATCTGGCTTTCAAACACCTGTTAGTCCGCCTCTAAAAAGACCACCTCCACTCCACCTATTATTCTAAATTAGAAGCCCCTAAGAACCTGTTTGAGGTCACTGCCTGCATAAATACATCTTTCAACCCACAAAATCAGTAAGACTCTAATTACTCACAAGACCAATGAACTGTCCAAAGACACTAGAGACAAAATTGTAGACAAGGCTGGAAAGCGCTACAGGGAAATTTCCAAGCAGCTTGGTAAAAAAAAAAAAAAAAAAAAAGTCAACTGATCGAGCAATTATTCGATATTGAAAGAAGCTAAATTTGACTGTCAATCTCCCTCAGACTGGGGCTCCATGCAAGATCTCACCTAGTGCCGTATCAATGATTCCTCACAAGAAAGTGAGAAATCAGCCCAGAACTACACAGGAAGAGCAGGTCAATGACCTGAAGAGAGCTGGCACCACTGTCTCCATCACTGTGGGTAATACACTAAATCACATAATTTGAAATCATGCATGGCACGGAAGGTTCCCCTGCTTAAATCAGCACATGTCCAGGCCCATCTCAAGTTTGCTAATTAACATTTAGATGATCCAGAAGAGTCATGGGATAAGGTTCTGTGGTCTGCTGAGACCAAATTAAAACTTTTAAGTCTTAATTTTGTGTTTGGAGGATAAAGAATGATGAGTACTGAGCCTTACAGTGTGGAAGCAGCATATTTCCAGAGTGTTTTTCTACACATGGGACAGGAGGACTGCATTTTATTGAGCAGAGGATAACTGGGGCTATGTGTTGAGTGATTTTGACAAACAACCTTTTTCCCTCAGTTAGAGCACTGAAGGTGGGTCATGGCTGGGTCTTCCAACATGACAATGAACCGAAACACACAGCCAGGATAACCAATAAGTGGCTCCGTAAGAAGCATGTCAAGGTTCTGGAGTTGCCAACCCTCTGCAAACTCTGCAAACAAACCCTCTGCAGCCTGCAAACCTAAACTCTATAAAAAATCTTTGGCAGGAGCTCAAACTCCCTGTTTCTCAGCAACAGACCAGAAACCTGGCTGATCTGGAGAAGACATGTGTGGAAGAATGGGCCAAAATCCCTGCAGCAGTTTCTGAAAACCTGGTGAAAAACTACAGGAAACATTTGACCTCTGTAATTGCAAACAAAGGGTACAGTAACAAATATTAACATGGATTTTCACAGGGGTTGAAATACTTATTTGCAGCAGTAACACACTAATAAATTATTTTTTTAAATCCCACATTGGACATGCACCTAAAATCAAAACTTCAGACCCCTAAATGATTTCTAAGTGGGAGAACTTGCAAAGTTGCATGGGGTTCAAGTACTTATTTTCCTCACTGTATATCTTTATAATATTATCATCATTATATATTTATACCTTATTTTTATAAAGTCTTAAGTTTAAATTTTTAATGTGACCATTTAGGAGATTTCAGTATGAAAAATCTGATGGGATTTTTACATCAGAGTTAATTTAGTAACTGACTTTTCCACAGTTGCTGTGATTAGTAGAGTCGGGCATTTTAAGTAAGAAATGGTTCTATCCAATAAATGTCAGCGATAAATAACATATCTGAGTAATCCATTAACTGCTATTGGATAACAAAACAAAAAAAACACAATAACTAATTGTATAATACTCCCTGTCTAACTTCTCAGTTTCTTAGCAATCAAAAATTTGCAATAAACCCTTTGGAAGAATTATTTTGAGAGTCTTTGTTGTAGAAAGCCGGAAATTTGAAAAAGGTTTGTCATTTTCTTAAAACTAAAATCCTTCCGACTGAAAAATACTGTGCTACAATTTTAAATACAGTTGTGTACCTGCTGCTGTTGGTAAGAAGCTCTGTCCCACGGCTCCAGAACAGGATGGGCTTGGGTGCCGCACGTGGTCGACACTCAATCACTACTTGGCCGCCTCTGGCTGCTGGGATCAGTTTCCTAACCGGATTCGACCTAAAATCTGGTGCCTGGACTAAGGAAGGATACCGCATGCAGTCAATCAGAAAGCAGTAAATACAACAAATGTGCAGATAATATTGGAGACTAAATGAAAAAAACATTTGGAAGGGTACTGTAAGAGAACGGAGTGTAAGACAGTAAGGCAAAAATTTGTACATTGAAAATCTACAAAAATAAAAAGGAAAAAAATATTTACAGGACCATTACATAAAGAAAGGTTTTAATATGTTTTTTTTTTTTAAATAGACCAATGAGTTCCAGAGTCATGGAGCCCCAGCATGAAATGCTTTGTCACATTATGCATTTTGGTTGGCGGTGGCACAGTGGGTCAAATACATGTCAGGCATGTTGCAGGATTAATTCCAGCTGCCCGCTGTCATATGTCCTTGTGCCCAGGAGCACATTGACATGCATCCGTGTTATTGATTAAAAAAGTGCTATAGGTAAAGTTTATTTACTTTAGCTTGATAAGTAGCATAAGTAGCTGGCTATACTGATCAGATGTAAGGGGCCTCCAAGGAGTATAAGGATTTAGCACAAATTTCAAACTTTACTGTCTGTCCTTGTAAAACACCAAAAAACAGAACCAAAATCTTAAAATGAACTCTGGAATTAATTGGCAGCAACTGAAGCTAGAGTAGTAGTAGTGTTACATCAGTATATTTTGAACAGGGGTTTTGTTCCTTCCTCAGCATACCGGAATTCACTAGTTAGTTAATTAGCAGCCTTTTGCTAAACTGCAGTCATCCTAATCAGATGTGTTAAAACAGGCCGGCATGACAGCATAGCCTCTCTTACCTTGGACTCTCAACTCAGCAGAGGAATAAATAGTGCCATGTTTGTTCTCAGCCACACACTGGTACATCCCTGAATCCTCAAGGGCCAGGCTACTGATTTTCAGATGTGCTCCATTCACCACCTGATCCTGAAGTTGGTAAAATTTTCAGGAAACACAAAGATGATGACATGAACTATGTCATGAAGTGTAATTTTCCAAGAACAAAAATACTGTGTTAAAAGTAATTGTCAATACTGTCCGAAGATCAAATGTAAGGTAAAAGAGCAAAACAATGTTTAATAAAAGACAGATGCAAACAAGTTAACAGTTGTTCGGCCAAGAAACTATAGTTCTCGTAGTAAAAATTTGAATTCTACCACCTTTACAAGGTTAGTACCATATAAAACCCTAGTTTTATGTGCTCTGAAATGTGCTTTTGTATCAGTAGCCTCACAGCATAATTTTCTAGTCATGTTTCAATATTTTTGGAACACAGGAAAAAATGAACTAAAGTAATAGCTAAATATATACTTTTGACTGTAACACGTAATAGGAAGAAGATAATTTAATCAAAATATGATAAAGGAAATGCTATGAGGCCAACAATATCAAAAGAAGGCTGCTGGTCAAACACAAATGAAAAACAGAGGCTCTTTGTGTCACCTGAGTGTTAAGAAACAATCCGTTGCGTATCCAACGTATAGTGGGTCGTGGTTTTCCAGCAGCTAAACAGCTCCAGTGAAGGTGTGAACTGATTTCAACCTCTGAATCACTCATCACGCTCAGCCATTCAGGTTGAGCTGCAAAAAAGGAAGGGAGAGAACAAGATTGGTCCAATAATATATTCCAAATAAATGACATATTTCAACACATTTCTCTGCTATTCACCTTGCACAGTGATGCGCCCCTGGTATGTGTCATGTCCTTCCGAGTTGTAGGCTTCACACTCATAAATGCCCTCATCGTCGAAGGAGAGTTCAGGCAGGGTAAGCGTGGGACTCTGTGTGGAAGAGCCTGCTTTAGATGGTATTAAACCATCAACTTTTCTCCATCGAACTTTTGGGACTGGGCTGTAAAATTAAGAGAGCAGAATTTTCTATCTTGTTTATATATATGATCCATCTTCCTACTGTTGCACAATACTATACACAGTACACAGCATTTTAGATGAGCTTTATCTGCCTCATTGAGCTTTTTCAGTAATCCCAATTTTACAACAAGTTAAGAAACGTCACAAAACAAACATTCATAAAAGCATGCTTCAGTTTCGATTTCTAGTTTAAACCTTATCTAACTAGCAAAACAAAATCTATGTAGCCATGTTTAATTTGTTTTAAATTGTGTTTGGATTTAAACTACACAGTACTTTTCTATCGATACTGACCACTCAAAGCGATTTACACTGAAGTCAAATTCACCACCAATGCATACAGGTGAGCAACTTACGGTTACGTGCCTTGCCCAGGAGCTCATTCACATGTTGCAGCTAGAATTGAACGTACATGCATTCCTTTCTCTTTATACAGTTAGGGAAATCCCACATGATGATGGCATATAATTCACATATTTAACTGATTTGGAGTCACATCTGTGGAATTTTTTCTAGGCCACAACTTGAACAGTGCTTTCTTGTTTGACATGATGGGAAACCCAAAAGAAATCAGTCAAAATATCAGGAGAACTATAGAGCTGCTTAAGTCTGGCTCATACTGATCAACAATTTTAGGATGCTGAAAGATATCACATTAATTTGTTCTAAGAGATATATGCTGGCTGGTAATGTCCAACCACCATACCACTCAGGAAGGGGACGGTTTCTGTTTTGGTCCATAATGTGTGAACAGATCCCAGAAAATAAGCCAATGACACTGTCCTACCAGTCAGCATCTTTACACAGTGGAACATTTCCTGGCAGTGCCACAAAGGGACAAAATAACTTCGTTTTTGGAGGAAACTCCTGGCCATAACGACAATGTTTACATTTGAGTTTATATTTGGGGAAAAATTGGGGAAACTTGTACGACTGGCAACACTATCCCAACATGGGTGTGGCAGCATAATGTCCTTAGACTGTTTTGTTGCAGGAAGAACTGGTGCACGTAAAAAGAGGAGAAGAGCATTATGTGAAAATACTGAAGCAACGTCTGCAGACATCAGTCAGTAGGGTTAAGCTCAGGTGCAAACGACTCTATCAAACGGACAATAACCCAAAACATCGAGCCAAAGTGTATATAAAGTGTTTTTTGCAGGGGGAAAAAAAGTCCTAATCTCAGTCATGTAGGTCAGAGGTATTTAAATCAGGCTCTTGAGGTCCTGCAAACTTAGATGTGTCTCAGCCAAAGGATGAGCTCATTGCCGTGAGGCCTAGATGTCAAGATACCTAATATATCAACAAATGTTTACAAAGCTCCATCAGTTCCATCAACATGAGAAATGGGCCAGAATTCCAGCAAAGAATTATGAGAAGCATTTGGAAGGAAACTTCCAATGTCTGACACAAGTCACAAAGTCAGACAAGGCAATGCTACCAAATGCTCATGGCTCCAAGATAGTTTCAATACTTACTAGTTTAGCAATTTTGAAAATAAAAATATTTTCTCTAAAAATTAAAACCTCTCTTGTTCCTTGGTAAGTATTTAAGGCTAACTAAAGAAGAGAACATTGTACAGTGTTTTGATAATGCAGATATGTTTTCAGTGTCTTGACACATTATTATGTCTGCTATCACTATATAATACTTTATAAATGCATTGTTTGATCAAAAACTCTAGGAATAAAATCAGACTTTAGCTGTGTGAATACATATATTACAATTCTTTTCTATAATATGTAATGATTTCTTGTAGGTAACGCACTTTCCGTAAGCAAAGCATTCCAACTGGGCAGTGTGTCCAGCAAGGACGTAGGTCTCTGCTGGGAAGCGCAGTTTAATGCTTGGTGCTGACTTCCTGGGACTGGCTAAAAAAACAAACCAAACCCAAAAAATTAGATCGTGCTGTGGCAACAAGAAATTATTAAAACTGTGGTTATGAAACATAAAAAATAAACAATTATTTAAAACGTTAATTAAAATATAATTATTTCCATCATTGCATTCATTATTCAACTTATTTTTTTCAAACCTTATGCCCCAGAAGGCCACGAAAAATAAAACAAATAAAAATTAAAACTAGTGAAATCTGAAGAGTCATAAATTTCTAGGACTATTCAGTGATCATACCATCTGGAAGTACATTGAGCAGGCTTCCCTTGCTAAATGTGCTTTTGGTGCTGATGTCCATATTGATAGTAGTAAAGCAGAAGAAGTTGCCAGTGTCATTCAACTCTGCTTTGGCCAAGTACAGGTTCCCAGTAACCTGTGACACAAACCAGCGCCCATCGTCCTTCCTAATGAAGTTGGGGAACTCATTGAAGTACCAGCGATAGGACAGAGCTGTAGAGGATAAATAGGTAAAATAAGTCGATGGGTATTACAATCAGGAATTCATCAGGAAAAGGAGCGGTGTTGTGGTTAGAGAGTTGCAAGTTAAAGAATTTCAGTTTTCATTTACTCTTCTTCCAAAGAATTATACAATTTTTATCCAATAGCTTTAACCTACAACTTTTCTTTCTGAAAAACACATACAATAATGTATTTTATTTGTAATACAAACAACTTAAACATGTACTTTATGTTGTCATGGTGAAAATGAGGCTGGTTCACACATTTATATTTCCATTGAGTAAGCAAAAATACTTTAAATAAACTAGGAACAACCCTTTATGTTACAACAAACAGTTTATTACAGTAATATGTATGCTCTGTCACATTAAAATTACTTGATGGGCCAATTGTAATTATGTTAACATTTTAGGTCCAAACTGAAATTAAAGATAAATAAATATTATATAATTTATACCCAAGATAATGATTTCTCTGTGACCTACAAATAACATCAAATGGAAATGCCCTGCAAACAATAACAAGAATATATTTTTTGGCAATAATTCCATTTGGCGGCTTCTCACCAAGATATCCTACCCTATGTGCTAGGATGTAAAAAATTATTTCCCTGCTTACAAATTTATTTTGCGTTGTTTTTTTTGTAAAACTTGAATATAACACATTCCTTCTATCGAAAGTACTCTAAAAGTCCTACAATAGGGATTGCAGGGGAAGCAGTTCAGCTTCCAAGATGACTAACAAGTTGGTAATTGGTAGTTTTATTCCATTTGACGACATTCTAATCTCAATATTGCCAAAAATTAAAAGGAGTTTGACACCCCTGTTTAAACCTATTTTCAATGCTGTTCATGTACTTAACGTATTACAAAGTACATGAACAGCAATCGTTAACATCCCCACTTTGCAGATCTAGTTTAATTTTCTCACTATTGTAGTTTGCAGAGTGCCAAAAGTTAAATAGCCATATTGTCTTAATCATTTTCTGTATTTCTATGTGTTAACATTATAGGCAAGCTTAGAATTCACACCTTCAAAATCTGTAAGTTACGGAAAATGTTCCCTGGAAAACTTGTTAATGGTGTGTTTTGGCTTGTCAGAAATAGGCTTTTTCTGGTCCCTAATTGTTTAATTTTTTATTTCTTTAACTTTACCTAGTTTAAGAGCCACATAACATCCAAGGAAATATTAGCAGATTTTGAATGGAAGAGTCATATAATATAAATTCCTTTTAAATTGCTTTTAATTCCCTATAAATTGCTTTTAAATATACAGTCGTTATCATTTACATCAACACACTGCTTATTATTCTATCATATTGTACGATACACAACTCTGACCCTGACAAGTACCCTTGTCATGCCAAAAGTGTAATTATTGGTACCAGTGTGTTGAAACATTGCAGTAGAGCCGATACCTGGATAATGTGGAGGTGGCTGACAGGCAAGAGAAGTGCCAGCACCCTCATATACTGTCTGTGAAGTCCTGCTGTCAGGGGAGAAGTCATGAAGGTCTGAGAACACATAAAAGTGCAGAGATTAAGATCAGATTAAGATTTAATTACTACATATTAAAGAATGCTGAACCATAGAGATATCAAATAGGGTATCAGTAACCTGAACATTGTTAAATCATTAAGATTTAGAGTTAAATTGAGGAGGAGGAGGACCTGATCCAAATGGTTCTTCTAATACTCACAGCCAAACTTGAGATTTGCAGCTCGACTGATGATGGTCCCACACGGGTTCTTTGCCAGACACTGATATGATCCTGTATCTTGAATACTGTCAGGGTTGCTGATCACCAGGCTGCCAGCCACCAAAGTGTATCGGCTCAAACCAAGTTCCAAAAGTGTGCCATTCAATTTCCACCTACAGGATCAGAGCCAGTGGAAAGAGTGGAAAGTTTTATGTGCTTGCCGTGAGGTCAACAGATTTTAAAACCAAAAAAAACACATTTTTCATCTTAGTAAAAAAAAAAAAAAGTGCTTAGAGGCGCAAAAGTTACAAGACTTTTTCTCATTTTTTTGGGGGGGGGGGGGTTTCTTTGGAAAAATAGGAAATAGGAAAAAAAACGTACAGATATCTATAAAAGAAACAAATGCTTTTACTGTTTTATCAGCAGGTTGGCTCTAAACAAGTTAATCTCAATTAGTTTAGTGATAACTTGGCCTCATTTATATTTTTGTCAATTAAAACATTGGTCTGAAAGAATACATATGATATTGACTTTGATATTACAACAGTTATTTTATGTTTTAATCTTACATATTTTGTTGCTGCTGTGTGAGTATCTGGAGGCTAGCTTATCATTTAAGCATAAATAAAGACCTTCATGGTTTGTTCTATGTACCATTGGTCATATGTGCCACATTATATGAAGTCAGAGTTAGAAGATTTTTCCATCTTTGCGAGTGGGAAGTCCAACTTTAGGGGGCATTCAAGTCAATCTATCCGACTTGGAACTACAAATGGAACCACCAAAACAAAAGAGTACTTCTGGCCCCCTGCCCCCCAACATCACTTTTTAACAGATGTTTAAGTACAGATGTGAGTGTGTTTATGTGTGTTTGTGTTGACTTCTTTAGCTAGTCAATTCTGGACCCTTTTTGCACATTCACTAACCTTCTAAATACTAATGGGCCTTATGAGCAATAACTCCTAATAACTCCTTTTTTAGGGTTAAAGTTGATATTTACAGTTATGTTGTGACTTTA